>JACVBY030000312.1:0-297097 GCA_017589505.3 Metroxylon sagu
TAAAAAATCCATATCCTTGCAGATCTAAATAAGCTGGTGATAGAGATCTTTTGGAGCCACCCGATTATACGTACCCTTGCAAACCTACATCCAGCATTGGATGGTAGGTGATGCGTGGGTGTATTTCTTATGTATCTATCTAACAAAGGCTTCCGAGATCCATAGCAACTCTCCCATCACGATGCGGCATCGGTGTGGAAATGATGGCCCTTGATAACATCATGCCCGAGCGCGTGCTACGACCATTAAGCTAGGTTACGGTTGGCCAATAGTGACAGAGCATTTGTTATGTAGCGAGAGGATTGGGACGCTAACATCTTTGATGCTGCCCTAAAGCTGGAACATGGATGATGATGGTGGGATTATGGTATTCTTGCATACGTCATGTGGGTGGGAAGCCAAATGTCGGTCGCTTGGGGGATTGGAGGTGCTAAAATGGGAGGGTACAGCTCGTTTTCATGGGGTGTCGGGGAAAAGTTGCGGAGGGAACAGGTGAAACCAGGAGGGTCACTATCACGCTCCAAACCACGGATGAATCCAGAAGGTATCAATCCAGCGCATACAAAACATGCAAAGTATCTAAGAATCAAAGCAAATAACAAATAAATAATAAATAATAAAATATTTTATTAAAATAAAAATATCATTTTGATTATAATTTAAATAAAATATATATTTAAGAATTACTAAGTAAAATTAAAAAAATATAAGTATATTTATGCAAATGGAAGCTCTAATTTATCCTTATCCCATATCATTACTTTGGCTTTGAAAAAAAAAATAAAAATAAAAGTTTTATGAATATAGCATATCATATTTCACTAATTTTTATATGTTAAATCATGATATACATGCATAGTGGTTTAGATGTTTGACTATCTACCTTCCTTGAAATTTAGTGGATATATATGCTTTTGGGTATCAACACACACACACACACACACTATGGTTTTGGGTACGGTTGATAAGGATCAATATTTTTTATAGCTCTATCAAACATATCTATACTAGTAGCTTACAATATGCCTATAGAATCTAGGGATGAGAGGTTGATACCTGCACTTGCTAAAAGTTATAAGCGAGTATCATATCATGCATCCTCATCACAAACATAGCAAGAGCTACATGCTTCAATATAGATACCATCTCAGCTAGCATTTGAAGTGGCTAGCAATTTGCATCATGTATTTGAGCCACTATTTCATATGCCACTCAAGCCACCCACTTCTGGCACAGCCACACCTTGAGAGCAACAATGACGTAAGGCTATATCATAGGAGGATATGAATGTCTAATGGTAGAGGATTGCAACACAACTGGGGATGAGATTATAATCGAGGTTGGAGTCATGGAGGAGCATAGGTGGTGACAACTAGGAATGAGGTCATAGTCGAGGTTGTTGGAGTTATGGAGGAGCTTAGGTGGTTGACAATCCTTAACTATTAGTACTACCACCATCGTCAAAGGAGGATGCATCAGAGCTTATATAGGTCTATTAATGTATGAGGCCAAAACGTAAGATGAGGAGAAGGGGAGGATGCATCGCAGCTTATGCAGGTCTATTAATATACAAGGCCAAAGCGTAAGATGATGAGAAAATAGAAAGAATTGGCTATGGTACTTTGATATCATCACTTAGGGTGATGATTTCTTTTCTTTTTTTTTAAAAAAAAATTAAAGTAAGTCAGCATCCCATTTGCTGACTTCAATTGAACTAAAGCCAGCAATGAATGTTGAACTTCACTTTGGCACGTTAAAACTATTTCAAGTTTGGAAGGCTATTAAGAGAAAAGCTAAAAATCCTTGTTCAATAGATGATTTTATTTTTAATATTTTTAGAAATTAAAGTGAAGCCAGTAAAGAAGAAAAAATATCCAAATCATCCTTAACTAATGTTTTTATTTTTTTTACAAAAATTAAAGTGAAGCTAATAACTATTGTCAGCTTCACTTAAATTTAAAAAAAATCACTTAAATATAAAATTAAAGTTTTATATATTTTTTCTAATTTTTTGAGAAGTCAACGGTTATTTGCTAACTTCATGTCAAGTTTCAAATATATATATATTAGGAGAAAATAAAAATTTAATTAAAAGCATTATCTAACTATGTTGAATTTTGATTTTTTTTTGCAAAAATTAAAGTAAAGTTGGCAACCATTCCCAACTTCACTTTAATTTTTTTTAAAAAAAATATAAAAAGAAATTTATATTAAAAATTAAAAATTATAATTTAAAATAATTATATTTAAGAATTATTAGTGATCAAAATAAATATATTTAAAAATAATTATAATTAAAAATTAAAAATTAGTTATATTTAAAAATTACATACATATACATAGATATATAATTACACATATATATATATTGTTATATATTTTGTTATAGTAATTAAAATATTTTTTATTTCAAATTATTCGTTGTTTAAGAAAAAAAATACCTCTATGATATTTTTTTATCTTTAGTCATCAAATTATTTAAATAAATTTTTAAAAATAATAGGATCTACTAGATTTCAATATATTGATTTTTTTATTTTTAATGATAAATTTTAATTTAATTTTTAAATTTTTTATTTTTAATTACCAAGTTATTATTTAGAAAATTTTAAAATAACTATATTTTAAAAAATATTAGTAGATTTAAATATATTATTTAAAAATTATAATTATTAGTAGATTGAAGTATATTATTTAAAAATATAAAATTATATTAGTTATCATAATTTAATATATTTATAAAAATAATTCATGATACAAGATTTAAACTAGGAAACTAAGGGTGCATCTTGGATATGGTTAAGGGGGTGGAAAGTTACTTCTGTAATTTTCTATTCTCTTTTGAGGTTGTTTGATATGGGGTTAAAATTTTTTAAGAGGATATTCCCTCTCGCCCCTTCTCTTTTTTTTAACCCCTCAAATTGTTAACCTAAACAAGGTAGGTTAAAAGAAGTCAAAAGCAAAAATTATTCGAGAAGTGTTAAAGAACTGAAACATCATAATTAATAAAATATTAAATAATTTTATCATTTATTAAATATTAAGTAATTATAAGAACTATAGTATAGTTAGGTATATACTCAACGTCTTTTCCACCACTCTCTCTCATCTCATTGCCACCAATTCTTCATCACATTACCATCCTTTTCCTTCTCATACAAAGTATTTTATCTCCATATTAACTTTGTTCTAAATATGACCAATAGTTACATCTGTAATATCTCAGCCTTTATTTACAGACAACTAAATATGGCTAATAGAAAAACTTTTATACCCCTAAAATTTACACTAGAAAATATTATTTCTGTAAGTTTTCATCTTCATTTTTTAACCCCTATCAAATGCACCCCAGAGGTTATTTGATTGAACACTTCACCAATTGATATAAGAGTAGCTTATATAATTATTAAATTTTAAAATATTAAATTTTAGTTCAATATAAAATTTTTATAAAAATAAAGAAATCATCTATTGAACAAATGATTTATATGTAGTTTAAATCATCTTTTCAACAAATAATTTCTTATAAAATTCATCTATGTGATAGGCAATTTTATCTTAGCAAAATCGTATATTCCACTGACGATAGACAATTTTGCCATGCCAACTATATTGACTGATATGGCTATATCATTGGTACAAACTACCCTAATTTCATAAATAGTTAAAAAATTATTTTATTTTAAAAAATAATTTTTGAAAAATATTATTTAAAAAATTCTTTTATTTCTGGAAGCACATTAAATTGAATAAATATACTCAGAATCTCAAATTCTAGGGTGGATGAGGGACCAATATCGCATTAGCACCCCAACACCTCTCAACACAAGCATCAAACAACATCGCTTAAGCTTTAGCAATCGGAAACGCAAAGTAACTTGTTTAAGTATGAATAGGAACTAAATGTTTCGTGATTTATGCAGGCATGATAACAAGACTTCATATTTCAATGGTTAGAAATTTAGCAATTATCTTCTATTTCCATCACCCTCAATCCAAACTAAGTGCAACCAGGCATTTATTTAGGGAATGAATTTAGGCACGGTCCATCAGATACATTTTCACATCCATTTAAATGTCTTTTATCTCTTCTGTAAAAAAGAATGGAAGAGAAACAGCGAGAAACGCATCGAAGTAAAGCTTTTCAGAAACGAACAGCAAAATTTGATTGGATCCTTTTATCCAGCTGAGGGTGCTGTCCTCGGAGACAGAAAATTTTCTATTTTATTCTTTATTGTTTTGCGACGAAGGTTAGAGTGCTAGTATTTTGGAGGAGGCCAGGGGGGGAATCTTAGATTTAGTCAAAATTATCGTGATCTTATTTTCTTTATTGTTTCCACCACCATGTGGCACCCTTCCGAAGACACAAGTTTGTTTGCATGCAAAATTTTCTTGCACCTTCCTTTTTCTTTTGGACTCATTTGGTTCACAGAGAGTGACTTACAGATAGGAATAGAATATCTAAAAATTAGATTCTCAGGTATAAAATATCAGAACTATCACATTTGGTTGATCATGGAAAACATACATTTTCCTAAGAAAGAATGAAGCTGTCACGTTTGGTTGAACAATTTCTTTCCCAGAAAAATAGTGCAGAATATCAACTATATCCTTTAGTTCTTAATTTTTTTTTTTTTTGCCATCTAATTTTTTTAACTTCTATATGGATTATAAAAAATGGTTAAGAAATCAAGATACCAAAATTCTAAATTAAGATAAAAAGTTTTAGATCAAGTTGACACCCCTTAAATCTAAAGCGAAGCATTTTTTTCTCTCTTCTCGCTCGCTGATTTGGGAAAAAGAAGGATATATTGGGAAGAAAAAGGAAGCACGCTGCGGTGAGAAAGTAAATCCCATGGTACCGATGAAATTTTATTTCTTATAAAATGCAGAAATTTAAATCACGTAGGAATAGAGTATTTTCATAAACAGATTCTGAAAGGATGAAATAAATATTTTAATTCATAAAAAATAAAATTTTATGCTCACTTCTGCCGTATACCAAACGAGCCCTTTTGTATATTCTCTCGCCAGCCATGCATATCAAACCAAAAACACTTTCCTTCCGCTTGAGTTCGGATGCTTCCCCATCAAATCAAAAAGACTTTCCTTCCAAAAATCAAAAAGACTTTCCTTCCACCGCCGTTTGGATGCGGCCCCCTCAAATCAAAGTCTTTTCTTCCACCGCTATTTGGATGCGGCCCCATCAAACCATAAGGAAAGGGATGCGACCCGTCTGCACATTCTACACACATCAAACCAAACGAACCTTCCTTCCACCATGTGGCCTCGGACTATATCAAACCAAATGGATTTTCCTTCCACCTTGGATGCGGCCCCCATCAACGAGGGAGAAAGCATAGCATGTGGCCCCCTATGAAGTCTTTCTATCCAATCCAATTAACTGTAGCATATCAGGATCTTATTGCATCATTGTGTCATAATTCTTATAGAAAATAATAGTACCTATTGTTAACATTTTAATTTCTATATCTTGCAAGCTTTGGATTGTGACTGATCGTCTTCTCTATCTCTTAACACCTCCATAGCATCTTTGATAGAAACAAGCCTCTAGATTTCCCTAGTCATCGTCTCAGCACACAAGATGAAAAAATAAGATAAGAAGAGATATCTTTGATGTAGATTCATGTTTTGACTTGAAAAATTTTGATGGAGAGTCATTTATCAAGACAACAAATTCAAATTTCACAATATATCCATGAATCCATTCTATCATGGCCAAAGGGAAATTAAAGTGATAAAGAACAGAAAAAAGATAATTCCAATTTACCATGTCATATGCTGACTCCATATCAAATTTCATAGCCATTGAAGGTCTTATCTGAGGGGCTTTAAGTAAGGAATGAATTGCCTCACGAGTTACTAGGATATTATCAAATATGCTTTTACCTTTAATGAAAGCATGCTACTTTTTAAATATAAGTTTAGGCAAGAAAGGTTGAATTCTGTTTGCAATAACTTTAGTCGTAATCTTATAAGCAGTTTTGCATGGATTGATGGGCTAAAACTAAGAAGGTATCCTTGAGTCTTGGCATTTTGAAATTAGTGCCACAAAGGTTGCCTTCTATACTCTTAACATTCATGTTTGGATGGAAAAATATTTAGCAGCTGAGAAAGTAGATCCCTATCAATAATATGCGAATACCTTTTGTGAAATCCTGATGGAAAATCATTAGGGCTTGGAACTTTGTTTAATGGCATCGGTTTCAAAGCAGCCCATATCTTAGCATTCGACACTTTTACCTCCAAAATTCTCTTCTCTTCTTTAGATAACTTGTATGCTACATCTGGAAGGTTGGGACTAAGACAAGTTGTTAAGGAAGTCGATCTATGAACAAAATAATCTTGAAAGGCTTCTCTAATTTTAGCTTCAATGTCCACCATCTGCCCATTGCCTCTTTTAATTTATCTTATCCTATTGTTTCTTATTCTTATTAACATAGAGTTATGGAAGAATCTAGTATTTTGTTCATCAAATTGCAACCATTGAACACTTGATTCTGTCTCTAGGGACTCGTTTGGTTCACGGTAAAAGAGATTGCGGAATTTTGTTTCCCGTGAATTAGAATGTTTGGTTCGCCTTTTTAGAGCCTGTCCATGGGAATACTCTATTCCCACGTGATTTGAATTCCTACATTTTATGGGAAAGTAAATCCCATTGGTACCATGGGATTTACTTTCCCACTGTAGCATGTTTCCTTTTTTTCCCAATATACCCTTCTTTTCTGTTGTATACCTTTTTTTTCTTAAATTAGCGAGCTAGAAGAGAGAAAAAAATGCTTCGCTTCAGATCTACGGATGTCAACTTGATCTAAAACTTTTTATCTTGATTTAAAATTTTAGTATCTTGATTTCTTGATTATTTTTTATAATCCATATAGAAGTTAAAAAAATTTAGATTAAAAAAAAAAGAACTAAAGGATATAATTGGTATTCTGCACTACTTTTCTGAGAAAGAAACTGTTTAACCAAACATGACAGCTTCATTCTTTCTCAGGAAAATGTCTGTTTCCCATGATCAACCAAACGTGATAGTTCAGACATTCTATGCCTGGGAATCTAATTTTCAGATATTCTATTCCTATACGTAAGTTACTTCCTGTGAACCAAACGAGCCCTAGAAGATATCATGGTCAGTCAGGAGCTTGTGATACTTCTTAATGTTACTCCTCAATCTACATATATTGACAGAGCTTAGTAGACCCAAAGAATCCTCCTGACTTTATAGTTCAATAATTTCCTTTTTAACTGCTGCTAAATGAATTGCTTGTTGCCTCCTTCCACCACAAATTTTATCAAGATTTGTGTCATATAAGGGATGATAGGGAGAGTACCTCAGTTCACAATGGGCATTAAATGCTGGGTCAAGGGCATTGTATAAATTTCCAACTCGATGCTGCACATTCTACTCCTCATCTCTAGCACTGCCATAACCATTAATCACCACCCTCACCAATATACTCTGAACTTGTTTTACCTTGTATCACACAGTCCATTTTTCACTAATTCAGCTCATGTCCCATGTCCATTATTGTGGAATGTGTAACATGCTATTGCTTTACCCTGTCTTCAAACCTGTTGCAGGTGGATGCTATTGTTGTGATTGGAATGCTTCCCTAGGTCTGTGAAAGGGAGCCAACTGTGGTATGTTGGTCCTGGTTCCAGCTTCAATGGACTGTGATGTTGTCCCTGTGTCACGCCCCGACCCGCCTGGGGTGGCCCGGGGCATGACGACCCGCCGCATGCCGAGGCATCCAAGATGTATCATTTATAAACAAGGAGGGTTAACAACTATATAACATACAAAATTTAATCCTCCATAATACAAATTATGTAATGTTGGGCAACAAACCAAAGTTCCAAAATAAATCCAAATGGGGTTACATATAACAAAATATAATCAATTTACATCAAGAAGCTCCCAATTACCCCTGTTGTTGCCCCTGATAATTTTGTGGCTCTGGAAAAACATTGTAAGATTTAATGAGTTTACACTCAGTAAGTAAGCCTACTATTACATGATATAGCCAAATAAAAATTTTACTAAGTCAAATACATGTCATGCTTCCAAATTTAAAAACATTTCATCATATTATAGAATTATACAAATCTCATGTTCAAATAAATTGGAAGCAATTATTATGAAATAATATTTCAAAATACCATTTCAATTCCAAATCACTGTAAATCTCATTTTATACTAATGTCCCATATCCACGTAATAAACATCCCAAGGATGTAACCTCCCTGAATGCCCCCAGTGGAGGAAGGGTGCCGGAGTCAATTAGCATATAATGCTATATCCTGTCATAGCACATCCCTAGAATGTGTGTTCTCCACATATTCCCCCTGTGGAGGTGGGTCCCGGAGTCATGTAACATGTAATGTGGACCGTGATGACATATAATAACACAATCACAAATAACATTTATTCGCATAACAGCAAACATATATCAATTTACTTTTCATATCACGTAATAACTAGTTGCATGTATAAAATGCCAATTTAATTTACCAAAATTAACAATAATCAAGTCAAATAATTCATTTGCATAAATGTGGTACTACCAATATCATTTTTCAAATAATACTATAAATCAATTTCATTATTTCAATAATGGCATAATTTAATAATGATTTAAAAATTCATTATAACTGGCTTACTTACCTCACAATGCTAATCCCAAAGCGTAAATCAGCTGTATGAACCTCTGGGTACCTACAACATAACTTTTCAGATTTTTAAATTTCAATTTTAGGATGTCAAACTGACTCCTACACTTAACCCAATCTAATCCTGGGCCCAACTTGGGGCTTGAATATCTCCAAATATAGAAGCCCAAATGGGGAAATAAAAATTCTTCGACAAACTAGGATCCATCCTGATCACAACCATATTTTTCTTTTATTGGGCCGAGCTCAATTTGGGGCCCAAAAATTTGGGCCAAATAGGCTAATCGGGATCAGGGCCGAACCCGGCCAGGTCCCGGTTCCCTCTCTTTCACCTCCCCGGTTCGTGTGAACCGGGGGGGAGTGGTTAGACGTGCCTAGGGCCACCGTGCCGGCCCTCCCCGGGGGTTGGCTGGCCACCGCCGGTGGCCACCCCCCTCTCCTCTCTTTTCTTTCTCTTTTTTCTTCTTCTTCTTCCTCTTCTTCTTCTTCCCCTTACTGTGCCATTGGCCGGCCGGCCACCGCTGGCCGGCCGGACCTCATCGGACGTCGCCCCAGCGCCGGTGGGGGCCGCCAACCGAAGACCGGGCCTAGCGAGTCACGGGCACGCCGCCGAGCCCGGACCAACGTCGGAGCCAGCTTGGCTCTTGCGATAGGGGAGGGTCGTTCGGCTCTCTCCCTCCCTTCTCTCCCCTGCCGGTGACACGGCTGGCCGGACCCCGCCGAACGCTGCCCCGACACCGGCGGGGGTCGCCAACCAGAGCTTAGGGCCGGCGGGCACACCGCCGGGCCTGAACCCATAGTAAGGGGAGGGCCGTTCCACGGCCCTCCCCCCTCTTCCCTTGCCGGCGGCATGGCCGGCCTCCTCCGGTCGGTCGGACCCCATCGGATGCCGCCCCGGCACCGTGGGGGCTGCCGCCCGGAGACCGAGCTCAGCGAGCCGGCGGGGATGCCGCCAAGCCCAAACCAAGCGTGGGAGTCAGCTTGGCTCCCACGTTATGGGAGGGCCCTCCTGTAGCCCTCTCCCTCTCTCTCCTCACCGGTAAGAGGGGTGTTACCTGCCGGCGGCGAGGCATCGGGGATGAGCGGAGGGCAATAATGGTGATGGGAGCATGCGAAGAGGAGGGGGGGAAGAGATAGAGGGGACTGGCAGTCCCCTCCCTCTGCCATTTCTTTAGCGAGGGGAGGGCTGAGCCCTCCCCTGCGCCCATGTGCGCGCGTGTGGGCGCACGCGCGCTGGCGCGCATGCAGCACGCCGCGTGTTGCGCACCCACGCCGCATAACATATAAAAAATTTTTCAGGTGGGGGGGTTTACATCCTCCCCTCCTTATAAAAAATTTTGGCCTTGAAATTAATGCACAACACGAATAAAATTTTTAAGGCTCAAAATGGAAATTACTAGCTGTATTTATCTATCTTTCTGGTCAAAATACAACAGTAAATACACTTTTGTGCATATATACAAATATCTATTCAGATACAAATAGATGAGGATATTTCTTTTTCACCTCCTCTTCAAGTTCCCACGTAGCCTCCCGTTCAGAGTGATTGCTCCACTGAACCTTAACATAGGGTATGCTACGCCATCTCGGAACTTGATCTTTATGGTCCACAATACGTATAGGATGCTCTTCATATGTCAAATTCTTCTTTAGCAAAATGGAATCTGCTTCTATCACATGACTGGGGTCAGAAATGTACTTCCTCAACATAGAGACATGGAATACATTATGCACCCTAGAGAGTGCAGGAGGTAATGCCAGGCTATAAGCCACTTCCCCCACTCTGCTCAAGATCTCAAATGGCCAACGTATCGTGGACTCAATTTTCCTTTAAGCCCAAACCTCATCACATCTTTGGTTGGTGAAACCCTTAAGAAGACGTTGTCCCCAACCTGAAATTCTAGCTCCCTTCTTCTAACATCAGCATAACTTTTCTGTCAGCTCTGAGCTACTCGGAGTCTTTCCTTAATCAGCTGCACTTTTTCTACTGTCTACTGAATTAGCTCAGGGCCCAACAATTTCCTTTCTCCCACATCATTCCAACACAAGGGAGATCTGCATTTTCTACCATACAGAGCTTCAAATGGAGCCATTTTGATGCTGGCTTGGTAACTGTTATTGTAAGCAAACTCCACCAAAGGTAGGTGGTTGTCCCAAGCACCACCCAAGTCCATTACACAGGCTCGTAACATGTCTTCTAAGATCTGTATGGTCCTCTCAGACTGTCCATCTGTCTGGGGGTGGAAAGCTGTACTGAAATTCAGTTTGGTCCCCAGAGCCCTATGAAGACTCTTCCAAAACTGGGACACAAACCTGGTATCCCGATCTGACACAATCGACTCGGGGACACCATGAAGTCTCACTATCTGCTCAATGTACATGGTGGCCAATCTCTCACTAAAGACCCCAACTCTGAACGGTAGAAAATGGGCTGACTTGGTCAATCTATTAATAATAACCCAGACCGCATCATTGCTTCTGGGAGTTTTGGGTAAACCTATCACAAAATCCATAGTGATCTTCTCCCATTTCCATTGAGGAATCATCGAGACTGAAGAGGTCCCACAGGCCTTTGATGTTCGGCCTTCACTTGTTGGCACACTAAGCACTTGGTCACATATTGAGCAATTTCTCTTTTCATTCCTTTCCACCAGAAATTTTCCCGTAGGTCTCTGTACATTTTGGTGCCTCCTAGGTGAACAGTATAGGGAGAATAATGAGCCTCCCTCAAAATTTCAGCCCTTAGATCTTCCACATTTGGCACACAGAGCCTAGTATTAAATCTCAAGGATCCATCCTCATTTATTTGAAAATCATTCTGAACCCCTGACTGCACAGCTTCTTTTATCTTTTGCAGTTCCAAGTCTTCTTTCTGGGAAGACTTAATCCTATCAATCAGGGTTGGCTGAAGTACAAGTGTTGCAAGAAGCCCATCAGATCGCTATACTCGCAAACCAACCTCCAACTTTTCAAGGTCTCTATGAATGTGAGGCTGAGAAGTAATTATGGAAGCTAGCTCTGATGAGGACTTTCTGCTTAAGGCATCAGCTACCACATTGGCCTTCCCTGGGTGATAATGCAGGTTCAGGTCATAATCCTTTAGTAGCTCCAGCCACCTCCTCTGCCTCAAGTTTAGCTCCTTCTGGGTGAAAATGTATTTCAGACTTTGATGGTCTGTATACACATCACAAGTCTCCCCATACAGATAATGCCGCCAAATTTTCAATGCAAAGATCATGGCGACCAACTCTAGGTCATGAGTAGGATAGTTCTGCTCATAAGGCTTCAGCTGCCTGGAGGCATAGGCTATCACCTTCCCTTCCTGCATCAGAACACCTCCCAATCCCTTTCGAGAGGCGTCAGTGAATAAAGTATATCCTCCAGATGTAGATGGAAGAGTAAGGATAGGGGTTGACACCAGGCACTGCTTGAGCTCCTGGAAGCTTCCCTCACACTCCTCTGACCAAACAAACTTTGCTTGCTTTTGAGTTAAGCGAGTCAAAGGCAAAGCAATGCGAGAGAAGCCTTCCACAAATCTACGATAATAACCAGCCAGCCCTAAGAAGCTTCTGACTTCTGATACATTGGAAGGCCGACACCAGTTCACTACAGCTTCAATCTTATTAGGGTCTACAGATATATCGTCTTTGGATACGATATGACCCAAGAAGGATATTTGGTTCATCCAAAAGTCACATTTCTGTAGCTTGGCATAAAGTTTCTTCTCCCGAAGAGTCTGCAGAACAATCCTTAAGTGGTCTTCATGCTCCATATGACTTTTAGAATATATCAAGATATCATCAATAAAGACCACTATAAACTAATCCAGGTATGGTTTAAAGATCCTGTGCATCAAGTCCATGAATGTTGCCAGGGCATTAGTCAGCCCAAACAGCATCACCAAGAACTCATAATGGCCGTACCTAGTTCTGAATGCAGTCTTAGAAATATCCTCAGCCTTAATCTTAAGCTGATGGTACCCTGATCGAAGATCAATCTTTGAGAATACCTGAGCTCCTTGGAGTTGATCAAATAGATCATCAATCCTCAGCAAAGGGTACTTATTCCGCACTGTTACCTTATTAATTTCTCGATAATCAATGCAGAGCCTTAGACTACCATCCTTCTTTTTGACAAATAATACTGGAGCACCCCAAGGAGAGACACTAGGTCTGATAAATCCTCGATCTAGAAGCTCCTGCAATTGACATTTTAACTCTTTTATCTCAGCTGGGGCCATACGGTAAGGAGCTTTAGATATAGGTCCAGTGCCAGAGGCTAAATCAACAGTGAACTCGACTTCTCGATCCGAGGGTAATTCAGTCAATTCCTCTGTAAAGTCATCAGGAAACTCTCGAGCCACTGGAATGTCTTCCAATTGGTGTTCATCCTGCTGAAGGTCTCTGACCATAGCAAGAAACCCCTGACCACCTTTTCTTAAGTATTTCCCAGCTTGCAGAGCTGACACTAATACCGAAGCTAGATGTTCCTGACTCCTACAGGAAGATTAGGAATTTTAAAGATTACCCTTTTCCTGAAATAGTCTATAGAAGCATGATAGGAGGCCAACCAGTCCATCCCTAGGATTACATCAAAGAATTTCAGTGGGAGGACTATCAAATCAGCATTCAACCTCCTATCTTCCATGTCAATCAGGCAGGATTTACACACTGAGTCTACCATCATGACATCTCCATTTGGAAATGCAATATGCAACTCTTGCTCCAAGGAACAGGTGTCAATGAAGCATTCTTGGCAAGATAACGATCAGATACAAATGAATGTGTGGCACCCAGATCAATTAAAGTTAGAGCATAAGTATTGCCTACTTTAAACATACCTATCATAAAGATTAACTTAACTTAGATGTCATGCAGTATCATATGTTTTTCCTCTATCTACTACCATAATCCATGCATTATACCAGGTATGAATGCAATAATTTTAAAGAAATAATTTAATTTAATAGATATACCTGTCACCACAGTGTTAGAGGCAGCAGCGTCCTACTGAGTGATGGTAAAGACCCTCCCTTCGATCCTCGGCTGCTGCTGGCTCTTCCCCTGATCTGGAGGGGGCTGCTGGTCCTTCCGAAGGGGACAGGTAGCCATCTTGTGGTCCATCTTCCCACAAATATAGCAGGCACCAGTCAGCCTGCGGCACTGTTTGCCCTGATGGGCCTTCCCGCAATGAGGACAGCGGGTCTCCTTATCCTTCTGCCCTGAGGGAGCCTGAAAGAAACCCTTCTTCTTCTTAGCCTGCCCTGAAGACTGGCCAAAAGGAGGTCCTCTCTTCTTCATCTGCTGCTCCCTCACCTGCTGAATGGCAATCATGTCCCTCTCAATGATCAGAGCCTTGCTCACCACTTCACTATAAGTGGGGAGCTCAAATGCATTGATTGCCTGCGTCAGCCTGGGGTGCAGTCCCTTGGTAAATTTGGTGATCTTGGCTCTCTCAGTCATAACAAAATCTGGAGCAAATCGAGCCAATCGTCTAAACTCGGCTTCATACTGCGCCACAAAGAGGTTCCTCTGCTCCAATCTCATGAATTCAGACTCCATCTGCCTCTGCACACTCCTAGGGAAATACTGGCGATAAAAAGCCTCCTTAAACTATTCCCAAGAGATGGCCCGACCTCCATACTGCTGCTCCAACATTAGCCGCCAATCATATGCCTCCCCCTGAAGGAGGTAGGTGGAAAATCTAATCCGCTCCTCCTCCTGGCTGCCAAGGGCCGTAAAGGCCTTCTCTATCTCTCTTATCCACCTCTCCGTTCTGCGCCACCGGTCCCCTCATGCGACGCACTAGATGTCACTTTCTGGTATGCCAGGTTCGACACGCTAGATCTCACATCGTGCTACCGCAGCACAAGGATGCTAAAATGCCTTGGGCCCCCATGCCTGCCTTCCTTTATAAGCCACCTTGCTTCTCCTTCCATTGCTGCCAAAAAGAAAAAGTTTCCACTCATGTCTTAGATGGGAAGCTGCCGAGGCTCGGAGTCCCGATTCTCTGCCACGAGCCCACGTAGAAATGGAGATGGAAGCGAGGAGAGCAGCCACTCAACTCTGCGCAATTTGATTCAAGGCATGCCCATGTTCGCAATCGGCGTGGTGACGGCTCTCCTCGCGTCCTATTTCATCACTGAAATTGGGCAAGGTTTGATGACCAATCCCAGCACCGCCAACTTCGCCCCAACAGACATGTTTGCCTACTCTTTGCTCGGCCTCTTCTCCTCTTCCCTGGCATCCATCACTTTCCATCGTAAGCTCCCCTGGATAGCCTTGTGCTTTGAGGACATCACTGTTGCCTGCTTTGCCTCCACTTTCGCATCGCAGCTTTGCATCCTTACTCCCGTCCGGCATCACTGGATCGTGTTCTCGTTATGCCTGATTCCTTTGCTGCCTCTCGATGGAAGTCCGTGCGTGCTGTTGTTCCGTTGTTTTAACTGGATCCTTCGCAAAGTCATCCATACCTGATTGTTAGTGCTTGTGACGACCGCTTAGCAAACCAATACCAATTCCCTGCTTCTTTTTTTCTTTCTTTCTTTCTTTTTTTTTTATCCGGTCAACATGGTTGTTCACGTTGCTAAGTGCTGTCGATGGTCATGGTCACCATGCTATTGGAAAAGTTTAAATAAAAAAGTGTACTTTGTAATACGAACGGGTTTGGATACTATTGTTTGTTCATAACTGAAGCAAGTGTGAGTCCAGTTTCATTTGAATTGGCCGTTCTCTCCTGGATCTAGGTTCACGAAGATCTTCTTTGGTGGATGGGTCCGGTTCGGGTAAAGCTGAATTCGATATGGCTGATTTTGTCGCTCCAATAAAAAAAGAGGCTAATAAATTTAATATACATCTGACAACCTGCACTAAGAATTTAAAAGAATATTAAGAATTTTTTTAAACTTTTTTTTAACTTAAAAAACTTTCAAAGAAGAGTCTCTCAATTTTTTTTTTTTTTGTTTTTTCCTTCTTTCCGATTAAAACTCCCTCGTCATATAACATTATAAAGTATTCATTCACTTTATCACCAAGGATGCATTGCTCATTTTTTAATTAATTATTATAGTTACAATATATAGGTCACTACCATTACAAACATCACATAAATGGTATCAAAAGTAGGCGACCTGCAACCAAACCCGTAATCTCCGGTACTGATTCGTCTTGTTTTTTTCAAAAAAAATAACACCCTTGCATTAAGGTCCTAGTCCTGCTCTCAAAAAAATAAAAAATAAAATCCTCTTTATAGCAAAGACTCAGGTTATGGTTTCTTGGACTAACATGCATCTGAGCCATGACCTGTATGTTTTCAGCTGAATTAGCTAGTAAATGTTATATTGTTTAACCTTATTCCTTTGGGCAATCACGTGTGTTCCATTATCAATTCTTGCAGATTGCCAAAGCTATGATCAAAACTGGGAAGCTGCTGTCTGTAGGTTCTATTATAAAAACTGATGAAATTTCTAAGAAGAAAAGTAGGATGCTGAAGGTAACTGGTCCTATTGCACACTCAAGGGCACTACATATTGTAATATTAATACTGATGGATGTTCCATCATTATTTTGCAGTTTGGAGAATTACAAGTTGAGTTGACTCCAGAAAAAGCTTACGTTGGTGCCGCTATTGGTTTTGTTTTTGGGTGAGTTCAGCTCTTCAGCATTTCAACTATTGTGAGATATCTCTTAATTTGGTGGCTGTGTGATCAAGATCCACCAACATCACCTTTGGGTTGAGGAAAAAATTAAAAAAAAAGTGTTAAGGCCATTACTTGGATGGTGGTAGTTTCTCCATCTGACAGGCATCGAATCTTGATCAGACAGCTATGAGTGAGATTCCTGTTGCTTTGCACTATGATGTTTGAATCAATCATCTTTAATTTATGCAAAGATTCTATTAATTTTCTGTGGACTGTGAACTTAGAGTCCTCTCTTGGGAACTTAGTCAAGGCATCCAAAGTATTCCAGAAAGTTCGTTGCAGTATGCAAATGATAATGCACTGCTACTAGCAAAGGTGTTGAGAAAATTGTACAGATTTTCTTTTTCCCCCGGAGGATTAGAATTGCTCCTTTTTTAATTAATTTGGTGCATGTTTTGGGTGCAGTCACTAAGAGGAGCTCTTCTTGTACTTGGTTACTCGTCTACAGTATTATCAGCATTCGCTTCAATTGGTCTTGTCTTGTTAGGAAGACAACTGGACTCTGAGGGGAAGTCAAAGAAACTGTAAATAATCAGGTTTACAAATGTTTAATGCAATCTATGGAAGTGGAGGATGAAATTTTCAAATTGTTCCATGCACATGTGAAATTTGCATCCTTATTGGCAAATACCAATTGAATGAATCTCCTGATGCGGTTGAGGTGCGACCATGGTAGCAGTAGGGGCTGTACTCTTCAGACATCTTTTTATTTCTGGTACTGCACTTTAAAACAAATCAAAATATTCAGAATCTCAGATTCATCGGTGGATTAGGGACCAATATCATTGGCACGCCAATGCCTTTCTGCTTAAGTATCAAACAATATGGTTCAAACTTCAGCAACCGGGAACCCTTAGTAACTTGTTAGATATAAGTAGGGCTTAAACGCGTGCGGTCTGTTTCGGCATGGCAATAAGCCTTCATGTTGAAGGGTTAGTTAGCGATTTTTCTGTTATTTTCTATTTCCATCATCATCAGTCCAAATTAGCTGCAACTGGGCATTTATTAAAAGCATATATTTGCCTTTAAAATTATTACATTTGTCGGCATAGATTGCGTTATTCTTCCTTCCAACCGTCTTTGCCGCTGGTGGAACCGGATTAACAATCCAACAATGATGTGTTGAGTAAAACTATGATACTCGACCTAATGGCGGACATAGAATTTTTCCTAATGATAAATTTTAGGGTGCCAAAAATTGGTGCTATTATTTTCTTTTATTAACCTATATTTTTGTTAATATGTTTTAAGAATATTATACAAGTAAAAAGTAAGCAGACATAAAATGCCATATTAAATTAAATAATAAATTTATATTATTTAGAAATTTTGATTGGACATGAAATTTTTTTTTTTTTATGATTAGTGTAATTTTGATTTCATCTTATCATTTTTACTGTAAATTATAGTATTTAAATTTTTTTTTTTTTTGAGGAGGGGAGAGGGAGGTGTGGGGTGGGGGTAGGGGAGAGGAGGTGCTTAACCATGATGTTATGTTTAGTCAACCAATTGGTTGAAAAATGCAATTGCTGCTATTATAATTGGATATATATACACACACATACATACATATACACACACATATACATACATACATTATATATATATATATATATATATATATATATATATAAAGAGAGAGAGAGAGAGGTAGATTTGGCTACTTCAAGATCCACGTATTATAAATAATTTTTTGCTCTCTTTTTTTGATAAGAAATGGTGAAAATATCTTTACAATATTTATAATTTTTGCTCTTTTGAAGTTATAGTTTTTAGAAAATTATTTTCATTTTCATCCATTAAACATATTTTCATAAGTATTTTTTATTTTTTATAAAAAAAATAAAAAATAGTACTATTTTTAAAGATCAAATACATCCCAAATCTTTCTTAACTTATGCTTTGGTTTTTTTTTTTGTTTTTCCTTCTTAATAGAGACCCAAAATGGCAAAGGAAAATAGAACACATGGAGGAACTATTTGGATAGGGAATAAGAAATGAATGAAAGTAGGGGAGAGAGAAAAGAAAGAGAGAGAGAGAGAGAGAGAGTCTCAAGGAAATAGACCTTGTGGAGGTGGAGGGAGGGCAAAGGACAGAAGACAGCTTCAATGACCGTCTTTGGTTTTTGATTGGGATGGATGATTCGAAAGCAAGTACTACGAATTTTTTTATACAGTAGCTGAATTATCTGAAATCCTTCTTAGAGGTGGTCCTCTTTTTCAAGGCTTTGAGAGACCTGTTTTAATTTTTGTTGCACATAAAGGTATTATTATAATTTTAATTATCTACCAAAGTTTATATTATTTTTAAGACATCCTTTTCTTCTCTTGCTTCATCGCATCCGCTTTCAAACTGATGAATCAATTCAGTCTTTTTTTTTTAAAAAAAAAAATTCATGGAAGGAAACTCCAAGAGGATATAATAAATAACTAAAAATTAAATGATAAAAGATTTGTCAGTACTTTGGCATGCTTTATTCATAGGTTTGATAATAAATAGCAACCATTCTCCTTTCACCTCAATTATTATATATATATACACACACATGCGTTAGGAATCTTCCCGTCTGTCGTCGTCTCAATCGCTGCCCTCTTTCCTTCCGCCATTCTCGGTGCCTTTGGGTCAGCGTGACGGGAGATTCCAAGTATGGCCCACTCGTTCTTTCTTTCTCTCTCGCCCCTGCTTTTCTTTGTGTTTCGGTAGGAGGGTAAAAACAAAACGTGCTGATCTAAGGGAGACGTGAACGCAGAGCTGCCAACACCTGTCTTTTTTTTTGTAAGCCTTGCCCACTGATGACCGTTGTCACGGATAAAAACAAAAGCATGAAATCCAGAAGTAGATGGAATGAACGGAATTCTAATAAAAAACACGATCTTCTCTGTTCTCTTCGGAGCCTTAATAATAATAATAATAATAATAATAATAATAACTATTATTATTATTATTGTTGTTGTTATTGTTATTTTTGTTATTATTATTGTTGTTACTGTTATTTTTATTGTAAATATTATTTTAATAGCATTATTTTTTTTAATTTTTAATTATTATATTAAAAATTTAATAAAAAATATTATAATATCTTAAAAATAATTTTACGTTGAATAATAAAAAAGATTTAAAGTGCTTATAATTTAAATTCATTTGCTAACAATAAATTTTTGCTTAAATTTTTATGAGCACATGGCTTTGATCATAAGACATTAGGACTTGCAGTCGGTTTGGTTTATGGTTAAAGCTCGCTTGCTGTTGAAAAAATGTTTAAGATCACTCCTCGAACGGGGTGGCCTTGCACCTCATAAGTGTCCATTCTTGGTTTGATGGGTTCTAATTATTTAGCGACATATAATTTTTGTTGATGACTATTAGTTTATTAGTATGGTTTATTAAAAATTAAAGAACTTTGGAATGAAAGCTCTTTCCTTGGTAACTTTTTTTTTTTTTTCTTTCTTTCTTTCCAGTGACTCAGAACTATTCCTTCCATTTGATTATTTTGATACATATTTTGGATGCAGTCGGTAATTTATTGTGTTTGGCATAGTTTGACACTAGAGCTCAAATCATCCATAAAACTATAGCTGATATTAGAGACTAGACGATTGAGTTCAGATGCGCATTAATTACCTCCTTCCTAGACCCAAAGCGAGGGAAGCAAATATTATTATTATTATTATTATTATTATTATTATCCACCCCTTGACCCTACCATTTCCATGCTTTAAGAACCATGTCCCCTCCCTCCTCTTCTTCAAAATTCCTCTTCAAGAAGTCCTTCCCTTCAAAGTCCTTACCATCTTTTTTGCACCCACGGAATTTGGCTCCCACAAATTCCAACAATAATAATGATGAGATGCTATCATTTTCCCATATCTCTCTCTCTCTCTCTCTCTCTCTCTCTCTCTCTCTCTCGTTTATTCATTCCAGGGGTGGGGTTACGGTTAGGATTTGTGCGTCTCCCTTTGAACGACGTGTCATTCTTGCGACCAGGTACTCGACAAGAGTTTGCTTGATTAAATTGGTCTCTAACTAACACTCTTTTTTATGTGTGTTGCCTTTTCTTCTGGCTTTGAAGCACTGGGTGTGACAGTTGACCTTCGCAATGACCGTGGGTTAAGAGACGCCAATAAGACAAAGAGAGTCCCGATGCAAGCTCAAGGTTTCTATTGATGCGATGGAACATTTATAGGATCGATTGTAATTGATGAATGATGTTCACGATATGTATTGAGATTTAATTCATGCAAAACAATTGACAGAAGTAGAAGACATCTTAAATTTGTATACAACAGGACTGTGCTTTAGCATGAACAACATGTTGAAGAAATGCTCATAAATTTTTTAGATTTAAATTTAAAAATCTTTTTATGTATTAATAAAGTTAAAGGATACTTCAAGGCCTATTGTAGTAATTCTTATTGATTGTATCGTACCATTAAAGCATTAAGCTTTAATTCAATGTAAATCGAACCGATTTGAATCAAATCGAGTCGATTTGAACCAAACCAAATCATCATATACCATTTAGTACTAATCACTACAGCTTAATATGGAATGGTATTATAATTAAAAAATATATATATTTTGTTTTGGATACGGAAAGCATACATGCCAGATTTAGGTCTAAATGATTTGAAGATTCAATCAAAATTATGGAACTATATTTTTCTCTATTGTTCCCACCACGTGTGGCACCCTTCCAGTGCCATGCACTTCAAAATTTGCTACACACCTCAAGCTGTTATAATATATATATATTTAGTCAATCTACCCACAACCTATGCTGCATAGCAATCTTTTGTTAGATATATTGAGAAGAAGAACAAATATTATTATTGAAAAATAAAAGAAAACAACAAATATGATTAAAATCTCAAGAATGAGAATAGTATAAAGCAACAGAAACTAAAAGCTGAAGCACGTAAAACCATGCTTTTCTTAAAGCAGATTTGCTCTCTCTACGTCAACAGTGCTTGAGGAAACGTAAGCAACTACTTCTCAGGATACAACGACTATCGAGTCAAACAAGGGTACTACCACGTCGACTCCGGCGAACTCGAACGATGCCTTCACTCTATCACCAGAAAATACTCAAGAAAATAGATAATAAAATTATTTTTTTTTTTCTTTTTGGTGTTTTATAAAGAAAGAGAAAGCCTCCTTATATAGGCATCATAGAGGGAGGTTAATAGGCTTGAAATTAATAGGTATTAATCCAAATCAATAAGCTATTACTGAGACGTTCAAAATTCCATTCAAAATTTCATGAGTTAAGTGTCACTAATGCACCTTTCAAAATTTAAAGAATTAAGTGTCATCAATCAATTTTTCATTCATCCCAAAATGGCATTTATAATGTGTTGCCCAGCTAAGCAACCCAAGAGGGGAGGGGGTGAATTGGGTTCCTTTTAAAAAATTTTCAGTTATGTGCAATATTTTCAAAGTTAAAAGAACGAGTGAGAGAGAAGTGTCAAACTTAACACCAACAGTAATAACAGTGGAAGGCACACACACAAATACAAGGATTTATAGTGGTTCGGTGCTATCCCTTGCACCTACATCCACTCCCCAAGAACCCCTTGAAAATTTTCACCACTAATCGTTCTCCAACGATTACAACCTAGCTTACTCAGCTAGCTTCTTATTTTCAGACATAAGGGAGCCTTTACAAACCACCAATTAAGGGTTTGGCACACCCTACACAAGTTTCAACCAAGTTGAAACTCAACCGTTTACAAGATGAAATAAGTTCAACAAGTATAGCTCCTTAATGAGGAAATAAAGACAATAAAGAGCACTTTATAGATTTAAAGCTTTTTTCCCTTGAATGAGCTTCACTTTTTTGAATGCTGGAGTTAAGAGCACTTGATGAAGCTTCTGGAGTAGTTGGTGGGAGTTTTGAATAGGCTTCAAATGATTTTTGAACTTCAGCAACAGTGATTTTTGAAAACTGAAGCAGGCTAAAATTTCACTGGATTTGACTTGATAAATCTCTCTTTTTCCCACTTGTAATCCTTCAAAAATTCACTTAATCTCTTGCTAATCTATCCCATTAACTTGTATTTATAGTTGGTTGAGGGATTGGACCGTTGAAGTAGTCGTTTCCGACTGTCGGAATGTCAGAACTAGCCGTTCCAAAAAATTTCAGGGTGTTAGTCGGCTCCAGAGCCGACTAACCTGGGATTTTTCCCATCCCAGGCAAGGTTAGTCGGCTCTAGAGCTGACTAACATGGGTAAACTATCTGTGGTTGCCATAGTAGTCGGCTCTAGAGCTGACTAACGTGTGGATCTTCACTGTATGACCACAGTAGTCGGCTCTAGAGCTGACTAACATGGTTCTATCCACTGTTTAGTCACTTGTGCCATAGATTTGACTTGTTAGCTTGCATGTGGGTCGGTTAATGGCTTCAATCTTCCATTCCAAGTTCAAGTAGTTGCCGTGGGAGTTGACTAATGTCACCAAAACTTGAAAAATCATTCCACGGACTTGGAAACTCATTGAATCAAGTAAACTTAGTACCATAATTTTTACAACTTGGACTTTCTTCATTTGAGAACATTGTCAAACATCTGAGATTCACTTAATTTGAGCTTGAATCATCCTTCTCAGATCTTGAAACTCTCTCTTTTGAACCATATACTCATTTTAAAGCTTGGAATCCATTTAGATACTCTTGGTGACTCTTGTATACCTGCATGTCACATTGATTCTTCACCAAAATCATTAGTAACCTACTTAATTGTTTTGTGATCATCAAAATCAATGCAGGGTCAACATAATGGTTTTACAACCATTTTTTTTCAACAATCCCCCACATGAATGAAATTGATTGATGTCAAGAAAATGACATAACTCGACACGACTTAGTGATAGAGTTCTGCAGTCGATACCTGCATAGGATAGGTAGGCGTTAACCTTTGAACCTTCCCTCATGAGAATATATTTACTTTACTGGCTGTTCAGTAGACACGATGTCCTTGAACTGCTCTGCCATTTATATAAATGATGATATATCTCATACAGATATCTTTCTGGCATAATTTTGGTTCTCATGGTTATGTTCATTTTTTGGCCATAAACATCTGCTTGGTTCTGCGAGAGTTTTTAGAGAATTAAGCCCTTACAATTCTTCTTCGAAGTGGCTCCACTTCTCTCTCACGTAGATGATCTCTTATCTAAGAGTAACCTGCATTATTTTGCTTGAATTTTTGATGCATAAGGATCATTAAAAGCTCATAGCTTAACCTTTTTCTACGGGCATCACTATTCCATCATAGGAATGGGTAGGGTTGACCCCTACAGTGATCTTACTCGGTCTTTATAATTAGGTTGTCCCATTGAACCTAGATCTTGGGATCTCCAATTAACTAGGTTGGGTTTTCCTTCATATTGACCTTATTAATCCTTGGGCTTAAGTTCCATTCCTTTTGATTTGATCTCTATTTAACCCTTTGATTAGCGGATCCGCAATGTTATCCTTTGACCTCACATAGTCAATAGTGATAACTCCTGTTGAGATCAGTTGTCTAACGGTATTATATCGACGACGTATATGTCTTGACTTACCGTTATACATTACATTCTGTACTCTACCAATTGTAAATTGATTATCACAATATATACATATTGGTGGCACAGGTTTTTTCCATTTACGAATGTCCTCCAAGAAATTATGTAGCCATTTAGCTTCTTCGTCATATTTATCCAAAGCTACAAACTTAGTTTCCATCGTGGATCTAGTTATTACAGTTTGCTTCGAAGATTTCTATGAAATAGCTGCACCAGCTAATGTGAATACATATCCACTAGTAGCTTTTGAGTCTTGTATATCAGATATCCAACTTGCATCAGTATAACCTTCAAGAATAGCTGGATCTCTGGTGTAGTGCAGCCCATAATCACAAGTATACCTTAAGTACCTAAGTACTTTGACAATTGCTTTCTAATGTTCATGGCTTGGATTACTCGTGAAACGACTTAAGCAACTCAAAGTGTAGGCTATGTCCGGTCTTATACAACTCATTAAATACATTAGACTGCCTATCGCTCGTGCAAATTCTACCTGAGCAACACTTTCACCTCTATTCTTGGACAAATGTTGACTTATATTAATTGGAGTTTTAGAAACGCCAGAATCATCTTTGTTAAATTTGTCAAGAATCTTGTCCACATAGTGTGATTGACTTAGTATGAGACCATGGGATGTTCTTGTAATCTTCATTCCCAAAATTACATCAGCCAGTCCCATATCTTTCATGTCAAACCTTGAGTTCAATATGTCCTTGGTAGCTTTTATCATTCGTTCGTTGCTACCTACAATGAGAATGTCGTCCACATACAGACAGAGAATTATGTAACCCTCTTCTGTAGTTTTAACATAAACACACTTGTCACACTCATTGATTTTAAAATCATTTGTCATCATGGCATTATCAAATTTCTCGTGCCACTGTTTTGGCGCTTGCTTTAGTTCATACAAGGACTTTACCAATTTACAGACTTTCTTTTCTTGTTATGGAACTATACAATCCTCAGGTTGTTCCATGTAGATTTCTTCTTCAAGATCTCCATTAAGAAAGGCTGTTTTCATGTCCATTTGATGGACCTCCAGATTTTGCAATATAGTAATTGCCAAAATCATTCTTATAGAATTTATTCTCATCACAGAAGAATATATATCAAAGTAGTCATGGCCTTCTACTTGTTTGTAACATTTAATTACAAGTATGGCCTTGTACTTATCAATCGTTCCATCTGCCTTCATTTTTCGTTTGAAAATCCACTTTGATCCTAATGGTTTGCATTCAGGTGGGAGATCTACCAATTCGCAAGTGTGATTTTGCATGATGGAATCGATTTCACTCTTTATTTGCCTCTTTTCAGAGAGGACCCTTTATAGAACTTACAGCTTCTCTATAAGTTCGAGATTCAGCCTCAAGCATGTAGGTTAGAAAATCTGGTCCAAAAGATTTCTTTACTCTTGCTCTTTTGCTCGTCTAGGTTCCATTTGAACCTCTTTATCTTCATCATCTTGTTCTTGGTTCTCAAAAGTTCATTTCGATGAACTTGGTTCATCTCTATTGGATTTGCAAAGAAACACATGTTCAAAGAACGATGCATTCCTAGATTCCATTATTGTATTCTTGTGAATTTCGGGGTTTTTGGATTCATACAGAAGGAAACGATATGCATTGCTATTTTGTGCGTAGCTAATAAAATATAATCAACTATTTTTGGACCTATTTTTATTTTCTTTGGCAAAGGCACCACTACCTTGGCTAGACACCCCCACACTTTCAAGTGTTTGCAGGAAGGTTTTCTACCTTTCCACAACTCATAGGGCATCCTTTCTTAATTCTTCTTGGGGACCTTATTCAAAAGGTAGTAAGCTGATAAAATAGCTTCATTGACATGTTTTGTGGCAAACCAGAACTTATCAACATAGCATTCATCATGTCTTTTAGAGTGCGAATTTTTCATTTTGCCACTCCATTTGATTGAGGAGAATAAGGTGGTGTGACCTTGTAAATAATTCCATGTTGTGCACAAAATTTACCAAATGGTTCTACATATTCACCACCACGATTACTTTTTACCATCTTAATTTTTCTATTAAGTTGGTTTTTTACCTCTTGCTTATAGAGAGCAAATTTTTCTATAGCCTCATTTTTACTTTTAAGTAAATATACATAACAATATTTTATACTATCATCGATAAAAGTAACAAAATATTTATTTCTACCTCTAGTTTGAACAAATTTTAAATCACAAACATCACTGTAAATTAAATTAAGGGGTTTAGTATTTCTTTCAACTGTTTTGAATGATGATTTAGTCAATTTTGCCTCTCCACAAGTTTTACACTTACGTTTGGAATTCGTATTAAATGCAGGTATATGATTCAAGTTAATTAATCTACGTAATGTATCATAATTAACATGTCCTAATCTACCATGCCATAAAGTAGAGGACTTAGTCAAGTAAACAGAAGAGGTACTAGCATTCTTGATAGCATTCTTTGGCATTACAACCATTACATTTATTTTCTACATTCCCTCTTTTACATACCCTTTCCCAATTGGAACATCTTACTTGGACAGAACAATTTTCCGAAACTCAAAAACCATTTTGAATCCATTAACACTCAACAGTGTTCCAGAAATCAGATTCTTTCGAATGTCAGGCACGTATAGCACATTCTTCAGCTTGATCTCTTTCCCAGAGGTCATCTTCAGATACACCGTTCTTTGGCCCTTGATTTCAGAGGTGGCCGAATTGCCCATATATAATTTCTCCCTAGATTCTGATGGAACCAAATTAGAAAAAGCGGATTTGTTTGCATAGACATATCGTGTGGCTCCAGTGTCAAGCCATCATTCCTTCGGATTTAAGTTCACCAAGTTGACTTCAGAGACTACAATAGAGAGACTCATGTCAGACACCTCTTGGGAAATGGCATCCACAGCATTGGCCTCTCTTGTCTCTTTTCCCTTGTCCCTTTTTGGTGCTTTGCAATCTGCCAACTTGTGTCCTGTCTTATTGCAATTGAAGCATTTCCCTTGGAATTTTGGCTTCTTGGACACTCCTCGACACTCCTCCTTTAGGTCCCAATTTAGACCCTGGCTTAAGTCTTGGCTTAGGCTTCTTGTTCTTGAAGCCTTTCTCGTGCTCCAACATATTGGCCTTGACAGCATGTGAATTCGAGGACAGCTTATCCGTACCTTTGTTGTCCTCCTCAATGCGAAGCCTGAGAATGAGATCTTCAATACTCATCTCTTTTCGCTTGTGCTTTAAATAGTTCTTGAAGTCTTTCCATGCAGGGGGTAGCTTCTCAATAATAGCAGCCACTTGGAAAGACTCACTTAAGACCATTCCCTCAGCATGAATTTCATGAATGATCAATTGAAGCTCTTGCACTTGACTTATAACGGTTTTATTGTCCACCATGTTGAAGTTCAAGAATTGTCCGACTGAGAACTTCTTAGCCCCCGCATCTTCGGATTTGTATTTGTAGTCCAAAGATTCCCACAATTCCTTGGTGGTTTTCTTCACACTATAAACATTATATAGTGCATCAAACAAACCATTCAGAATATAGTTGCGGCATAAAAAGTCAGAGTGCTTCCAAACCTCAATCGCGTTGAAGGCATGAGCATCAACTTCATCCTCTCTAATAATAGGAGGATCCTCTTTCAAGAATCTTGAAAGATTCAGAGTTGTCAAATAAAAAAATATCTTTTGCTGCCATGTTTTGAAATTCAACCCGCTAAAATTTTTGGGCTTGTCATTGTGGTGCACAGGGACCGTCACAAGCAGCGATTAGGTTGGGACTGGAGCATGCACTTGGGGGAACGGCAATGGCATCTCGCTAGTGCTCACAGCTGGGATAACGTTCATTTTCAGCCATATCTGAAAAACTCAAAGGTCCACAAATTAGAACCAAGTTTAAAATAAAACAAGACTATATGCCTTAGCTAAGTTTTATATTTCAAAACAGATACTTGTGGTAGTAGAATCGAAGCTATACATAAGACATATATATAAAGTATATCAAACAGAACTGATAACATAGTAAACAATTGCATCAAAAATAAACACAACAACAAAAACGAATGCAAATGTTATGCAGATAGTGTTAGACAAGTCCTACAAAACAAATGTTGGTTATCCTGCAAACCAAATATTTTCAAACTGTTTTCTTTCTCCAACTTGTTCGTCTTCTAAAGTAAATTTTGCTTTAAGAATATTAGATATATTGAGAAGAAGAACAAATATTATTATTAAAAATAAAAAAAATAAATATGATTACAACCTCAAGAATAAGAATAGTATGCACCAACAAAAACTAAAAGTCAAGGTACGCTTTTCTTAAAGCAGATTTGCTTCCTCAAAACAAGGAGCCAATGTCTTGGCGCCACATCAGCCTAGCCGCCACGTCATCGCCTAGCTAGCCTCCATGTGTGTGCCCAAGTGCCGCCGCACGCCTAGCTCCCGTGCGCCCTATCGCGCACAACTTGGCTTGTTCTAGCGCGTGCCCAAATCGTGCGCGCTACGCCCGGGCCACGCCTAGGCACGCCTCGGCCTCGCCTTGGCCATGCCTCGGTTGCCTGGCACACCGCATGCCCATGCGCCGCATCCAACCTCGCTGCGCCACGCTGCTCGCCTGCTTGCGCGCTCGCATGCGCCTGTGCAGCGCTTCACGCACCGCATCGCCTCTGCACGCATGCCCAGGGCGCTCCGCGTTTAGTCTATGCACGCGCCCGTGCCTACCACGTCTGGCCTGCGCGCATGCCCTCCTGGTCCACGCACTTGCGCTGCGCCCTGGCCCGACTCAGTTGCGCACATGCACGCCCATCATGCGCCCCGCATGACAACTACGCCTGGCCACTCGATCTTCCATGCATGATCCGCCAAGGGTCCGATGCACGCATTGCCCATGCATCACTCGGCCCTGCGCACATTTATCGCGCGCCCTCGTTTGCATGCGCGCTCCTCCACGCTCGTGCACGCCCAGCTCGGCACCCTGCCAGCACCACTTGCCACGCCCAGGTGTGCGTGCTACCTACGCTCTGCGCCCTGGCTTGCGTGCAGCTCTATCCACAACCTGCGCTGCATCCAGGTGCGCACGCCACCTGCGCGCTGCGCCCTGGCATGCATGCAGCCCTGCGCGCCATGAGCCTTGGCCCAACTCAGTCATGCCATGGCTGCACAGTACCACCTCTGCTGAACTTTGCAAACTTTGTTTGGCTTGCACCTTGCCGACCATGATGCAGCCCTTATTGCTGCAAGAAATGTTTCTTCTCCTCTTTTCAGCCCTTTGTTGGCTTGCTTCGTTGAAATTACCAATCGTTTCCCATTCAGATTGCTTGATTCAGCTTTTATAAAACATGGAGATACCTCATCTCCCACCAACATTCCTTTCAAATGAGGAATCAAGGACACTTTGGCATAGATCAAGAATTCCATTCCCAAAATTAGATTGAAATCATTTAAGGGAACTATCATCACATTGTAAGAACTTTTTCAATTACCTACCTCCAAGATAACTTCGGCACAACCATGTACCGGCATTGCTCCCGAATTCATAGCCTTGATCTTGCTAGGACTCTCCAGCACCTTCAATCTCAACCTCTTGGCTTCTTTCCGAGACATGAAATTATTTGTAGCTCCCGAATCCATCATAGCTCGAACGCATGCACCATATATCTTGACATTCACAAACATGAGACCAGCATAAGGTTTCGGAATCTTCTCCATTTCAGCCCCAATTGCATTCACCAAACGAATTGGATTCACCCTTGGTGCGGATTCCTCCATGATCTTCTTCTCCTCATTTTGTGAAATGATAGCATTCAACACCTGCCTCTTTGGACAATTTCTTGCTTGATGAGCTTCACCACATATGAAGCAACCCCATGAATTCTTCTTGCCTTGAAAAGAGGACTACGGTTTGGACTTAGCCGCAGCAACACCTTTCTTCTTCTTGCCCTTATCTTCTTTCTTTTTTCACTTTCGTTCTTTAGCTGATTTTCCCTCAACCAACTTAGGCTTTTCCTTCGCCCCTCCACCAGAATGTGGATTTCGGAAGTCTATCAATGCTTCCGCCGCTGCAATGGCAGAAACCATGTCCTTCACTCCTTGCCTACGCAACTCCGCTTGCGCCCAAGGTTGAAGACCCAACAAGAAATTGAATAACTTGTCTTCATCCGACATATTCACAATGTCTAACATGAGAGAACTGAATTCCCTTCACATAATCTCTCACCGATCCTGATTGCCTCAATCTTTTCAAAGTTTCTCTTGCAATCCACCCCGTATTGCAAGGCAAGAATTGATCTCTCAATTCTTTCTTCAAAGAACTCCATGAATCAATACAAGAACGCCCTGAATTCTGATCATCCACCATTCTTGTTCTCCACCACAATTTGGCATCCGATCCCAAAAACATGGCTGCAAGACTAACTTGATCCAATTCAGGCACCTTCATGGCTGTGAAATAATTCTCCATATCCTAAATAAAATTTTCTAACTCCTTAGCATCTCTGCCTCCGTTGAAAACATTTGGTTCTGAAATCTTCATTTTAATTGGCTGATTCTGACTTGTAGAAGATGAACTTGGACCATTCGCCATAGCCCTTCTCAACACATTGATTTCATCCTCCAAGATCCTCATTCTTTCCATCATGCGCTTCACCAAATCTTCTTGTTCCTCACGTTGATGATGAAATCGAATCTCCAAGTCTTCAACAAGTTCCTTTTGAGCTGTTTGCATAGACTCCATTCTTTCTTGACCATCCAGCTGCAAAGAGATCAAATCTGAAATCTCTCTTTCACCCGGATCACCCACTAGCTCCTCCAAACGAGTGACTCGTTTGGCTAGCGTCATGATCTCTAATCAAGAACACTCTAGCAAACAAAGAAGATCTCTCCCTTTCCAAGAATACCACAGTCTTGAAAATCTGAACAAGAAACCTCCACCTCTTGAAAATCTTAGATTTCCTCCATGAAAACCAAGAAAACACCCAAACTCCAAAGAACTTCAAATCTGAAAACACCCTTCCAGATTTGCCACGCCAATCTTCAAATTCCTCAAAATGAAGCTTAAAAACCTCTTCTCCAACAAAGAATTGAAGCTTTGAATATCAAGAACTTTCTCAAATACAATTGAACAAAGCTCTGATACCACTGTCACACCTCCTTGTAAAGGACGGAATAAACTACAATTTTTCTTTCATTGAGCCTATTTTTACCGTGTGCGACGTTAGAGTTGCGCCCACTCTAACCAGCCCTCCTTGCATGCATATTGGCCAGAATCCACCCGCATGCCACAAGATAGCCTTCTTCCACCAAGAACGGCCTTCTTGCCTTCAAGAATTGGGAATCATGCCACTAAATCTCTTGCAAAGGCTGCGCCTCGCTTTGCGATGCTTCAACAATCATTCAAGATCCACGCCACACTCATCCACACCATGAGATTGGGAAAGAGAGACTTTCATTAATCCAAGAGACTTCTTACATCAAGAACCTCACACCAAGATCAATTCCCCTTACAAGAATTCTCACAATTCTCACAAGACTTCTCTCAAACCCCTTTGAGCTAGACCTTCCTCCCTTGAAGCATTTCGGCAGCATGCCAACTCCAATACAAGGACTCTTTCTTTGCAAGAACTCCCTCTCACAAACCCCCAAAGACTCCTCACAATGTTGGCTAACACCTTAGCACCCAATTCTACACCTCCTCTCATTCATTCCCTTTGCCTTGGAGCTGCCCATGTCCTTAAATAAACATGCACACGCTCCACTAGCCATTGGGTAGTTGAGATGCTCCTCAAAACAAGGAGCCAATGCCTTGGCGCCACATCAGCCTAGCCACCACATCATCGCCCAGCTAGCCTCCATGCGCGCGCCCAAGTGCCGCTGCATGCCCAGCTCCCGTGCGCCCTATCGCGCACAACTTAGCTTGATCTGGCTCGCATCCAGATCGTGCGTGCCATGCCTGAGCCGCACCTAGGCACGCTTCGGCCTCACCTTGGCCGTGCCTCGGTCGCCTGGCGCACCGCACGCCCGCGCGCCGCATCCAACCTCGCTGCGCCACGCCGCTCGCCCGCCTACGCACCTGCATGCGCCTGTGTAGCGCTCCGCGCACCGCATCATCTCTGCACGCGCACCTAGCGCGTGCCACGTCCGATGCGCGCGCGCCTACGCCTCGCATTCGGCCTACGCATGCACCCATGCCTGCCGCATTCGGCCTACGCGCATGCCCACCTGGTTTGTGTACTTGCGCCGTGCCCTAGCCCGACTCGGTTGCGCTCGTGCGCGCCCATCACGCACCCCGCACGACAACTATGCCTGGCCACTCAGTCTTCCAAGCATGATCCGCCAAGGGTCCGATGCGCGTGCTGCCCACGCATCGCTCGGCCCTGCGTACGTCCATCGCGCGCCCTCGTTTGCATGCGCGTGCTCCTCCACGCTCACCCGCGCTCAGCCCGGCACCCTGCCAGTGCTGCTTGCCATGCCCAGGTGTGCGCGCCGCCTGCACTCTGCGCCCTGGCTTGCACGCAGCTCTGCGCATGACCTGCGCAGCATCCAGGTGCGCACGCCACCTGCGCGCCATGCCCTGGCATGCGCGCAGCCCTGTGCACCCTGAGCCTTGGTCCGGCTCAGTCATGCCATGGCCTGCACAGTGCCACCTCTGCTGAACTTTGCAAACTTTGTTTGGCTTGCACCTTGCCGACCACGATGCAGTCCTGTTTGGCGCACAACCTCGCGCCTGGCCTGGACACTGCCGCGCCATCACACACCGCACTCGGACCACCATGTCGACTTCGGCGAACTCGAACGATGCCTTTACTCTATCACCAGAAAATACTCAAGAAAATAGACAATAAAATTAATTTTTTTTTAATGTTTTATAAAGAAAAAAAAACCTTTTTGTATAGGCATTATAGAAAAAGGTTAACAGATTTAAAATTAATAATATTAATTTAAATTAATAAATTATTAAAAAAAATTATTTATGAAAATTTTATAACCACCTTAGTCAGCAAAGAGCATTTATGATGGTTTTACAACCGTGCCATTGTCCGCGGGCTGAAGACTTTTAGAGCACTACACCTCCTCCAGAAAGTTCGCAGAAGCAACCCCCACACCAACAACTAAAAATATAAAAATAAAAGTCTGCGTCAGATTGCGCCTTTATAAGCCTTTCCTCACACCAACGGCTAAAACACCTTCGCTTCTCCCTTCGTTCCTGCGCCCTTCCATCCTTTCGCTGCTGCTCATGTCTCAGATGGGAAGCTGCCAGATGCCGAAGTCCCAACTCTCCTGTACAAGCCCACATAGAGATGAAGATGGAATTGAGGAGGGCAAACTCTCAGCTCTGCGCACTTTGATTCAAGGCATGCCCATGTTCGCTGTAGGCGTGGTGACGACTCTCCTCTCATCCTATTTTGCCACTGAAATTAAGCAAGCTTTGACCAATCCCATCATCGCCAACTTCACCACAGCGGACATGTTGGCCTTCTCTTTGCTCGGCCTTTTCTCCTCTTCCCTGGCATCCATCACGTTCCATCCCAAATTCCCCTTTATCGCCTCGTGCTTTGAGGACATCACCGTTACCTTCTTTGCCTCCACTTTTGCATGGCAGCTTTGCATCATTACTCGCATCCGGCATCACTGGATCGTGTTCTCATATTCCATGGTTCCTTTGCTGCCTCTCGATCGAAGTCCATTTGCGTTGTTTTTCCGTTGTTTGAATTGGATCCTTCGCAAAACCCAGCATCCATTTCGCTCAACCGCCTGTGATTGTCAGTGCCGTGATGGCGGCTTAAGCAACTGATTCTCTGCTGGATGGTGGTTGATGTTGCGGTTTTTACTGCTACTGGCGTTGCTGCTGGCGGTCATATTGTCGATGTTACCGGAAAAGCCCGTGTAAATTTTCTTAAGAGAAATATTATGGCCGGCCCATTAGTGGACTCGACTTAAACCTTCAGCCCCGGTTAGGTTTTCAGTTGACATCCGAGATTAAATTTTTTAACAAAGACAAGATGATATGTTGCTTTTTCCATGTGAAAGATGTAGCTCTCCGAACTGCAAGCCTTGATAATAAATTGAGAGAAACAAAATATAAATTATGGACACAACTACTTTTGCTGTTGATGATTGAAATAAGTTTGGGTTCAATTTTATCATCTGGATTGGCTGCACTATTCTGAGTCTAGCCATCTAGGATTCCGAAGCTTCGTTTTGGTGGTTGGTTGCGCTCTGAATACGGTTTGACTGAATTTGTCACCTTTCAAACCCAAAACTAGGGTTAGTAGACATTGCAATGGCCCACGCACGCAAAAATGGATTCCAAGCTGCTAATAAATTAAATATGAATTTGATAATGATGTAATTTGTACGAATAGCTACCAATTTTTACAATAAAATATTATATATATATATATATGCACGAGCGCGCTCCTCGACGGCGACGATGGCCAAATCCTCTACCTCCATTGCAGCAAGTTTCATTCTCCCATCCCCCTCTCTCTCCCATGGATTTCTCGGATTAAATAGCTTTCTCGTGGAATTTAGTGTATGATGCCTCTTGCCTGGAATTCTAGGATTTAGGGTTAGAGTTTGTTGGATCGTTTCTTGTTGTCTGATCAAAGTGTTTTTCCATGGCTTCTTCTTGCGCATTACCAAATCTAGATGATGCGGCCAGTAACTCTCCTCTTACAATTAAAAGGAAACTTGAATTGATTCGAAGATTAGCACTTCTCTTGTTGGTGAAACATCGTCAGAACTTTGTTTTCCTGTCAACCATTGAAACCGTTTCTGCTCCTTCTTCTTCTAATCGGGTACGAAGTGATACCATTCGGCATCAACTGCTAAATGGATACCCATTGGGGATGCCTCTGGTTGCTGCATCAAAAACTTTGGCACCAAGTTCAGAGTATTCCTCATCAAATGCCTATGGATCTTGTTGTAACAGCTCATGATAAATCCTGTTACTGTAATTTGCATCAATGATTAGATGGCAAATTGTCGGCGTGCACACTCTCACGCATTTGTTTTAGTGGAAATAATAAAACTATAATCACTTATTCTCCTTTTTATGCTTGATTATCATTGTCTGAGCCTCTTTACTTGGATGGGTGTTTGGAGATTAATGGTGCAGGCATCAGATTGAGACAGAGGTTTCAGGGTTCCTTATGGATCTCTGATTTATGAGAGTCCTTTTTCTTTATTCTTAGAATCCTTATCGAGTCCAGTTGTACTAGTTAGCCTGGTTCATTGTTGGAATCCAGGAGTTGGTCAAGTGTCAAGTGTTATTTTCTTTCATTGAGTCCTGTAATAAGTCAAGAGAAGGTTCACCTTAAAGGCCCAAGAGAAGACCCAAGAGAAGACCCATTAACCATGCAATGACACATGTCTTGGACCACTCCAGGACACATGGCATCACCAGAGCAGAGCAAGGAGCCGGCCCACATCAATTTAGGAAGGAATCTAGGTGCCAATACCCTCCTTCCTCATTTCTTCATGCCGCCCACCCTTATATGGAAGCTTTTGGGGGCCCATTGACTTTCACACTTATCATGTGATCCCCTGGCAAGCATCTATGGAAGAAATTGGCTGCTCCCTCTCTAATTGGAAGATCTTCATGCACCCCAGATGGAAGAAGCTTGCCGCCCAGTCAAAGATGGCAGGAGGAATCAAGGGGCGCCCACTCTTTCCCTCTCTCAAGTGGTCCCCCTCCTCTACAAGCTTGAAAATTGCAGCCATTCTCTCTTTTTGGCCATCCCAGATGAAGCATGCAGAGATCCCTACCTCTCCAAGAAGAATCACATGCCATACATTACAATCCATGTCAACAATATACTTAAAATGAATGATTTAACTTGTATTGACATGAAAGGGTTATAAAAAGACCTTTCCCTTGTAATAAAAAAAACCATTAATGAGAAAATTCTAAAGTTTTTTTTTCCATTGCTATGAAGGCTCTGGTACTCTGGGAAGGAGTGGGTGTGAAGCCCTTAGTGTTTCCTTTCATCTTCTCTAACCTCCCTCAAATCCAAACCCTAGCCGTCCCCCCTCCAAAAACCCTAAAACAACTCTGCCGCTAACCACAGGCCCCCATCTCCTCTTACTATTTTCTCAGGGATTCACGAGCCGAAGAGGAAGTCATCTTTGCCCCTGAACCATATTTCAAAGATCCTCTCCGGTAGACAGCTTCTTCATCCAGGACTTTCAACCTGTCAGAGCGATCTTCCTGTTTCAATTTTTGAGTGATCACTGTTGGTATATGAAATCCTTTCTCTAATTCTCTTTTTCTGATTTAGTGAATGTTGAGAGGCATGTCCTAACTGAGGGTTTCCTAACCTTCACTTTCCTGGCTTCGTTAATATCCTAACAGTTCTAGTTCCAGTGTATGCTTTCGCCTGTCTTGCATAGTATAGCTTAACTAGTTTTTGATCTTTCTGGGTAATTAGCCATCTCATATATATATATATATATATATATTATTTCATTGCATTCATGTCTCATCCACATCCTGCATCAGTTTTGGTATCAGAGTAGGTTGTTAGGACTTGTTCTTGCATCATATTAGGAAAGTAGTTTTGCATAGGTGCTGAAAATTTCAGCTTGCTAAAATTTCTGCACACCTTCCATATTTGCTTATTTTCCTTGCATATAAAAATTTTAAAAAAAAATTTAATAAAAATATTTTAATTATTGCTATTAATTAGTTTCATAACTAAAAAAAAAAAAATTATGTATTGCTGCATCCTTTAACCCTAAAGTGTCACACCTCCTGAGTGGTTATACGTAAGTATAACTCTTGTCCCAAGGGAGTAATGAACTACGGCCGGACGTGATCCTTTTGGTTAGAGACCCGACATGTTAACTCAAATCTTTAGTGTTCCATCATCTCTGTATTAAATTGACTTAAGGGCACTGCTATCTCAGATCAGGTGGGGATTTCATCACCCTTCCTGGGCCCAGAAAACCATCAACCTGCATACGAGCCCAAACCTCCCAATTTTAAAATCCAGTAGACATAATTGAGCATTAGGGACACCCACGGTTGGGTTCACATATTTTGTCAAAACTGGTGTGATTCTTTCTCCATTTACGACTGGAATCTGGTGTCTAAGGCTGGAGGTCAAATGTCAAACGACTTAAGCGGAGTGACGGGGTTACTTTAATTAGGCCCCTGCGTTAAGTAGGAAGAACCTTCCCCCCTCCCACTTGCTACCTGGCCAGCTACAGGGTACTTGGTGATTGATTAGCATTTAGTTGATACACTTTATTTGAGCTCTAGATCTAGGAGCCAGTAGTCATTCTTTTTTCTTTTTGTGTGCTTACCTGCATGCCAACCCGGCCCGGAGCCCATACCAACCCAGTTAGAGTCAGTCCCCATCCGACCCACCCATGGACAATGACATTGGAGCTATGCTTAGGACCATTACTAAACGATTGACCCAATTGAATAATCAAATGAGCTCCCTAGAAGAAAGTCGTAAGACCAGGACTGAGCCTAAGTTAGACCCTCGTCTACCTACCCCACATCCTAACCCTAGGAGAGCCTATCACTATGATTTTACCCCTGAGTATCACCCTAGAAGCTCATACCCATACTTAGTGGACTCAGAGGAAAGATCCATTAGGAGCACCCGGCCCTATGCACCCACTTTTGGTGGTGATCTAGAGCTAGAGGATTACATTGATTGGGAAAGGAGGATGGATGAGTATTTTGATCGGGAAGAAATGTCAGAAGAAGGGAAGGTAAAATTTGCTAGGCTTAAACTAACCCGACATGCTAGGATATATTGGAAAAAGGTTGAGCACGCATGTCGTCAAAAGAGGGAGATGCCCATTAGAACATGGAGAGCCATGAAGATTAGACTTAGGGAGAAATACCTACCCATGTCCTATAGGCATAAGGAGCCCATCACCCATCAGACCACACTTAATAGGACTAATATCCCTGGAAATAAGTCAAGTCCTAATCTAGGCTCATTTAGCCAGTCCATCCTTATTGCCCCATGTGTTCACCAGAGTCCACCCTTCCCTACCACCCCGTTTATTCCCATGAGTCGACCCACTCCTATTCCCCCACTTGCCCCACCCACTCCTACTATCCAGCCCATTCTTATCTATCAGTTTGCCCAACCCATTCCTACCACCATAGTTGAACACAGGGAGGAAAAGCTAGACATGGCCAGCCTAGGAATAGTTGTTCAGGATCCTACTCAAATTGACAATCTAGAAAACCCTGAACCTATTGACTGTGATGAGGAGAGAGATCAAGAACCCCTTATAGGTTGTATCGAGGAGGTATATGAGGCTGACACAAGTTTAGTTGATGAATACGAAGAGGATGAGGAAGAACCCATTGAAGGCTTTAAGGACGAAGAGGTTGAGCCCAATAATCATTTAGAGGTCGATAGTCCCGAGTCCCTTAGTCATGTAGAGGTAGACATTTGTGAGTCCATTAGTCCATTAGGAGAAGAAGCCACTAAGCCTATTGATGAATCTAAGGGAAAGGAGATTGAGCTTGAGCCCAGTGACACGTTAGAGGAAGAAGAAACTACACCTATTGGAGAGATAGAAAGAGAAGTCTATAGAACTGAGTCTGATCTAAGGATTGAGTCTAAAGAAATTGATACCATCCTAGTTGAACATGAACCATTGCTTGTAGCTAAAGAGATTATGGAGGAGCAAAATGGTCAACTTGAGGAAGCTGAAGTCCAAGAGCTAAGCCCTATAGAGCAACCCCTAGAAATAGTGGAATTTATGAAGGATTTAGAGCAAGAGATTTATGTAATTTTTGCTAAGGGTTTAGAACAAGACATCAGTAAGGGGTGATCAATTTGGACTAGGAAAATTCATGATCACATCCAAGAGGTAGTAGTGGAGAAAAGAATATCTAGTTACCTTCCACTACTTAGGGATATCCTACACCTCTTAGATCTAGTCCCAGTTCGGTTTGCCACATACTTTCAGAAGACCCTATGAAACCTCTTAAGAATCCATGCCATCCACCAACCCAGGGTCAAACCTAGAGAGTCTGTAGTCTGTTAGGTTTAGGTCCAGAGTCCAATAAAATTCCTTTCCATAGGAATGCCTTAGTAAGTCTGCATTTCAGTTAAGTGTCAATCCAAGTCTTAGTAATAAGGACTTTTGTCACATTCTACTGAGTACACCTGCCCATTCAACTTGTCCAACCATACATGAGTCTCAGAGTCAATTGCACAGCACCTGCATCATGACATTAGCATTCACTTGAATATTGATAATAAGTTGGCTAATCCTCAGAATCGAGTCAAGGATTTTGTTAAGGAAAAACTATGTCATGTTAGAAAGTTACATGCTCATGGAGCTGGTCCTTTTAGAATGTTAAAGAAGGTAGGAACCAATGCCTGTGTGTTAAAGTTACCTCCATGGTTAGGCATTAGCTCTATTTTCATTACCTCAGACTTAGTAGAATATAGGGACCCAGCAGTGGTACCCAGCGAGTTTTTGGACCTGACCGTTCCTTTGAGAGTGAGCCCTCACCTGAGTGTCCACCCACAAATTGGCCCAAGAGGAAAGGCAGGATTGAGCAGATTCTGGATGACCAAGCTGTCACGACCCGCAATAAAGGTTACCAAAGATATTTGGTTCGTTGGCAAGGTCGACCGTAATCAGAGGACTCGTGGATTACCCGGAAAGATCTGCAACACATAGACCCAGACCTCCTAGAGAAGTACCAAAGTCAAACTGATCCTTACTCGATGGGGTCGAGTTCCTCCCAGCCTGGGAGAATTGGTGCAGGCACCAGATTGAGACAGAGGTTTCGGGGTTCCTTATGGATCTCTGATTTATGAGAGTCCTTTTTCTTTATTCTTAGAATCCTTGTCGAGTCCAGTTGTGCTAGTTAGCCTGGTTCATTGTTGGAATCCAGGAGTTGGTCAAGTGTCAAGTGTTATTTTCTTTCATTGAGTCCTGTAATAAGTCAAGAGAAGGTTCACCTTGAAGGCCCAAGAGAAGACCCAAGAGAAGACCCATTAACCATGCAATGACACATGTCTTGGACCACTCCAGGACACATGGCATCACCAGAGCAGAGCAAGGAGCCGGCCCACATCAATTTAGGAAGGAATCTAGGCGCCAATACCCTCCTTCCTCATTTCTTCATGCCGCCCACCCTTATATGGAAGCTTTTGGGGGCCCATTGACTTCCACACTTATCATGTGGTCCCTTGGCAAGCATCTATAGAAGAAATTGGCTGCCCCCTCTCTAATTGAAAGATCTTCATGCGTTCCAGATGGAAGAAGGTTGCCGCCCAGTCAAAGATGGCTGGAGGAATCAAGGGGCGCCCACTCTTTCCCTCTCTCAAGTGGTTCCCCTCCTCTACAAGCTTGAAAATTGCAGCCACTCTCTCTTTTTGGCCATCCCAGATGAAGCATGCAGAGATCCCTGCCTCCCCAAGAAGAATCACATGCCATACATTACAATCCATGTCAACAATGTACTTAAAATGAATGATTTAACTTGTATTGACATGAAAGGGTTATAAAAAGACCTTTCCCTTGTAATAAAAAAAATCATTAATGAGAAAATTCTGAAGTTTTTTTTTCCATTGCTGTGAAGGCTCTGGTACTCCGGGAAGAAGTGGGTGTGAAGCCCTTAGTGTTTCCTTTCATCTTCTCTAACCTCCCTCAAACCCAAACCTTAGCCGTCCCCCCTCCAGAAATCCTAAAACAATCCTGCCGCCAACCACAGGCCCCCATCTCCTCTTGCTGTTTTCTCAGGGATTCACGAGCCGAAGAGGAAGTCATCTTTGCCCCTGAACCATATTTCAAAGATCCTCTCCGGTAGACAGCTTCTTCATCCAGGACTTTCAACCTGTCAGAGCGATCTTCCTGTTTCAATCTTCGAGTGATCACTGTTGGTATATGAAATCCTTCTCTAATTCTCTTTCTCTGATTTAGTGAATGTTGAGAGCATGTCCTAACCGAGGGTTTCCTAACCTTCACTTTCCTGGCTTCGTTAATATCCTAACAGTTCTAGTTCCAATGTATGCTTCCGCCTGTCTTGCATAGTATAGCTTAACTAGTTTTTGATCTTTTTGGATAATTAGTCATCTCATAAAAAAATATATATATAAAAAAAAAATTTATTTCATTGCATTCGTGTCTCATCCACGTCCTGCATCAATTAGGCTGATACCTTTCACCCCCCCACTTTGTGTGCCTTCAGAATCTCCACAGTTTCACTGCATCCTAGAGGGTTGATTCTCCTTCACCTCTTGGAGACATTGATGAAAGTTCAGTGAATAATTTAAATTACACAAATGCACAATAGTGTTTCTATCTGAGTTGCTTTTCATGCATGGGTTATGCAGGGTAGTGAGTAGCAGGCAATTTATGGTGGTGTAGTGCAAGCGTTTAGCTAGCCTTTTGGTGTGAGATGCATTGAACAGTCAATTCTTGCAGATTGTGAAGACTCTAATTAGGAATAAAAAGCTGCTATCTAAAGGTCCAGGAACTAAAATTGTGAAAAACTCAGGAAGGAAAGCAAGATGCTGAGGGTGATAGGTTATGTTGCATGGCTTCTCCTATACTATCATTTTCCTGTGAAGACTAGGGGTGATTCTGTCTTTATATTTTTCATTTGGAGAATTACAGGCTAATTTGACTCCAGAGATAGCCAACATCAGCACCGCAATCGATTTGGGCGGTGGGTAAAGTTCAGCCCGGCATCTCTATATGTGCAATTGTGGTTCTTAGTCAGGCAGTTATGTGATCAAGAATGATGGCATTGCCTGCAGTTGAAAGGGTGTTTGAGATCACTACTTAATTGGTGGTGGCCTTGCACCTGTTAAGTGTCCAATCTTGATTTAATGAGTCCTAATTACTTAGTGACATGCAGTTTTATTTGATGGCTATTAGTTTATTAGTCTATTTAATACAAAATAATGGACTTTGGAATTAAAGTTCTCATCTTGGGAACTATGTCCGGTCTTCCAAAGCATACCTCCCTTACTTGGGTTCCGTATGTTTCTTTTTCTTCTGAAGTTCTAGCACCTGACGGAGTTCATGTATTGCATTTGATCTTTGTAATGAGCCCAATTAAGTGATGCCAATAAGTTCGAGTATTGATAGTAGGTTCACGGTTTCTATTGAATGCGATGGAATACTGGCAGGCATAGCTGTAATCGATGAATGATGTTCATGACTTGTATTGAGATACATGCGAATCAATTGACGGGAATAGGAGACCTCTCACATTTGAATGCGGCAGGACCCCATTCCAGTGTGGACAACAGGTTGGAGAAATGCTCATAAATCTTTCATATTTAGATTCAGGAAACCATTTTTGTATATGAATGAAGTTTAAGGTTTCTTCTTTTTCTCCTTTTGTCATAGTTTGGTGTAACAGGAATTGTTGTCAACATTTGCTTCGGCAGCCCCTAGTATTATTTTCAAGAAAAGCTGTAGATAATCAGAGTGCACAATTACTGTTGTATGAGTTTTAAGCTTCCATAATCTCATTACGTTCTGCATCATTAAATCTTGGGTGAAAATTTCAAGTTCTTTTTGTATATGAAAATTACGTGCTTATATTTAAATAGTGACTGCATGAATGACTCATGCTCATTGTTGCTATTTTTTTTAAAAAAAAGTACAATGTGGACTGTGTATGATAAGGGCATCATATTCATGTCTGTTATTGGTTTATTTCTTGATACTTAACTTTGTTTGAGTTGAATATTACTGTTAGGGTAATCACGAGACTCATTTTAGGTGATGCATCTTGTTTCAAGTGTTCTGTTAGCTGTTTTCAAACTGCTTCAATAAGAATTCTGAACTTCAATGAGTTTTGCTTATTGCCAAGTTCACATATATTTATTTGTTTCAAGATATGAGTGGCTATACAGATATATATTGATACTCTGCTGTGAAGTTCATGCATTAACTTTTGATTGGTTTTCACCATATAGTATTAGCAACTGGGGTGTTGTCTGCTAGAATGCCATACATCTAGTCAATTGAGCCTCAGCAAGCTTGTTGTTGAGAATGAGTGACAGAAGTTGTCGATGAAACAAAATGTAAAAAAGGGAAGTAATGAATCTTACATAAAATGGAAGGCAATTTAAATTACTTAAAAATGGTGTGAGAAGATGAGCAGTGATGTGGAGGAAGAATGCTAAATTTACTCGAGCTCTCTATTTTGTTTAGAATTCTATACTCTTTGGATGGATGATAACAATTAATAGTTAAGACTTGAGCCTTTCCCTGACCAAGGCAGCTTGTCATATTGGTGTACTGATTTCATCTTCCCTACCTGATGTTTGATGAGCACTTGGCTTTCCAGTCCTTAAACTCTCTCTAAGTTAAACTTACACTCTGCTATATACCAATCAATAGGCCAAAATAATTAATGGTAGTTTTTAGGCAGTCATGAATGCTGGTGAATCTGTTGCTTGCTTTCCTGGTTCAAAATCATTGTCATCTGTCCTGCTTCCCCATCTCATGTATGGTGAATGATTCAATTACTTCATGCCATTGATAATGGCATCCATTTGATTATTTTGTTGCTGAAACCATTTAAGCTGAATATGAGAAGAGGGAATTGTAAGTCTTTTGTTTCCCTGCTGGAGATCATGCGTGTCCTAACATACCTTCTCATTGTGGATATTATTAAATGAATTGCTTGTTGCCTCCTTCCACCACAAATTTTATCAAGATTTGTGTCGTATAAGGGATGATAGGGAGAGTACCTCAGTTCACAACGGGCATTAAATGCTGGGTCAAGGGCATTGTATAAATTTCCAACTCGATGCTGCACATTCTACTCCTCATCTCTAGCCCTGCCATAACCATTAATCACCACCCTCACCAATATACTCTGAACTTGTTTTACCTTGTATCACACAGTCCATTTTTCACTAATTCAGCTCATGTCCCATGTCCATTATTGCTGGAATGTGTAACATGCTATTGCTTTGCCCTGTCTTCAAACCTGTTGCAGGTGGATGCTATTGTTGTGATTGGAATGCTTCCCTGGGTCTGTGAAAGGGAGCCAGCTGTGGTACGTTGGTCCTGGTTCCAGCTTCAATGGACTGTGATGTTGTGCCTGGTAGCTCCCATGGGAGTTAATGGCTCCACGGATTCATGTGGAACAGCTCTGAAATGGTAGTTATTCACATGCTTTCCTAGTCGGTGCTCCACTCTTTTTGCAAACCATTAATTTTTATATGATTGTTTCCTAGCTTTAGCATTGGATCTTCCTTTGTGACTGACTAGACACTGCATGCCTAGAAAAGCTGATAAAAGTTTCCGCTGGTCCTTTCTTTCCAAATCCCTTCCTATTGACTATATCCTACGATATTTTCCTTCACTTTCCCTGGATTGAATGAAGGCAACAAGCTGGATCTCCTTCCCTTCCAACATGGAATGCCCATCTGCCTGACCACTGTACCACCTTGTATAAAAAACATTTCCATCGTCACCTTATGTATCCAATCTGTTTCCATATATTTTAGCCCAATGCTTCCTCGCACTTTCTGTAACTCCCCTGCCTCCACAGTCTTGCCATTTATTCCTGAGATGAAAGCCTCCAAAGCTGGCAGCTTCAGGCTTTCTTCGCACACCCACGTAAAAATCAAGTGTGGGAGGTAACCCCACCACTTCTGCAGGTTTTAATTCATGTCATGCTTTTGTTCGCTTTTGGTATTGTTTTTTTTGAAGAAGAAAGAGGGACAAGATTTCCCCCTTTACATATTATTAATATATGAAGGCATATTTACAAGAAGCATTACAAGAAACTGCTCTTGGTATTACTGTTAACTCCCTTCTTGTCATGCATCACCATGGCTTTGATTGAGAGCCTGACAGAAAACATTTCACTGTTATGGACATCTTTGCCTTCTTTGATCTTGGCCTCTTTTCTTTTTCTCTGTCATCCATTACATTGTGTCGCAAATTGGACAGAAAACATTGGTCAGTTCATCATCAATGTACATGCATGTCATGCACGATGCTTTTGCAGTTTGCTTCATTTCCTTGAGTCCATGAAGGTGGATGCTTCCTTTTTGTAGGAATGGTTATCTGGATGCGTGCAGTGACGATGGCCAACATGTGGACCTCAGCCGGCTCCAGTGTGTTGTCCTGAGATGCAGTGCTCCTCTTTTTCAAAGAGGTGCGGGTTTCTCTAAACCGCTTTCTGCTGGAATAAAGCTTTATTGCTCATTATTCATCTTCTCACTATTGGATTTCCACAAAAGAAACTCCACCTTATAAAAGCTAGGTATCAATTTAGTGGTAGATATGAAAATCAAGGCTGTATAAAGATGTTGATAGTTGTCCCACTACCAACAAACTGCATAAACTTACTTTTGATGTGGATGAATGAATTACAAAAAGCCTTCCACATGCCTGAAGAATTCCTTGGCCTGCTGTATATTTTCCCATCACCCTGAAAACAGCATTTAACATACAGTAACAAAGCACAAAAATATTGGAGAGCCACAATTAGCCTCTCAGTTATTCAATAAATTAATGTAGCCCATCAATCATAGATTCTTGGAATACCCAACCTACCACCTTTGGAGCCTGACATATGATGTATTAAGAAACCGTATGAAGTGCACGCCCATTAGAGAGCCATAGCCTCATTTGACCAAAAAAAAAAACTGCAAATGGATTGTTGAACCACGTGCTAGCTTATCCTTTAAAACAATAGTTGGCAATGCACTGATATTTGATCAGTGATTTTTTTTTTCTCCCTTTTTTTTTTCCTCCCTTCTCTTGGAGTGAAAAGATGTGAAAACAATCTCTCATGCTGTTAGAAATGAAATGGGATTGAGTCCTATGGAAGAGCCCATTGGAGCAGGTTCTTTTCTTCGCACAGAGAAAGATAGAGAGAGAGGGAGAGAGAGAGACTGCCCACACAGTTGAAGGCTGATCCAAAACTAAAATTAAAAAAAAGAAAAAAGTAAATGTTTTATGATTTTGGAGTGAGCCCTAAAATCGTGAGGTGAATAAATTATCGGATAGATGCAAATCTGGGTAGAGAGTCTGACAGTAGTGAAAGGCCATTACATTGACTCTTGTCATGGCCTAATTGACCCAAATAGGCTAGGGTGGCAATGCTCACCCGTATTCAACCTGACCCGTATCTTGTCTGATCCGACCCAGTTGCCATTCGTGGGCGAGCAAACCGATACATTCGGGCGGAATGGATGGGACAGCTTACCACTCACCGGATGGTATTAAGATCCTACCCACTCTCGCCCTCCTCCACAAATGGTACTAAGCTCAGGCTAGTGGGTAAGAATGTCGAGTGGGCTCTTGAAAGGAACGATTCAGGGAGAGACATATGATGGCATTATATTTTTTATCTTTAATAGAACTAGTAAAACATTTTAAATTATTTTTATTATTTTTATTTAATAATTTATTAAAATAGTCTTTTCATCTTTCTTTGATATCGTTCTTCTCAATCAAAATTTTTTGATAGTTATCTTTAATGCATTTGACCAAAATCATATCTTTAATTTTTTGGTTTTAGTCTTACAATTTCGCATATATCTTTCTCTTCGTCTTTAATTTCTAGCTTGCAATATTATTTTTTATAAACCTCTCGCACTATCTTTTTAACTTCTTTCTTAACTATTTTATAGTTTTCATATACTTTTCTATTCCTACATTTAGGTGATTTTTTATAACACTCTTTTTTAGCTTTAGTTGCTAATTAAACTTTCTCATTTTATGATCAAATTTTCTTTTCATATGATCTCTTTTCTTTTGAATTTCTCGGTAACTTTTATAGCTACTTTTTTAGTACTATGAGCTATCTCTTCTCATATAAAATTCATTTCCTCATCCAAACTCTATTTTCTTCCTTCATCATTCTATCCTTAAAGCTATTAGTTTTTTTCTTTTTTTAAATTCTATCATCTAATCCTCAGATTCGTATATTTTTTAATCCTTCTCCATTTCTAAATATATACTATAACCATTAATTTATTTTGTGGTAGATTGACAATCAGCATAAAACTTCACTTACACCTCATAAATATATCCTGTAGAGAAAAATATAGAGGTATCCTTTACTTATAGTATGTTGTTTTGGTGAAAAGTTTTGTAAGGGTAGTTAGGATGGTCTTTAGAAATGATGCATCATATCGGTGCCTGATTATGACAAAAAGTAAATGAGGATTCTCATACTTTTATGGATAGATATGGATAAAAAAGTCAGTCTAAAAAAAAAGAATAAAATATTATATGATCGAAAATTTTCTTGCTTAAAGGTTTTGGCTTTCTGTTGTGCAGAAAGCTCGAAAATGACTTGGTGGCGGATAGGTTTGTGGACAAGATTCAAGAGAGGAGAATCATGACTTGCAGCAATTTCAGTAGTTGATGGATATAAGCTTCAATCAGAGGGTTAACTTGGCATGTTGGCTTTGAGTGAAATCGCCAGGTGAGAATTGAGGAGTTGGGTGAAGGTTATTGCTGTCAAGCAATGTGACGGTTATGGGTCATGAGAGCCACGGTGCTTTCCTATATTTTTGATAATAATAGGATAATTCACTCAGTCTCTTCCATTTTGCTAGATTTTTTTATTTACCCCCGCTTCTTTCTTGGGTGGTTATGGAGATTTCTTTTTTTTCTTTTTTTAAGAGAAGGGATGGGAGGGGATCCATGGGGCAAATTACAGCCGCAGGAAAGGCATGCCTCTAACATCCACATCAAGAAATTGCACTGATTGTTGTTCTTGAGAGTATAGCTTGATTTGCTAGCCAATCGTTTGCTTGATTATCTTCTCTGTATACAGGCCTGCAAAAATAAATAAATAAATAAATAAATTTGGTGAAGGCTAGTGGACTCCTTAGAACATGGTGAGGGTATTCAGCTTTCCTCCTGATAATTGATAGCCTATGATTCCCACATTTTGTAATCCTTTGAATTCAACAACATTCTTGGTAACTGGCTATCTTCCACCTCAGATGCCTAGTGAAAAAGGTTCGGAGAGTGGATCGCAGAAAAGCCAAAACGTACATTCAGAGGCCCACCTCAGTTGCCTTCTATGCATGGTGCTTTTAAAGAAGCGCTAGTTGTTTGACCAGACTGTTTCATCATCATCTGTGTAAACCATTTGTGTCTGTTTGACTGTGTTATAGCTGATGGTATGTTTTCAGTCTTTATAGCAAAGACACAGGTTATGGTTTCTTGGACTAACATACATCTGAGCCATGACCTGTATGTTTTCAGCTGAATTACCTAATAAATGTTATATTGTTTAACCTTATTCCTTTAGGCAATCATGTATGTTCCATTATCAATTCTTGCAGATTGCCAAAGCTATGATCAAAGCTGGGAAGCTGCTGTCTGTAGGTCCTAATATAAAAACTGATGAAATTTCTAAGAAGGAAAGCAGGATGCTGAAGGTAACTGGTCCTATTGCCCACTCAATGACACTACTTATTGTAATATTAATACTGATGGATGTTCCATCATTATTTTGCAGTTTGGAGAATTACAACTTGAGTTGACTCCAGAAAAAGCTTACATTGGTGCTTCTATTGGTTTTGTTTTTGGGTGAGTTCAGCTCTTCAGCATTTCAACTATTGTGAGATATCTCTTAATTTGGTGGCTGTGTGATCAAGATCTACCAACATCACCTTTGGGCGGAGGAGGACAAAATTTTTTTTAAAAAAAGTGTTAAGGCCATTACTTGGATGGTGGTAGTTTCTCCATCTGACAGGCATCGAATCTTGATCAGACAGCTATGAGTGAGATTCCTGTTGCTTTGCAATATGATGTTTGAATCAATCATCTTTAATTTATGCAAAGATTCTGTTAATTTTCTGTGGACTGTGAATTTAGAGTCCTCTCTTGGGAACTAAGTCAAGCCATCCAAAGTATTCCAGAAAGTTCGTTGCAGTATGCAAATGATAATGCACTGCTACTAGCAAAGGTGTTGAGAAAACTATATAGATTTTCTTTTTCCCCCAGAGGATTAGAATTGATTCTTTTTTTAATTAATTTGGTGCATGTTTTGGATGCAGTCACTAAGAGGAGCTCTTCTTGTACTTGGTTACTCGTCTACAGTATTATCCAGCATTCGCTTCAATTGGTCTCGTCTTGTTAGGAAGACAGCTGGACTCTGAAGGGAAGTCAAAGAACCTGTAAATAATCAGGTTTACAAATGCAAGTTTAATGCATTTTGTGGAAGTGGAGAATGAAACTTTCAAATTGTTCCATGTACATGTGAAATTTGCATCCTTGTTGGCAAGCAAATACCAATTGAATGAATCTCCTGATGCATTCTACCGAAGATGCACTCTACCGAAGATGTGGTTGAGGTGCGACACTGATAGCAGTACGGGCTGTACTCCTCAGACATCTTTTTATTACTTCTGGCACTGCACTTTAAAACGAATCAAAAGATTCAGAATCTCAGATTCATCGGCAGATTAGGGACCAATATCATTGGCACTCCAACGCCTCTCTGCTTATGTATCAAACAATATGGTTTAAACTTCAGCAATCGGGAACCCTAAAGTAACTTATTAGATTTAAATAGGGCTTAAATGCGTGCTGTTTGTTTTGGCATGCTAATAAGCCTTCATGTTGAAGGGGTTAGCCAGCGATTTTTCCTGTTATTTTCTATTTCCATCACCATCAATCCAAATTAGCTGCAACTGGGCATTTATTTAAAGCATACATTTGCCCTAGAAAATCTTATATTATCGGTACGGATTGCGTTATTCTTCCTTCTAACTGTCTTTGCCGCTGGTGGAACCGAATCGGATTGTCAATCCAACAATTTTACTCGACCTAATGGCGGGCATAGAATTTTTCCTAATGATAATTTTTAGGGTGCCAAAAATTGGTTCTATTACTTTCTTTTACAAATCCATATTTTTGTTAATCTGTTTTAAGAATATTGTACAAGTAAAAAGTAATCAGGCATAAAATGTCATATTAAATTAAATAATAAATTTATAAGATTTATAAATTTTGATTGGATATGAAATTAATTCTTTCTTATAACCAATGTAATTTTGTTTTCATCATATCTTTTTTTACTATATATTATAGTATTTAAATTTTTCTTCTCATTGTTAATAAGGAGATTTATTTTATTATTATTTTACTATATATATTACTATATATTATTATACCTTCTTCCCCAGTTCTATTTAAGCCAATGGCTTTCTCTTCATTTCTGTGCCCTTGCCGCGCCTGTCATTGTGAGCCTCTGCTTCTCCCTTCATTCCTGAGCCCATCAATCCTTTTTTGCCCGGTTCCGCTCCCCTGCCAGAACTTTTACTCATGTCTGAGGTGGGGAGCTGCCGGGCCCCGGATTCCTGGTTCTCCTTCACAAGCCCACGCAGAAATGGAGATGAAAGCGAGGAGAGCAGCCACTCAGCTCTGCGGACTTTGATTCAAGGCATGCCCATGTTCGCTTTAGGCGTGGTGATGACTCTGCTTTCGTCCTATTTCACCACTGAAATTGGGCAAGCTTTGACCAGTCCCAGCACCGCCAACTTCACCCCAAAGGAGATGTTTGTCTATTCTTTGCTCGGCCTCTTCTCCTCTTCCCTGGCATCCATCACGTTCCGTACCAAACTCCCCTCCATCGCCTCGTGCTTTGAGGACGTCACTGTTGTCTGCTTTGCCTCCACTTTCGCATCGCAGCTTTGCATCCTTACTCCCGTCCAGCATCATTGGATCGTGTTCTCATTATGCCTGATTCCTTTGCTGCCTCTCGATGGAAGTCCGTGCATATTGTTCTTCCATTGTTTTAACCGGATCCTTTGCAAAATCATCCACACCTGATTGTTAGTGCTTGTGACGGCCGCTTAGCAAACCATTACAAATTTCCTATTTTTTTTCTTTCTTTCTTTCTTATTTTTTTTTCTTTTTTATCGGTCAACATGGTTGTTCATGTTGCCGTCTCTGCTGCTACTGGTTGCTGAGTGCCGTCGATGGTGGTCATGTTCACCATGTTGTTGGAAAAGTTTGTGCTATTTTAAACAAGAAAAAAAATTGTCACACAGGCAGGGAAAGACGCAGACTTCGGAAATGCAAGCTCGAGTGATAAATGGAGAAAAATAAGATGGTATAGTTTGTCATACGAACGGGTTTAGATACTTTTGTTTGTTCATATCTGAAGCAAGTCTAAGCCCAGTTTCACCTGAATCGGCCGTACTCTCTTGGATCTAGGATGACGGAGGCCTTCTTTGGTGGATGGGTCCGGTTCGGGTAAACTGAGTTGGCCGCGCGCGCGCTGAATTCGATCTGGCTGATTTTGTCGCTCGAATCCAAACAGGGGCATGAGGTTTATATATTCGTATGAATCTAGCAAATCGCTGCACACGAGGCAGGAGATTCTTTGAATTTAACGGCATGTGTGTTGGGTGGGAGGGTGGAGAAAAGAAAAGATTTTTAAAATAAAGGAAGCTAGAGGAAAGAAATGTATTTATTTGTTGTTTGAAAATTAGGTTACCTAATTCTTATTTAAATAAATAAACAAATAAATTAAACCCTTATCAATCTTTTAGAATACAAATTATTGCTATTGAATAATTTAAAAAGATATTGAGAATCTTTTTAAAGTCTTTTTTTTTCAACTTAAAGAACTTTAAAAAAAAATTTAAGTTTTTTCTTTCTTTTTTTTTTCTTCTTTCCAATTACCCTCTTCGATGATAGAGAAGGGAAGTAAAATGAGGATGGAGAGTAAGATTGGAAAGGGCCATGCTATGGGCTGCCACCAATAAGAGATGCCATTTTGAAGAAAAGTGACTTAAACATGGCCCAAAGTGAGAGTAATATTATAAGGTATCCATTCACTTTGTCACCCAAGGATGCATTGCTTATTTCGAATTAATTATTGCAGTTACAATATATATGTCACTACCATTTATGCGATGTTTGTAATGTTAGCGGTGAAAAGTTTTAAACCTTTTATAGAGAAGAAAGGTTTTTGAATGAGTAGAGATAAGAAAATAGCTTGCAAGTATGCGTTGATTCTTGAACGTTATCAAAGGTGCCTTGCATTACTAGAATTCAAAAGACAGTGTTACAAGAAAGTATCTTGGATTTCTAAAAGATGGATGGTGATTTGCACATTACTAAATTCCAAAAGAGAATGTTATATAACGGTGTTTTGAGTTACTAAAAGAAAGATGGCAACTAGGCGAGCCTTCCTTTCCTCAACATCTCGAGTTCATTCACTTATACATACCTCGGCGAGCTGCAACCAAATCCGTGATCTCCCCTGCTGATTCCTCATGTTTTTTTTTATCAAAAGAAAATAAAACCCTTTCTCCAGTGATGTCCAAAGGGTTATACTATTAAGGTTCTAGTCCTGCTCTTAAAAAATAAAAAATAAAAATGTCACGTTCTGAACCCAAAATCCGAACTGAAAGACCATAACAATTGTGGCATACTCATAAGAAGTTTCTTATAAATATGCAAGGCATCAAACACGATATCATAATCAGTAATATAAAGTTCCAATCATAAATTTAACAAGTATTCTTAGATAAAATAGACATTGCCTATAAAATCATTATTCTAAAAATGACACTAAGTTTCAATAGATAATTCATAAAAATTTCTTTATTCTCTTTATAAATTTAGGTACTCTTCTAGTAGTATCCCCATATAGCTACTGAGCAATATCTGAAAAAGAAAAAGTAAAATATAATGAGCTTCACAACCCAATAAGCCATGATTAGCCTTCTGTAATGTAATATAATATCAGTATACAGATACAATTTATCAAATAAAATAAATAATTTATAATTATCGCATTCTTAATTTTTATTATATCATGTCATCTAATCTTAGTTATCTTTGTGGTATGTCATCTAATCCTGCTATGCTGAAATCATATCGCCAGTATTTCAATCCCATAGGCAGGGTATCAACCAAGGTATAGCCCCCAAGGTCATAAATATCACCAGTGTATAATCTTCATAGGTAAGGTATCAACCAAGTATATCTTACAAGATCTTAGGTTTTTTCAGCATATAGCTCCACTGGTAGGGTATCCAAATCATCCAGCATAATTAGGTTTAAAATCTTTAATTCAATTTTATCATCTCTCATTAAAACTTATTCATGATCAATTCAACATTTTATCAATTCATCATAAGTAATAAATAATCAATATTAAGTATAATCATTACAATTATGGTCAATATGCAAGCATGTAATATTCATAAAATAAGTATCATAGAGTGATAAATATTTATTTATTTAAAAATATAATAAATTCTAGAAGTGGTCAATCACTAGTTATATTAGATTTAGAATCTTCAATTCAGTTTCATCATTTCTCATTAAATTTTATTCATGATCAGTTCAATATCTTTATAAATTCATCATGAGTATTAAATAATCAATATCAAGTATAATCATGGCAATCATGATCAATATGTAAGCATATTATATTCATAGAATAAGCATCATAGAGTGATAAATATTTATTTATGTAAAAAGTGATAAATTTTAGAAGTAACTAATCACTACTTATCTTTCTAGATAAAATTACTAAAAACTAATCCTCTGATGCTTGAGGGTTCCATCAATTTTCTTGATCCATCAACTTTCTTGATCTTTCAACCTTCATCGTCTTCATCTTTTTGAATTATTGATTTGATATCAAAGGACCTCCATTGAGCCTTACTTATAGAAAGATTTTTCTAAAGCAAATGGATTTCCTACTCTTCATAAGATACCAATCTTCTAAAACAAAAAAACTTTTCAGTTTTAATAGAATATTGATTCCTTTAAAAAAACCAAAGAGGCAGATATCCATTAAATGTTTAAAAATAGATTCTTACCTCTCAAGCAAATAGGTTTCCTACTTTTTATATGATACTAATCTCCTACAATAAATAGACTTTCTAGTTTTAGTAGGATTCTGATTTCTTTAAGAAAACTAAAGAGATAAATATCCATTAAATATTTAAAAATAGATTCTTCACTCCTAAAATAAATAGATTTTCTTCTTTATAAGATGCTAATGTCCTAAAATAAATAGACTTTTAAGTTTTTGTAGGATTCTATTTTTTTAAGAAAACTAAAGAAATAATATCAATTTAAATATTTAAAAATAGATTTTGACTTAAAACTAACTTCTAACTTATCCAACAAAATTTTTGAAATATGAAAATTCAAATAGAAACACCAAAAGTCACCCTTAATTATCATCAATGATATTTTCGTAATTTACTTAAAGTTCATCAGCAATAGATGTTCATTAAATTGATCATAATTTTCTTAATTTAACTTCGATTTGAATGATTTAAAATACATCAAAAATTTTACTCAATACCGAACATCATGAACATAAATTCAGTTAAAAATTTTAATTATATATTTTTTATTATTTTTTAATTTAATTCAATCAAATTGTATTTTAATCTAAAATAAGGTAACCAAAAGAGTTGGGCTCGATAAAAAAAAAAACCTCTCTCAAGTTATAATCCATCCATTTAAAGTCGAAAAAAAAACCTCTCTCAAGTTATAATCCCATCCGTTTAAAGTCGCCCCCGCCTATCGCTTATTCCATGCGCCCACCAATACTTCTTTGACCTCTTGGTTGATTGTAAGCTGCTGCCAGAAGCTCTATTTGGGTTTGCTATTACGATACTTTTAAGTTGCTGTTAGCTAACAAGTAGATAGTTATTGATCGACAACTAAATCAATAGCTAATTCAAACAGAGCAGAAGGAGCTACCGGAGATGCGATTCTCCTTCACAAACCCACGTAGAAGTGGAAATAGAAATGGAAATGGGAGAGGGGGGGGAGAGCAGCCACTCAAGTCAGCGCACTTTGATCAAGGCACGCCCATATTCGCTTCAGGCGTGCCGCTGACTCCCCTCTCGTCCTATGCCACCGTCGAAACTGGGCATGCTTCGACCAATCCCAGCGCCGCCAATTTCACCCCGACGGACATGTTTGCCTTCTCTTTGCTCAGCCTCTTCTCCTCTTCCCTGGCATCCATCACGTACAGTCCTAAACTCCCCCTGGATCACCCCGTGCTTTGAGAATATCACTGTTATCTCCATTGCGTCCGCTTTCGCCTCGCAGCTTGGCATCCTTCCTTCCGTCCGGCATCACTGGATCGTGTTCTCATCATGCGTGATCCTCTCCATCGAACGAAGTCCATGCACATTGCTTTTCCGTTGTTTTAATTTGCATCCTTCGCAAAACCCAGCATCAAGTTCGCTCATCCACGAGTTATTGTTAGTGCTAGTGACGGCTGCTTAACAAACCAACCCTACTCTTTTTTTTCTTTCTTTTTTTTTTTTTTTTTGGTTTTTTGGGTCAACGCTGTATGGTCGTTCATGTTGCTGTTTCTGCTACTACCGATTGTTGGCGATGGTCACGATGTCATAGAAAAAGTTTGTGTAATTTTAAACAAGGAAAAAAAATAAAATAAAATGTCCCACAGGCAGGGAAAGTTATGGCGTTCGGAATTGCAAGCTTGGACAGTAAATCGAGAAAAATAAAATAGTATAATTAATAAGGCGAATGGGCTAAGAAACTTTTGCTTCTCTGTAATGTAATACTCCAGGCCATTTACTAACCCAATTAGTCTTATATTCTTTATTCCGCATCAGCCCACATGTTTGTAATTTTATTATCTGATATTTAAGATGATTAAAGATATCGACAAAGTATATCTTTATATAATTTTTCATTTTTTAAAAAATAGATGATTCGTGATCATTTTTTAGTTAATTTGAAATTAAATAGCGTAGAATAGAGATTGATATAATTTAGTAGTATTAAAAAGTAGAAATCTATCATTTCTCATCCATACTATTTTTATTTTATTATATATATATAGGTATATATTCTATATTTTTTGTATATTTTGAAACAGCAAGGTCCAATCAAATGGTCTCTTTGATCCTTATTTCATAAAGTATAATAAGTGGGACACTAATGTAGGATATATCATTCGAAATTTTATATGATAGTAATTGGACATATAAACTTTTTTGTGGGACAATAATAAATATATATAATAGATCAAAACTTTTGAGCGTTGTGCGGTATCAGACATCTCATTGAGTCAATCTATTCACAACCCACGCATCAAGAGATTCTAACACAAAGTAATGCGAAGACAAATGCACTAGAATATAAAGAAAGTCATTCTCACTTTAGAAAGCACACAATGGCATTACCATTTTTTCTGTTTTTTTTCCCCCCTCCAAGCCCTATTTATGGACATGCATTGGACAACCACCCCAACAGCAGGAAACTTCGCAGAAGTATTGCAAGTGCTTGATCTGCATCTTGGACAGGAGCAACCACGGCAGAGTGGTTTCGATGGCCACTGATGAGAGCCGGCCCTGCCCGCCTCTCGCCTACATGATCACACCTGGCCCCTCGCGTTGTGGCGGTCTGTGGCTTGTGCATCTGTCTCTCTATGTTCATGCCTTGTGTGCAACTTTTATTCCCTACGTTAACTTTTACGTGAGATGAGACAAGTTGGCATGCTTTTGTTTTTTCTTATTGGACCTTCTAATTAATATCGGGCCAAATTAATGGTGTCTTCCCGCAGCGTGATACGCAACCACTCCCTTGTCTCCTACGTTAAAAGTAAAAGAATCCTCGTCCCCTATGATAAAAGGCAAAAAGAAGTCGCTAGCGGTTCTGAAGTCTGCGTGAGGGGTGGGTCTCTCCTAAATTAATTTTATCAAGTGCCGGACGTTGATGAAGCCTAATTTCTAAAGGTGTTTTTGGCTGGCATGCATGCGGTCTGTCCCTTCCTTCCTTTATAAGCCCTCGCTTCTCCCTTCGTTGCTGTGCCCTTCCATCCTTTTGCCGCTGCCAAAATTTCTACTCATGTCTCAGATGGGAAGCTGCCAGAGGCCGGAGTCCCAACTCTCCTGTACAAGCCCACGTAGAGATGAAGATGGAAGCGAGGATGGCAACCTCTCAGCTCTGTGCACTTTGATTCAAGGCATGCCCATGTTCGCTGTAGGCGTGGTGACGACTCTCCTCTTGTCCTATTTTCCCCACTGAAATTAAGCAAGCTTTGACCAATCCCATCATCGCCAACTTCACCACAGCGGACATGTTGGCCTTCTCTTTGCTTGGCCTTTTCTCCTCTTCCCTGGCATCCATCACGTTCTGCTCCAAACTCCCCTCTATCGTCTCATGCTTTGAGGACATCACGATTACCTTCTTTGCCTCCACTTTCGCATGGCAGCTTTGCATCGTTACTCCCATTCGGTACCACTAGATCGTGTTCTCGTTGTGCCTGATTCCTTTGCTGCTGCTCGATCGAAGTCCATGTGCTTTGTTGTTCCGTTGTTTTAACTGGATCCTTCGTAAAACCCAGCATGCATTTCGCTCAACCACCTGTGATTGTCAGTGCCGTGATGGCTGCTTAAGCAACCGGTTCTATGCTGCATGGTTGTTGATGTTGCTGTTTTTACTGCTAACGGTCAAATTGTCGATGTTATTGAAAAGGCCCATGTAAATTTTCTTCACAGAAATTTGATGGCCGGCCCATGAACTGGACTTTAACCGTTAGCCCGGTCAAGTCTCCAGTTGATATCCGACCAAGCCTATATGTCTTTATTTTTTAATTATTTTAAATGCATTCTGTGAGGAGACAAGCAAGTTTAGAAGGACTAAAAGTTAGAGAGACTACTTCCAGTCTAACAAAATCGGACGAGACGTTGCTTTTTATTTGGGAAAGATGTAGCTCTCCGGACTGCAAGCTCTGTTGATAAATCGAGAGAAACAAAATATAAATTATGGACACAAGTAAGCAAATGGCCAAACATAGTTTTGCTGTTGATAACTGAAACAAGTTTGGGTCCAGTTTCATCACCCTCTACTGTTTCTGGGTCTAGTCATCTGGGATTTCGGAGCTTGTTTTTGGTGGATGGGCTGAGTTGGTTGCGCTCTGGATAGGATTTGACTGATTTTGTCGCCCCTCCAACCCAAAAATAGCAACGGCCTGCACACGCAAAAGGATTCCACAAATATTCAAGCCTTCAAGCTGCTAATAAATTAAATATATATGTACTCTGTTTCCTCGACGACGACGACGACGACGAAGGCGACCGCCACATCCTCTTCCTCCTCCAAGGCATTGCGGCAGGTTCCATTCTGCCACACCCCTTCTCTCTCTGTATCTCATGGATTTCTCGGATTAAATAGGTCTCTCGTGGAATTTAGTGGATGATGCCTCTTGCCTGGAATTCTAGGATTTAGAGTTAGAGTTTGTTGGATCGTTTCTTGCTGTCTGATCAAAGTGCTTTTCCATGGCTTCTTCTTGAGCATTACCAAATCTAGATGATGCGGCCAATAACTCTCCTCTTACAATTTAGAGGAAACTTGATTCGAAGATTAGCACTTTTTTTTTTTGGTGAAAGGACGTTAGAATTTTGTTTTCCTGTCAACCATTGAAACCGTTTCTGCTCCTTCTTCTAATCGGGTACGAAGTGATACCATTCGGCATCAACTGTTAAATGGATACCCACTGGGGATGCCTCTGGTTGCTGCATCAAAAACATTGGCACCAAGTTCAGAGTATTCCTCATCAAATGCCTAAGGATCTTGTTGTAACAGCTCATGATAAATCCTGTTACTGTAATTTGCATCAATGATTAGATGGCAAATTGTCGGCATGCACACTCTCACGCATTTGTTTTAGTGGAAATAATAAAACTATAATCACTTATTCTCATTTTTATGCTTGATAATCATTGTCTGACCCTCTTTACTTGGGTGGGTGTTTGGAGATTAGGCTGATACCTTTCACTCCCGCACTTTGTGTGCCTTCAGAATCTCCACAGTTTCACTGCATCCTAGAGGGTTCATTGTCCTTCACCTCTTGGAGACATTGATGAAAGTTCAGTGAATAATTTAAATTACACAAATGCACAAGAGTGTTTCTATCTGAGTTGCTTTTCATGCATGGGTTATGCAGAGTAGTGAGTAGCATGCAATTTATGGTGGCATAGTGCATGGGTTTAGGTAGCCTTTTGGTGTGAGATGCGTTGAACAGTCAATTCTTGCAGATTGTGAAGACTCTAATTAGGAATGGAAAGCTGCTATCTAATGGTCTGGGAACTAAAATTGTGAAAAACCCAGGAAGGAAAGCAAGATGCTGAAGGTGATAGGTTATGTTGCATGGCTTCTCCTATACTATCATTTTCCTGTGAAGACTAGGGATGATTCTGTCTTTATATTTTTCATTTGGAGAATTACAGGCTAATTTGACTCCAGAGATAGCCAGCATCAGCACCGCAACCGATTTGGGTGGTGGGTAGAGTTCAGCCCAGCATCTTTATTTGTGCAATTGTGGTTCTTAGTCGTGCGGCTTATGTGATCAAGAATGATGGCATCGCCTGCAGTTGACCTAATATACCTTTTCATTGTGGATATTGTTCAATGAATTGTTTGTTGCCTCCTTTCACCACAAATTTTATCAAGATTTGCGTCGTATAAGGGATGATAGGGAGAGCACCTCAGTTCACAATGGGCATTAAATGCTGGGTTAAGGGCATTGTATAAATTTTCAACTCAATGCGGCACATTCTACTCCTCATCACTAGCCCTGCCATAACCATTAATCACCACCCTCACCAATACTCTGAACTTGTTTTACCTTGTATCACGCAGTCCCTTTTTCACTAATTCAGCTCATGTCCCATGTCCATTATTGCTGGAATGTGTAACTTGTTATTGCTTTGCCCTGTCTTCAAACTTGTTGCAGGTGGATGCTATTGTTCTGATTGGAATGCTTCCCTGGGTCTATGAAAGGGAGACAGCTGTGGTACGTTGGTCCTGGTTCCAGCTTCAATGGACTGTGATGTTGTGCTCGTGGCGGAGAATCGGGACTCCGGGCCTCGGCAGCTTCCCATCTGAGACATAAGTGGAAATTTTTTCTTTTTGGCAGCAATGGAAGGAGAAGCAAGGCGGCTTATAAAGGAAGGCGAGCGTGGGGGCCCAAGGCGTTTTAGCATCCTTGTGCTATGGTAGCACGATGTGAGATCTAGCGTGTCGAACCTGGCATACCAAAAAGTGACATCTAATGCGTCGCATGAGCGGACCGGTGGTGCGGAACAGAGATCCCTAGTGCATGACCCTGATATAGCCGGCGCTGCCGCATTTCAAACCTATAAATAAAGTATGCCAAAGTACTGACAAATCTTTTATTATTTAATTTTTAGTTATTTATTATATCTTCCTGGAGTTTCCTTTCTTGAAAAAAGAAAGAAAGAAAGAAATAAAAAAAAAAAGGACTGAATTGATTCGTCAGTTCGAAAACGGATGTGACGAAACAAGAGAAGAAAAGGATGTCTTAAAAATAATATAAACTATGATAGATAATTAAAATTATAATAATACCTTTATATGCAATAAAAATTAAAATAGGCCTCCCAAAGCCTTGAAAAAGAAGACCACCTCTGTCATTGGAAGAGAGACTCGTGGCGCCTCGCTTTCTAATCATCCATCCCAATCAAAACCAAAGACGACCCTTGAAGTGGATGACTTGAACCACCATAAATAACTTTTCACTTTTGATAAAGTGACTCCCTGGAATTGAGAGCCACGCTTCTAGGGATAGATATCCCAGCATTCCCCTCAAGTCGTGTCCTCATCATTGTGAGGGTTCATTTGACCACTCGCATTAAAATCAAGTTAAAAAAAAAAAAAAAGGACGAATAAGCCGCAGGCACTGAACGGGAAGGAAAGAGTCATTGTTCTCTTCTCCAACCCGTGCCCTGCCTACGAAAGGAGGCACCGTTCTCACTGTTTTCTCCAGCATATACCAGCCGGAAGTTCGAACCCATTTAATCACGGCACCTTTTTCATCGCCCTCGTCGTCGATCTCCCATCGTAGATCTCCCATCGTAGGTAAATAAGCCATGAAGAAGAGGCAAGAGCAAAGGATCGACCTCATCCAAATTTCTAAGTACTCATGGCTGTAATTTTAGCGGCTTCCTCTTTCACTTCGACAGCATTTACGAGCAGGTAACCTCCACCACTTCCCTTCATTTCCTATGATCTTGCTTTAGAATGGTAGGAATTGGGCTTGGCCGCTGGCAATCGCTGGATTTGGGAGAGAAATGGGCTAGCTGCACTGTTTTTCTTTGTGTGGCACTGTTTCATGGCTAATGACAGCCATGAATGGTGGCCAGTAGTGATCGGACCACCAACGAATAGGTGATCAGCGGCGTCCGGTGTCAAGGTGGCTTAAGGCCTCCAGTTTCTCCTCGGAATCACGGTGTTTGGGCCAGGGAGAAGCCGCTGGACTTCTGTGTGCCGGACCTTGCACGGCTTGGGTTGAAGCCAAATTCAAGGTTGGCAACAGCTAGACCTCCACTGAAGATCCCAACTCCTGCTAGGGACCGTTGCTAGGGGGTAAGCTTGGCTAACCCAGCTCCCTGCTGATCGTTGGATTCAGCCATAAAGGGTGCTGCCCTATTTGCTGGAACGAAAGGTTAAAGGAAGAAACAGGGAGGAAGAAGAAAGAAGAGAAAAAGAGAGAAGGGAAGAGAAAAGAGAGAAGAGGAGAGGAGAAGGCGGCCACTAGCGGCAACCGGCTGGTCGGTTGCGAAAGGCCGGCGGCCACCCTAAGCTGCCGGCAAACATGAGCCTAGTAATGGGCACTCGTGAAGGGAGGAAAACAGAGAGGATGAAGAAATAGGGGTGAGAGAGAGAGGGGTTGGGCTGGCCCTGGTTCAACCCATTGAGCTCAGTTGGGCCCAATATTTGGAGCCCAAATTGGGCTTGGCCCAACATGTGAAAATATAGGTTTGGATCCACATTGATCCTAGTTTGTCAAAAAAATTTTGTTTCCTCATTTGGACTAATGAATGTGAAGATATTCAAGCCCTAAGTTGAGTCCAGAACTAGACTTGGTAGCTTAATAAAATTTATCTTAGCATCATAATTTTTAAAAATTAAAATTTTAAATATTATGTTGTAGGTATTAGGAGCCCAAATAGTTCATCTAAACTTGTGGATTAATGACAAAAGATAATTAAGTCATTTATCAGTGATTTTAAAATAATTATTAAATATAACATTTGAAAATTCATTATATGTATTTAATTATAGCTGATAATATGAAAATTTGATTTTCCACTGCCTCTTTACATGCATTAAATAATTAGCACTGTTATTTTAATTTTAGTAAATTTTGTAAATTAATGATGCTTATGCAGCATATGCATGTATGATATGTTCAATCCCAATTTAGTAAAAAATAAATATCGATTTATAATTATGCAAGTTATGTTAAAAATATTTTTATGAATTGCTTAAATATCAAATGTAAGTCAAGTTTTTGAATATGAAAATGTGCCACCTGCTATCCGCTATATTATGACAGATTATGACATGATACGATATGATGACATGATATGATATGATAATATAATGATACGATGACATGTAGTACCAGGACCCTTCCTCCATAGGGGATACATATATGAAGGTAACACCTTATATGGTGTTCTGTTTTGGCCCGTCACAGGCATCAATGTGGCCATAGTGTAAGATCGCGGTGTGTATGTAACAAGATGAATGTGAATGTTAATGAACTTGGCTGTGATGACTTTAAAAGTTTTGAAACTGAATTTTAAACATAATATGGCATAAGTTTTCAATACAATCCAAGAATATTAGTAACATCCAAAATCAAGAGGACATGTATGATTTAACATATAAAAATTGATGAAATATGATATGCTACATTATTTTTAAGTTATTATGATACAATTATTTTAGGCTTACTTATTGAGTGTAAGCTCATAAAACTCTCATTGTTTTTTTTTTTAGAACCAAAAAAATGATATGGGTCAGAGGTAGATTGGAGCTTTCGTTTGCATAGATAGACTTATATTTTTTTTAGTTTTGCTTGTAATTCTCAAACATATGTTTTATTTGGATTGTAGCTAGAATAATATTTTTATCTTAATGAAATGTTTTATTTTTTGTTATCTATTTGTTATTGACTTTAATTATTGAATGTTCTGCATATGATAGAATTTAAGGATGAAAAAGATGATAAAATTTATAAAGTGGTTTAGAAAAACCCGCACCTCTTGGAAATAGAGGGGCACTGCATCTCAGGACAACACGCTGGAGGTGCTGAGGTCGGCATGTTGGCCATCGTCACTGCACGCATCCAGATAACCATTCCTACAAAGAGGGAGCATCCACCTCCATGCACTCAAGGAAATGAAGCAAACAACAAAAGCATCGTGCATGACATGCATGTACATTGATGAACCGACCAATGTTTTCTATCCAATTTGCGACAGGGATGACAGAGAAAAAGAAAAGAGGCCAAGATCAAAGAAGGCAAAGTATGTCCATAACAGTGAAATGTTTTCTATCAGGCTCTCAATCAAAGCCATCGTGATGCATGACAAGAAGGGAGTTAACAGTAATACCAAGAGCAGTTCCTTGTAATGCTTTTTGTAAATATGCCTTCATATATTAATAATATGTAAAGGGGGAAATCTTTTCCCTCTTTCTCCTTCAAAAACAACAATACCAAGAGCAAACATACGCATGACATGAATTAAAACCTTTAGAAGTGGTGGGGTTACCTCCCACACTTCATTTTTACGTGGGTGTGCGAAGAAAACCTAAAGCTGCCAGCTTTGGAGGCTTTCATCTCAGGAATAAATGGCAAGATTGTGGAGGCAGGGAGTTACAGAAGTGTGAGGAAGCATTGGGCTAAAATAGATGGAGACAGAAGGTGATGATGGAAATGTATTTTATACAAGGTGGTACAGTGGTCAGCCGGTTGGGCATTCCATGTTGGAAGGGAAGGAGATCCAGCTTGTTGCCTTCATTCAATCCAAGGAAAGTGAAGGAAAAGATCATAGGATATAGTCGATGGGAAGGGATTTGGAAAGAAAGGACTAGCGGAAACTTTAAACAGTTTGCTCGATCGCATGCTGTCATGCATCAGACTCAGGGGTAGATCCAAGAAGTGCTAACTCGTCGCATGTAAGGCATGCAAAGCGTTCAATAATCAAAGTCAATAAAAAATAAAATTTTGTTAAGATAGAGATATCATTCTGACTACAATCCAAATAAAATATATGTTTGGGAATTACAAGCAAAACTAAAATAAACATAAGTCTACCTATGCAAACGGAAGCTTCAATATACTCCTACTCCATATCATTTCTTTGGCTCTGGCAAAAAAAAATAATGAGAGTTTTATGAGCTCACACTCAATAAGTAAGCTTAAAATAAATGTATCATCATAACTTCAAAATAATGTAGCATATCATATTTCATCAATTTTTATATGTTAAATCATACATGTCCTCTTAATTTTGGATGTTACTAACAATCTCGGGCTGTGTTAAAAACTTATGCTATATTATATTTAAATTCAGTTTCAAAACTTTTAAAGTTATCATAGCTAAGTTCATTAACATTTTCATCTGATTACACACACACTGCAGTCTCACGTTATGGCCACATTAATGCCTGTGACGAGGCCAGAACAGAACATTATATAACGTGTTACCTCCATATATGTATCCCTTATGGAGAGGTCCTGGTACTAGTTTTATGTCTATATGTCATTGTGTCGTCATGTCATCATATTGTATCTGTCATATCATGCCATATCATATCATAACATAGCGGACTGCAGGTGACACATTTTTCATATTTTAAAACTTGACTTACTTATGATATTTAAGCAATTCATAAAAGTGTTTTTAAAATAACTTGCATAATTACAAATCAATATTCATTTTTTTATATTTTTATTTTTTTTTAAATTAGGGTTGAACATACCATAAATGCATATGCTGCATAAGCATCATTAATTTACAAAATTTACTGAAACTAAAATAATAGTGCTAATTATTTAATGCATGTAAAGAGATAGTGAAAAATCAAAATTTCATATTATCAGCTACAAATATACATGATGAATTCTCAAATATTATATTTAATAATTATTTTAAAACCACTGACAAATGGCTTACTTAGCTCTTATCGCTAATTCATAACTTCAGATGAACTATTTGGACTTCTAACACCTACAACATAATATTTAAAATTTTAATTTTTAAAAATTATGAGGCTAAGATAAATTTTATTAAGCTATCAAGTCTAGTTTTGGACCCAAGTCAGCTTAAATATCTTCACATTCATTAGCCCAAATAGAAACAAAAATTTTTCAACAAATTAGGATCAATGTGGATCCAAACCTATATCCTCACATGTTGGGCCAAGCCCAATTTAAGCTCTAAAAATTAGCCCAACTGGGCTCAATGGGCTGAACCAAGGCCAGCCCAACCCATCATATTCCTCTCTCCCTATTTCTTCTTCCACGAGCACCCGTCATTGTGCTCGTGATTGCTGGCGGCCCGGAGCCGCCGCCGGCCCTTCACAGCTGACTAGCCGACTGCCGCCGGTCGCCCCAGCACCGATGGCTGCACCTTCCCCCTCTCTTTCTTTCCCCCCCTTTCTCTCTTTCCTTCTCTGTTCCCTGGTTCACCCGAACAGTGACCACTCGCCGGTGGCCTAGGACCGCCGCCAGCCCATTGCGGCCGACCAACCGGCTGCCGCTGGCGGTCGCCCCACCCTCTCCTCTTCTCTCTTCTTCCTTGTCTCTTCTCTTTTCTTTTCCTCTTCTTTCTTCTTCCTCCCCTGTTTTCTTCCTCCCTTCGCTATGTCCGATGGCTCGGTTTTATTTTTTATTTTTTAAGAGCAGGACTAGAACCTTAATAGTATAACCCTTTGGACATCACTGGAGAAAGGGTTTTATTTTCTTTTGATAAAAAAAAACATGAGGAATCAGCAGGGGAGATCACGGATTTGGTTGCAGCTCGCCGAGGTATGTATAAGTGAATGAACTCGAGATGTTGAGGAAAGGAAGGCTCGCCTAGTTGCCATCTTTCTTTTAGTAACTCAAAACACCGTTATATAACATTCTCTTTTGGAATTTAGTAATGTCCAAATCACCATCCATCTTTTAGAAATCCAAGACACTTTCTTATAGCACTCTCTTTTGAATTTTAGTAATGCAAGGCACCTTTGATAACATTCCTCGCCCGCTAAAGAGTGTTCTGTTCAAGAATCAACGCATACTTGCAAGCTATTTTCTTATCTCTACTCATTCAAAAATCTTTCTTCTCTATAAAAGGTTTAAAACTTTTCACCGCTAACATTACAAACATCGCATAAATGGTAGTGACATATATATTGTAACTGCAATAATTAATTCGAAATAAGCAATGCATCCTTGGGTGACAAAGTGAATGGATACCTTATAATATTACTCTCACTTTGGGCCATGTTTAAGTCACTTTTCTTCAAAATGGCATCTCTTATTGGTGGCAGCCCATAGCATGGCCCTTTCCAATCTTACTCTCCATCCTCATTTTACTTCCCTTCTCTATCATCGAAGAGGGTAATTGGAAAGAAGAAAAAAAAAAGAAAGAAAAAACTTAAAATTTTTTTTTAAGTTCTTTAAGTTGAAAAAAAAAGACTTTAAAAAGATTCTCAATATCTTTTTAAATTATTCAATAGCAATAATTTGTATTCTAAAAGATTGATAAGGGTTTAATTTATTTGTTTATTTATTTAAATAAGAATTAGGTAACCTAATTTTCAAACAACAAATAAATACATTTCTTTCCTCTAGCTTCCTTTATTTTAAAAATTTTTTCTTTTCTCCACCCTCCCACCCAACACACATGCCATTAAATTCAAAGAATCTCCTGCCTCGTGTGCAGCGATTTTCTAGATTCATACGAATATATAAATCTCATGCCCCTATTTGGATTTGAGCAACAAAATCAGCCAGATCGAATTCAGCGCGTGTGCACGGCCAACTCAGTTTACCCGAACTGGACCCATCCACCAAAGAAGGCCTCCGTCATCCTAGATCCAAGAGAGTATGGCCGATTCAGGTGAAACTAGGCTCAGACTTGCTTCAGATATGAACAAACAAAAGTATCTAAACCCGTTCGTATGACAAACTATACCATCTTATTTTTCTCCATTTATCACTCGAGCTCGCATTTTTGAAGTCTGCGTCTTTCCCTGCCTGTGTGACAATTTTTTTTCTTGTTTAAAATAGCACAAACTTTTCCAACAACATGGTGAACATGACCACCATCGACGGCACTCAGCAACCAGTAGCAGCAGAGACGGCAACATGAACAACCATGTTGACCGATGAAAAAGAAAAAAAAAATAAGAAAGAAAGAAAGAAAAAAAAAGGAAATTTGTAATGGTTTGCTAAGCGGCTGTCACAAGCACTAACAATCAGGTGTGGATGATTTTCTGAAGGATCCAGTTAAAACAACAGAAGAACAACACGCACGGACTTCCATCGAGAGGCAGCAAAGGAATCAGTTATAATGAGAACACGATCCAATGATGCTGGACGGGAGTAAGGATGCAAAGCTGCGACGCGAAAGTAGAGGCAAAGCAGACAACAGTGACTTCATCAAAGCACGAGGCGATGCAGGGGAGTTTGGTACGGAACGTGATGGATGCCAGGGATGACGAGAAGAGGCTGAGCGAAGAATAGACAAACATCTCCTTTGGGGTGAAGTTGGCGGTGCTGGGATTGGTCATCAAACCTTGCCCAATTTCAGTGGTGAAATAGAATGAAAGCAGAGTCATCACCACGCCTAAAGCGAACATGGGCATGCCTTGAATCAAAGTCCACAGAGCTGAGTGGCTGCTCTCCTTGCTTTCATCTCCATTTCTACGTGGGCTTGTGAAGGAGACCCTGGAATCCGGGGCCCGGCAGCTCCCCACCTCAGACATGAGTAAAAGTTCTGGCAGGGGAGCGGGAACCGAGCAAAAAAGGATTGATGGGCTCAGGAATGAAGGGAGAAGCAGGGGCTCACAATGACAGGAGTGGCTAGGGCACAGAAATGAAGAGAAAACCATTGGCTTAAATAGAACAGGGGAAGGAGGCCTCACAAAAATGGCACCATAGATTTTTCTTTTTTTTCTTTTTTTTCTTTTTTTTGAAAAAATAGTGGGCCCAGACAGCACCGTGATAACGTTCGAGCCTCGGACCAACTGCCATATCAAATTGATATTTATGTGTTGGTGGAGACCCAACTATCGTGGCACTCTGCTAACAAAATAATAGTTCGGCAGTAAGACCACTCTAGCAGCCAAAAGTGATCGCATATGGAGGTCTCTCTCTGATGGCCTGCTGCTCGTTCGAACAACAGATCCGGAGATATTGATTTTATTAATACTTTTAAGTAATATTTTTACGGTGTTATTTCGGGGAGGGATTAACTAGTTTTTGGTATGTTGGTACAAATTGGTTGAATAGAAAACTCTTATGGGCTCACCTAGGGAATGTGAATGCAAAACTCTTGTGGGTTGATCTAGGGAATGTAAATGCTTTGAATTATTCATTAGTTACAGCAAATGATTTTAATTGTATTGTATCTCAAGCTAAAAAATGAGATGGCTAAGCTTTTGTTGAAAACTGAAAAAAAAAAAATACAGAATTTCAGAGCTTAATACAAACTAAGGGACTTATTGATCGGAACTCAGTTCACTTGGTGCAACAATAGGAATGAAGAGTGATGATTTGGGAAAGACTGGATAGAGTCTTTGCTTCAGAAAGTTAGCTTCATCTGGTTTCAAATACCTCTTTACCATCTTCCTCGTGTGGGCTCTAATCATTACCCTATTCTCCTCTCATTCGAGGGTAAAGGACGAGGGCCAATTTCTTTTAGGTTTGAAAATATGTGGATGTTTAAGGAGTTAGTGGATGATGCATCCCTAATGGTTGGCCTGGCACAAAAACTCAAGAAAACAAAATATACCTTAAAAGCTTGGAATAAGGCTGTAGTTGGGGACATTTTTCAAAAGTTAGCAGCAGTTAAAAAGGAAATTATTGAACTATAAAGTCAGGAGGATTCTTGGGGTCTACTAAGCTCTGTCAATATATGTAGATTGAGGAGTAACATTAAGAAGTATCACAAGCTCCTGACTGACCATGATATCTTCTAGGGCTCGTTTGGTTCACAGGAAGTAACTTACGTATAGGAATAGAATATCTGGAAATTAGATTCCCAGGTATAGAATGTCTAAACTATCACTTTTGGTTGATCATGGGAAACAGACATTTTCCTGAGAAAGAATGAAGCTGTCACATTTGGTTAAACAGTTTCTTTCTCAGAAAAGTAGTGTAGAATACCAATTATATCCTTTAGTTCTTTTTTTTTTTTTCATCTAAATTTTTTTAACTTCTATATGGATTATAAAAAATAATCAAGAAATCAAGATACTAAAATTTTAAATCAAGATAAAAAGTTTTAGATCAAGTTGACGTCCGTAGATCTGAAGCGAAGCATTTTTTTCTCTCTTCTCGCTCACTAATTTGAGAAAAAAAAGGTATACAACAGAAAAGAAGGATATGTTGGAAAAAAAAGAAAACATGCTACGGTGGAAAAGTAAATCCCATGGTATCGATGGGATTTACTTTCCCATAAAATGTAGGAATTCAAATCACGTGGGAATAGAGTATTCCCATGGACAGGCTCTAAAAAGGCAAACCAAACATTCTAATTCATGGAAAACAAAATTTTGCAATCTCTTTTACCGTGAACCAAACGAGTCCCTAGAGACAGAATCAAGGGTTCAATGGTTGCAATTTGATGAACAAAATACTAGATTCTTCCATAACTCTATGTTAATAAGAATAAGAAAAAATAGGATAAGATAAATTAAAAGAGGCAATGGGCAGATGGTGGACATTGAAGCTGAAATTAGAGAAGCCTTTCAAGATTATTTTGCTCATAGATGGACTTCCTTAACAACTTGTCTTAGTCCCAACCTTCCAGATGTAGCATACAAGTTATCTAAAGAGGAGAAGAGAATTTTGGAGGTAAAAGTGTCAAATGCTAAGATACGGGCTGCTTTGAAACCGATGCCATTAAATAAAGTTCCAAGCCCTAATGATTTTCCATCAGGATTTCACAAAAGGTATTCACATATTATTGATAGGGATCTATGCTCAGTTGCTAAATATTTTTCCATCCAAACATGAATGTTAAGAGTATAGAAGGCAACCTTTGTGGCACTAATTTCAAAATGCCAAGACTCAAGGATACCTTCTTAGTTTTAGCCCATCAATCCATGCAAAACTGCTTATAAGATTACGGCTAAAGTTATTGCAAACAGAATTCAACCTTTCTTACCTAAACTTATATTTAAAAAGTAGCCTGCTTTCATTAAAGGTAAAAGCATATTTGATAATATCCTAGTAACTCGTGAGGCAATTCATTCCTTACTTAAAGCCCCTCAGATAAGACCTTCAATGGCTATGAAATTTGATATGGAGTCAGCATATGACATGGTAAATTGGAATTATCTTTTTTCTGTTCTTTATCACTTTAATTTCCCTTTGGCCATGATAGAATGGATTCATGGATATATTGTGAAATTTGAATTTGTTGTCTTGATAAATGACTCTCCATCAAAATTTTTCAAGTCAAAACATGAATCTACATCAAAGATATCTCTTCTTATCTTATTTTTTCATCTTGTGTGCTGAGATGATGACTAGGGAAATCTAGAGGCTTGTTTCTATCAAAGATGCTATGGAGGTGTTAAGAGATAGAGAAGACGATCAGTCACAATCCAAAGCTTGCAAGATATAGAAATTAAAATGTTAACAATAGGTACTATTGTTTTCTATAAGAATTATGACACAATGATGCAATAAGATCCTGATATGCTACAGTTAATTGGATTGGATAGAAAGACTTCATAGGGGGCCACATGTTATGCTTTCTCCCTCGTTGATGGGGGCCGCATCCAAGGTGGAAGGAAAATCCATTTGGTTTGATGTAGTCCGAGGCCGCATGGTGGAAAGAAGGTTCGTTTGGTTTGATGTGCGTAGAATATGCAGATGGGTCGCATCCCTTTCCTTGTGGTTTGATGGGGCCGCATCCAAACAGCGATGGAAGAAAAGACTTTGATTTGAGGGGGCCGCATCCAAACGGCGGTGGAAGGAAAGTCTTTTTGATTTTTGGAAGGAAAGTCTTTTTGATTTGATGGGGAAGCATCCGAACTCAAGCGGAAGGAAAGTGTTTTTGGTTTGATATGCGTGGCTGGTGAGAGAATATACAAAAGGGCTCGTTTGGTATACGGTAGAAGCGAGCATAAAATTTTATTTTTTATGAATTAAAATATTTATTTCATCCTTTCAGAATCTGTTTATGAAAATACTCTATTCCTACGTGATTTAAATTTTTGCATTTTATAAGAAATAAAATTTCATCGGTACCATGGGATTTACTTTCTCACCGCAGCGTGCTTCCTTTTTCTTCCCAATATATCCTTCTTTTTCCCAAATCAGCAAGCGAGAAGAGAGAAAAAAATGCTTCGCTTCAGATTTAAGGGGTGTCAACTTGATCTAAAACTTTTTATCTTAATTTAGAATTTTGGTATCTTGATTTCTTAACCATTTTTAATAATCTATATAGAAGTTAAAAAAATTAGATGGCAAAAAAAAAAAAAATTAAGAACTAAAGGATATAGTTGATATTTTGTACTATTTTTTTGGGAAAGAAATTGTTCAACCAAACGTGACAGCTTCATTCTTTCTCAGAAAAATGTATGTTTTCCATGATCAACCAAATGTGTTAGTTATGATATTTTATACCTGAGAATCTAATTTTTAGATATTTTATTCCTATCTGTAAGTCACTCTCTGTGAACCAAATGAGTCCAAAAGAAAAAGGAAGGTACAAGAAAATTTTGCACGCAAACAAACTTTTGTCTTCGGAAGGGTGCCACATGGTGGTGGAAACAATAAAGAAAATAAGATCACGATAATTTTGACTGAATCTAAGATTCCCCCCTGGCCTCCTCCAAAATACTAGCACTCTAACCTTCATCGCAAAACAATAAAGAATAAAATAGAAAATTTTCTGTCTCCGAGGACAGCACCCTCAGCTGGATAAAAGGATCCAATCAAATTTTGCTGTTCGTTTCTGACAAGCTTTACTTCGATGCGTTTCTCGCTATTTCTCTTCCATTCTTTTTTACAGAAGAGATAAAAGATGTTTAAATGGATGTGAAAATGTATCTGATGGACCGCGCCTAAATTCATTCCCTAAATAAATGCTTGGTTGCACTTAGTTTGGATTGAGGGTGATGGAAATAGAGGATAATTGCTAAATTTCTAACCATTGAAATATGAAGTCTTGTTATCATGCCTGCATAAATCGTGAAACATTTAGTTCCTATTCATACTTAAACAAGCTACTTTGCGTTTCCGATTGCTAAAGCTTAAGCGATGTTGTTTGATGCTTGTGTTGAGAGGTGTTGGGGTGCTAATGCGATATTGGTCCCTCATCCGCCCTAGAATTTGAGATTCTGAGTATATTTATTCGATTTAATGTGCCTCCAGAAATAAAAGAATTTTTTAAATAATATTTTTCAAAAATTATTTTTTAAAATAAAATAATTTTTTAACTATTTATGAAATTAGGGTAGTTTGTACCAATGATATAGCTATATCAGTCAATATAGTTGGAATGGCAAAAATTGTCTATCGTCAGTGGAATATATGATTTTGCTAAGATAAAATTGCCTATCACATAGATGAATTTTATAAGAAATTATTTGTTGAAAAGATGATTTAAACTACATATAAATCATTTGTTCAATAGATGATTTCTTTATTTTTATAAAAATTTTATATTGAACTAAAATTTAATATTTTAAAATTTAACAATTATATAAGCTACTCTTATATCAATTGGTGAAGTGTTCAATCAAATAACCTCTGGGGTGCATTTGATATGGGGTTAAAAAATGAAGATGAAAACTTACAGAAATAATATTTTCTAGTGTAAATTTTAGGGGTATAAAAGTTTTTCTATTAGCCATATTTAGTTGTGTCTGTAAATAAAGGCTAAGATATTACAGATGTAACTATTGGTCATATTTAGAACAAAGTTAATATGGAGATAAAATACTTTGTATGAGAAGGAAAAGGATGGTAATGTGATGAAGAATTGGTGGCAATGAGATGAGAGAGAGTGGTGGAAAAGACGTTGAGTATATACCTAACTATACTATAGTTCTTATAATTACTTAATATTTAATAAATGATAAAATTATTTAATATTTTATTAATTATGATGTTTCAGTTCTTTTACACTTCTCGAATAATTTTTGCTTTTGACTTCTTTTAACCTACCTTGTTTAGGTTAACAATTTGAGGGGTTAAAAAAAAGAGAAGGGGGGAGAGGGATTATCCTCTTAAAAAATTTTAACCCCATATCAAACAACCTCAAAAGAGAATAGAAAATTACAGAAGTAACTTTCCACCCCCTTAACCATATCCCAGATGCACTCTTAGTTTCCTAGTTTAAATCTTGTATCATGAATTATTTTTATAAATATATTAAATTATGACAACTAATATAATTTTATATTTTTAAATAATATACTTCAATCTACTAATAGTTATAATTTTTAAATAATATATTTAAATCTACTAATAAATTTTTTAAATATAGTTATTTTAAAATTTTCTAAATAATAACTTGGTAATTAAAAATAAAAAATTTAAAAATTAAATTAAAATTTATCATTAAAAATAAAAAAATCAATATATTGAAATCTAGTAGATCCTATTATTTTTAAAAATTTATTTAAATAATTTGATGACTAAAGACAAAAAAATATCATAGAGGTATTTTTTTCTTAAACAACGAACAATTTGAAATAAAAAATATTTTAATTACTATAACAAAATATATAACAATATATATATATGTGTAATTATATATCTATGTATATGTATGTAATTTTTAAATATAACTATTTTTTAATTTTTAATTATAATTATTTTTAAATATATTTATTTTGATCACTAATAATTCTTAAATATAATTATTTTAAATTATAATTTTTAATTTTTAATATAAATTTCTTTTTATATATTTTTTTAAAAAAATTAAAGTGAAGTTGGGAATGGTTGCCAACTTTACTTTAATTTTTGCAAAAAAAAATCAAAATTCAACATAGTTAGATAATGCTTTTAATTAAATTTTTATTTTCTCCTAATATATATATATATTTGAAACTTGACATGAAGTTAGCAAATAACCGTTGACTTCTCAAAAAATTAGAAAAAATATATAAAACTTTAATTTTATATTTAAGTGATTTTTTTTAAATTTAAGTGAAGCTGACAATAGTTATTAGCTTCACTTTAATTTTTGTAAAAAAAATAAAAACATTAGTTAAGGATGATTTGGATATTTTTTCTTCTTTACTGGCTTCACTTTAATTTCTAAAAATATTAAAACTAAAATCATCTATTGAACAAGGATTTTTAGCTTTTCTCTTAATAGCCTTCCAAACTTGAAATAGTTTTAACGTGCCAAAGTGAAGTTCGACATTCATTGCTGGCTTTAGTTCAATTGAAGTCAGCAAATGGGATGCTGACTTACTTTAATTTTTTTTTTTAAAAAAAGAAAAGAAATCATCACCCTAAGTGATGATATCAAAGTACCATAGCCAATTCTTTCTATTTTCTCATCATCTTACGCTTTGGCCTTGTATATTAATAGACCTGCATAAGCTGCGATGCATCCTCCCCTTCTCCTCATCTTACGCTTTGGCCTCATACATTAATAGACCTATATAAGCTCTGATGCATCCTCCTTTGACGATGGTGGTAGTACTAATAGTTAAGGATTGTCAACCACCTATGCTCCTCCATAACTCCAACAACCTCGACTATGACCTCATTCCTAGTTGTCACCACCTATGCTCCTCCATAACTCCAACCTCGATTATAATCTCATCCCCAGTTGTGTTGCAATCCTCTACCATTAGACATTCATATCCTCCTATGATACAGCCTTACGTCATTGTTGTTCTCAAGGTGTGGCTGTGCCAGAAGTTGGTGGCTTGAGTGGCATATGAAATAGTGGCTCAAATACATGATGCAAATTGCTAGCCACTTCAAATGCTAGCTGAGATGGTATCTATATTGAAGCATGTAGCTCTTGCTATGTTTGTGATGAGGATGCATGATATGATACTCGCTTATAACTTTTAGCAAGTGCAGGTATCAACCTCTCATCCCTAGATTCTATAGGCATATTGTAAGCTACTAGTATAGATATGTTTGATAGAGCTATAAAAAATATTGATCCTTATCAACCGTACCCAAAACCATAGTGTGTGTGTGTGTGTGTGTGTTGATACCCAAAAGCATATATATCCACTAAATTTCAAGGAAGGTAGATAGTCAAACATCTAAACCACTATGCATGTATATCATGATTTAACATATAAAAATTAGTGAAATATGATATGCTATATTCATAAAACTTTTATTTTTATTTTTTTTTTCAAAGCCAAAGTAATGATATGGGATAAGGATAAATTAGAGCTTCCGTTTGCATAAATATACTTATATTTTTTTAATTTTACTTAGTAATTCTTAAATATATATTTTATTTAAATTATAATCAAAATGATATTTTTATTTTAATAAAATATTTTATTATTTATTATTTATTTGTTATTTGCTTTGATTCTTAGATACTTTGCATGTTTTGTATGCGCTGGATTGATACCTTCTGGATTCATCCGTGGTCTGGAGCATGACAGTGACCCTCCTGGTTTCACCTGTTCCCTCCTCAACTTTTCCCTGACACCCCATGAAAACGAACTGTACCCTCCCATTTTAGCACCTCAATCCCCCAAGCGACCGACATTTGGCTTCCCAGCCACATGACGCATGCAGTAATACCATAATCCCACCATCATCATCCATGTTCCAGTTTTAGGGCAGCATCAGCGTGTTAGCGTCCCAATCCTCTCGCTACATAACAAATGCCTATCACTATTGGCCAACCAGAACCTAGCTTAATGGTCAGAGCACGCGCTGGGCATGATGTTATCAACGGCCATCATTTCCAATGCTGGATGTAGATTTGCAAGGGTACGTATAATCGGGCGACTCCAAAAGATCTCTGTCACCAGCTTATTTAGATCTGCAAGGATATGGATTTTTTAGGCCTGTTAAAGGTTTTTTTAAGGCCCATCAAATCCTCAACATTTAGATTTTTGAAGCCTCACCAAGGAGGGCCTCCTCCTTCCGCTGGTGCTTCTTCATAACTCTTTTCTAAGCTCCTCTCCTTAACCCTCCCTCACCTCCACAAGGTCTATTTCCTTGCCTCTCTCTCTCTCTCTCTCTCTCTCCCTACTTTCATTCATTTCTTGTTCCCTATCCAAATGCTTCCTCCATGTATTCTATTTTTCTTTGCCATTTTGGGTCTCTATTAAGGAAAAAAAAAAAAGAAAAAAAAGTTAAAGAAAGATTTGGAATGTATTTGGTTTTTAAAAATAGTACTATTTTTTATTTTTATTTTTATAAAAATATTAAAAATACTAATGAAAATACGTTTGGAGAATAAAAATGTAAACAATTTTCTACAAAATACAACTTCAAAGGGCAAAAATTATAAATACTGTAAAGATATTTTCATCATTTTTTATTTAAAAAAAGAGAATAAAAAAGTGTTTATAATAGGTGGATCTCTGTATATATATTTATATTTATATTTATACGTCTGTGTGTATGTATATATATGTTTATATGTGTGTGTATATGTATGTATGCATGTCACCTCCCTCTTGAAACTATACGAATCTCGGAGTCACTCTACGTTTTCTATCTTTTCATTTTTCGAATTCGTAAACTATGTAAATTTAAGGGTAGGGGAGATGACCAGATTTATACTTGGCTACATTCGAATGTAGCCAAATCAATCTCTCTCTCTCTTTATTTATATATATATATATACACACACACACATATATATATATATATATATGTATGTATATGTATGTATGTATATATATGTATATGTATGTATTCAAATACAACAGCAACAACAGTTGATAGGCATCCCAACAATTGCATTTTCCAACCAATTGATCGACTAAACATATCATCATGGTCAAGCACCTCCCCTCGCCCCTCCTCAAAAAAAAATAAAAATAAAAATAAAAATAAAAAAATAAGTCTACTTGTTAACCATGAGAAAAAAAATTTAAATACTATAATATATTAGTAAAAATGATACAATAAAATCAAAATTATACTCATTATAAGAAAAAAATAGTTTCATATCCAACCAAAATTCATAAATCATATAAATTTATTATTTAATTTAATATGACATTTTATGTCTGATTACTTTTTACTTGTACAATATTCTTAAAACATATTAATAAAAATATGGGTTAATAAAAGAAAATAATAGAACTAATTTTTGGCACCCTAAAAATTATCATTAGGAAAAATTCTATGTCCGCCATTAGGTCGAGTAACATAGTTTTACTCAACACATCATTGTTGGATTGATAATCCGGTTCGGTTCCACCAGCGGCAAAGGAAGAATAACGCAATCCGTGCCGAGAATATAATATTTTCAAGGGCAAATATATGCTTTAAATAAATGCCTAGTTGCAGCTAATTTGGATTGATGGTGATGAAAATAGAAAATAACAGAAAAATCGCTGACTAACCCATCAACATGAAGGCTTATCACCATGCCGAAACGGACCGCACCCATTTCAAAGGCTTATTTATATCTAATAAGTTACTTAAGAGTTCCCGGTTGCTAAAGTTTGAACCATGTTGTTTGATGATTCTGAATATTTTGATTCGTTTTTAAGTACAGTGCCGTGCTGCAACCACATCTTCGGTAGAGTGCAACAGGAGATTCATTCAATTGGTATTTGCCAATAACAAGGATGCAAATTTCACATGTGCATGGAATAATTTGAAAATTTCATCCTCCACTTCCACAAAATGCATTAAACTTGCATTTGTAAACCTGATTATTTACAGTTTCTTTCACTTCCCTTTCAGAGCCCAGTTGTCTTCCTAACAAGACAGAGACCAAGTACAAGAAGAGATCCTCTTAGTGACTGCATCCAAAACATGCACTAAATTAATTAAAAAGGAGCAATTCTAATCTCCAGGGAAAAAGAAAATATGTACAAATTTCTCAACACCTTTGCTAGTAGCAGTGCATTGTCATTTGCATACTGCAATGAACTTTCTCGAATACTCTGTATGCCTTGACTTAGTTCCCAAGCAAGTACTCTAAATTCACAAATTACGTAAAATTAATAGAATCTTTGCATAAATTAAAGAGATGATTGATTCAAACATCATATTGCAAAGCAACAGAATCTCGCTCATAGCTTTCTCGAACAAGATTCCATGCCCGTCGTGGAGAACTACCACCATCCAAGCAACGGCCTTTAACAGCTTTTTCTTTTTCTTTTTTCCCTTCCTCCTCCACCCGAAGGTGATGTTGGTGGATCTTGATCACACAAACACCAAATTAAGAGATATCTCATAATAGTTGAAATGCCGAAGAGCTGAACTCACCCAACTACAAAACCAATAGCAGCACCAATGTAAGCTTTTTCTCGGAGTCAACTCAACTTGTAATTCTCCAAACCGCAAAATAATGATGGAGCATCCATCGTATTAATATTACAATATGTAGTGTCATTGTGCATGCAATAGGACCTATTACCTTCGCATCCTCGCTTTCCTTCTTAGAAATTTCATCGCTTATAGTAGGACCTACAAACCGCAGCCTTCCCGCTTTTGATCATGCTTCGGCAATCTACAAGAATTGATAATGGAACACACATGATTGCCCAAAGGAATAAGGTTAAACAATAATTCAGCTGAAAACATACAGGTCATTAGCTCAGATGCATGTTAGTCCAAGAAACCATAACCTGAGTCTTTGCTATAAAGACTGGAAACATACTGTTAGCTATAACACAGTCAAATAGACACAAATGATTTACAAAGATGACGATGAAATAGTCTGTCCAAACAACTAGCACTTCTTTGAAAGCACCATGCATAGAAGCCAACTGAGGTGGGCCTCTGAACGTACGTTTTGGCTTTTCTGTGATCTACTCTCCGAACCTTTTTCGCAGGGGCATCCGAGGTGGAAGATAGCCAGTTAGATCTACTCTCCAAACCTTTTTCAGTAGGCATCTGAGGTGGAAGATAGCCAGTTACCAAGAATGTTGTTGAATTCAAAAGATTACAAAATGTGGGAATCATGGGCTATCAATTATCAGGAGGAAAGCTGAATGCCCTCACCCTATTCTAAGGAGTCCACTAACCTTCACCAAAAAATTCCCTTTTTTTTTTTTTTTTTTTGCAGGCATGTGTACGGAGAAGATAATCAAGCAGACGATTGGCTAGCAAATCAAGCTATACTCTCAAGAAGAAATGTCTCTTGGAGTGTAGATTTTCAACCATAATCAGTTCTGTTTCTTGATGTGGATGTTAGAGGCATGCCTTTCCTGCAGCTGTAATTTGCCTCATGGATCCCCTCCCATCCCTTTAAAAAAAAAAAAATCTCCATAACCACCCAAGAAAGAAGCAGAGGTAAAGAACAAAAAAATCTAGCAAAATGAAAGAGACCGAGGGGATTATCCTACTGCTATCAAAAATAGAGGAAAGTGTCATGGCTCACATGACCCATAACTGTCACATTGCTTAACAGCAATAACCATCACCCAACTCCTCAATTCTCATCCGATGATTTCACTCAAAGTCAACATGCCAAGTTAATCCTATGATTGAAGCTTATATCCATCAACTACTGAAATTGTCGCAAGTCATGATTGTCCTCTTGAATCTTCTACGCAAACCTATCGGCCACCAAGTCTTTTTTGAGCTATCTGCACAACAGAAAGCCAAAACCTTTAAACAAGAAAATTTTTGATCATATAATATTTTATTTTCTTTTTTTTTGCATTGATTTTTTTATTCATATCTGTCCATAAAAGTATAAGAATTCTTATTTATTTTTTGCCATATCCAAGCGCCGATATGATGCATTGCTTCTAAAGATCATCCTAACTACCCTTACAAAACTTTTCATCAAAATAACATACCATAAGTAATGAACACCTTTATGTTTTTCTCTATAGGATTTATGTTCGTGAGGTGCAAGCGAAGTTTTACGCTGACCATTAATCTACTACATAATAAATTAATGGTTATAAATATATATATTTGGAAATGGAGAAGGATTAAAAAGTATACGAATCCAAGGATTAGATGATAAAATTTAAAAAAAGAAAAAAACTAATAGCTTTAAGAATAGAATGATGAAGTAAGGAAATAGAGTTTGGATGAGGAAATGAATTTTATATGAGAAGAGATAGCTCATAGTACTAAAAAAGTAGCTATAAAAGTGCCGAGAATATCAAAAAGAAAGAGACCATATGAAAAAAAAAATTGATCATAAAATGAGAAAGTTTAATTAGCAACTAAAGCTAAAAGAGAGTGTTATAAAAAACCTCCTAAATGTATAAATAGAAAAGTATATGCAAATTATAAAATAGTTAAGAAAGAAGTTAAAAAGATAGCACAAGAGGTTTATAAAAAATAATATTACAAGTTACAAAATAAAAATAAAGAAAAAGATATATGAAAAATTGTAAGGCTAAAAGCAAAAAAAAATTAAAGATATGATTTTTGTTAAATGCATTGAAGATAACTATCAAAAAATTTGATTAAAAAGAACAAGATCAAAAAATAAAATAAAATAATTATTTTAATAAATTATTAAATAAAAATAATATAAATAATTTAAAATACTTTATTAATTTTATTAAAGATAAAAATATAATGCTGTTAAAAAAATTATCTCTTCCTAGATATTTTTTCGAGAGCCGACTCGACCTTCTTACCCACTAGCTTGAGCCCAGTACCATTTGTGGAGGAGGGCGAGAGTGGCTGGAATCTTAATGCCGCTCGGTAAATGATGAGCTGTCCCATCCATTCCATTTGAATGTATTGGTTTGCTTGCCCACGGATGCTAATCGGATCGGGTTGGACAAGATACGGATCGGGTTAAATACGCGTGAGTATTGCCACTCTGGCCTATTTGGGTTAGTTAAGCTATGACAAGGGTCGATGTAATGGCCTTCCACTACCGTTAGACTCTAAGCCCAGATTTGCATCTATCCGATGATTTATTCGCCTCACGATTTTAAAGCTCACTTCGAAATCGTAATATAGAATCTATCATTTATTTATTTATTTATTTTCAGTTTTGGATCAGCCTTCAACTGTGTGGACAATCTCTCTCTCTCTCTTGCTCGCTCTCGCTTTCAAGAAATGAACCTGGTCCAATGGGCTCTTCTGTAGGACTTAATCTCATTTCATTTTTAGGAGCATGAAAGATGGCTTTCACATATTTTCGTTTCTTTTCACACCAACCGGCTGCCGCCAGCGGCCGCCGCCCCCCTCTCCTCTTCTCTCTTCTTCCTTCTCTCTTCTCTTTTCTTTTCCTCTTCTTTCTTCTTCCTCCCCTGTTTTCTTCCTCCCTTCACTGTGTCCGATGGCTCGGCGGCTTGGTCGGCCCTTCCCCGGTCGATCAGTCGCCACCGGATCACACGACGCTAGCCGTAGCCAGCGCTACAAACTCAACGTCCCCCAACCGGCAGCGAGGGCCGCACAGTCGCCACCGGATCACACGACGCCGGCCGTAGCCAGCGCTACGGACTCAACGTCCCCCAACCGGCAGCGGGGGCCACACAGTCGCCACCGGATCACACGACACCGGCCATAGCCAGCGCTACGGACTCGACATCCCCCAACCGACAGCCGGGATCACACGACGCCGGCCGTAGCCAGTGCTATGGACTTGACGTCCCTCAACCGGCAGCAGCCCCCAAACCTTGATCGAAGGTCGCGGGCGACCCTCTCTCACCTTCTCCGGCCAGTCACGGCCCTCCCCTCCCCTGCCGGAGCACCCCGCCGGCAGAGGAGGGAAGCCCGGTGAGCCGCGCTACCTGTGGCAAGGCCGCAGGTAGTCCCAGCCGCGGCTTTTTTTGCTGTAGCCGGGGCTGCACCGCAAGGGTCGCTGGGGGTTCGGCGGCCCTACACGGCCATGCCGCCGGCCACCAACCTCTCCGCCGAAAACCCCGGTCGACGCCTTCCCCCCAATCTCTGTCTCTCTCTCTCTCTTTCTTTCTCTTAAGGCATGGAATTACCTGCGGAGGATAGACGCCGGCGAGATGAAAAGAAAACGACGTGTGTGGTGGCTTTAAATGGGGGTTTCGGACCTCGCCCGAGTATGTCACCACCCGTGAGGGCGGTGCCCCCTTTCCGCACGCAAGACGCGGGTTGGGCGAAGGGGACGGCAGCCCTTCGCCTTTTGCACATGAGGTGCAGATTGGGAAAGAAGACGTTAACTCTTTTCCTTCGCATGCGATCACCGTTTGAGTCCGATCTGGGCTGATCAGCTCGGGTTGGGCCTCACACATGCCCCACAAAAGTGGACGATCAAAGGTTGAATGCATGTATGACCTACACTGCACTTGCAAAGTCACTGCCAATTCAGTCACAAAGATGACCAAAAAGGAAGAAAGGATTGGTTGGCTCCTTTTATGCTTATCAGAAATCATAGTCTATCACATCATGATACATGAAATGCAAGGCTGGAGAAAGATCCAATGCTAAAGCTAGGAAACAATCATATAAAAATTAACGGTTTGAAAAAAGAGTGGAGCACCGGCTGGGAAAGCATGTGAGTAGCTACCATTTTAGAGCTGTTCCACATAAATCCGTGGAGATATTAACTGTCATGGGAGCTACCAGGCGCAACATCACAGTCCATTGAAGCTGGAACCAGGACCAACGTACCACAGCTGGCTCCCTTTCATAGACCCAGGGAAGCATTCCAATCAGAACAATAGCATCCACCTGCAACAGGTTTGAAGACAGGGCAATGCAATAACAAGTTACACATTCCAGCAATAATGGACATGGGACATGAGCTGAATTAGTGAAAAAGGGACTGCATGATACAAGGTAAAACAAGTTCAGAGTATTGGTGAGGGTGGTGATTAATGGTTATGGCAGGGCTAGTGATGAGGAGTAGAATGTGCCGCATTGAGTTGGAAATTTATACAATGCCCTTAACCCAGCATTTAATGCCCATTGTGAACTGAGGTGCTCTCCCTATCATCCCTTATACGACATAAATCTTGATAAAATTTGTGGTGGAAGGAGGCAACAAACAATTCATTGAACAATATCCACAATGAAAAGGTATATTAGGTCAACTGCAGGTGATGCCATCATTCTTGATCACATAACTGCCTGACTAAGAACCACAATTGCACAAATAGAGATGCTGGGCTGAACTCTACCCACCACCCAAATCGATTGCGGTGCTGATGCTGGCTATCTCTGGAGTCAAATTAGCTTGTAATTCTCCAAATGAAAAATATAAAGACAGAATCATCCCTAGTCTTCATAGGAAAATGATAGTATAGGAGAAGTCATGCAACATAACCTATCACCTTCAGCATCTTGCTTTCCTTCCTGGGTTTTTCGCAATTTTAGTTCCCAGACCTTTAGATAGCAGCTTTCCATTCCTAATTAGAGTCTTCACAATCTGCAAGAATTGACTGTTCAACGCATCTCACACCAAAAGGCTACCTAAACCCATGCACTACACCACCATAAATTGCGTGCTACTCACTACTCTGCATAACCCATGCATGAAAAGCAACTTAGATAACATTCTTGTAACACTGTCTTTTGAATTCTAGTAATGCAAGGCACCTTTGATAACATTCCTCGCCCGCTAAAGAGTGTTCTGTTCAAGAATCAACGCATACTTGCAAGCTATTTTCTTATCTCTACTCATTCAAAAACCTTTCTTCTCTATAAAAGGTTTAAAACTTTTTACCGCTAACATTACAAACATCGCATAAATGGTAGTGACATATATATTGTAACTGCAATAATTAATTCGAAATAAGCAATGCATCCTTGGGTGACAAAGTGAATGGATACCTTATAATATTACTCTCACTTTGGGCCATGTTTAAGTCACTTTTCTTCAAAATGGCATCTCTTATTGGTGGCAGCCCATAGCATGGCCCTTTCCAATCTTACTCTCCATCCTCATTTTACTTCCCTTCTCTATCATCGAAGAGGGTAATTGGAAAGAAGAAAAAAAAAGAAAGAAAAACTTAAATTTTTTTTTAAAGTTCTTTAAGTTGAAAAAAAAAGACTTTAAAAAGATTCTCAATATCTTTTTAAATTATTCAATAGCAATAATTTGTATTCTAAAAGATTGATAAGGGTTTAATTTATTTGTTTATTTATTTAAATAAGAATTAGGTAACCTAATTTTCAAACAACAAATAAATACATTTCTTTCCTCTAGCTTCCTTTATTTTAAAAATCTTTTCTTTTCTCCACCCTCCCACCCAACACACATGCCGTTAAATTCAAAGAATCTCCTGCCTCGTGTGCAGCAATTTGCTAGATTCATACGAATATATAAACCTCATGCCCCTGTTTGGATTCGAGCAACAAAATCAGCCAGATCGAATTCAGCCGCGCGCGCGGCCAACTCGCTTACCCAAACCGAACCCATCCACCAAAGAAGGCCTCCGTCATCCTAGATCCAAGAGAGTACGGCCAATTCAGGTGAAACTGGGCTCAGACTTGCTTCAGATATGAACAAACAAAAGTATCTAAACCCGTTCGTATGACAAACTATACCATCTTATTTTTCTCCATTTATCACTCGAGCTTGCATTTCTGAAGTCTGCGTCTTTCCCTACCTGTGTGACAATTTTTTTTCTTGTTTAAAATAGCACAAACTTTTCCAACGACATGGTGAACATGACCACCATCGACGGCACTCAGCAACCAGTAGCAGCAGAGAAGGCAACATGAACAACCATGTTGACCGATAAAAAAAAAAAAAAAAAGAAAAGAAAGAAAGAAAGAAAAAAAATAGGAAATTTGTAATGGTTTGCTAAGCGGCCGTCACAAGCACTTACAATCAGGTGTGGATGATTTTTCGAAGGATCCGGTTAAAACAATGGAAGAACAACACACACGGACTTCCATCGAGAGGTAGCAAAGGAATCAGGCATAATGAGAACACGATCCAATGATGCTGAATGGGAGTAAGGATGCAAAGCTGCGACGCAAAAGTGGAGGCAAAGCAGACAACAGTGACGTCCTCAAAGTGCGAGGCGATGCAGGGGAGTTTGGTACGGAATGTGATGGATGCTAGGGACGAGGAGAAGAGGCCGAGCAAAGAATAGACAAACATCTCCTTTGGGGTGAAGTTGGCGGTGCTGGGATTGGTCATCAAACCTTGCCCAATTTCAGTGGTGAAATAGGACAAAAGCAGAGTCATCACCATGCCTAAAGTGAACATGGGCATGCCTTGAATCAAAGTCCGCAGAGCTGAGTGGCTGCTCTCCTCGCTTTCATCTCCATTTCTGCATGGGCTTGTGAAGGAGACCCTGGAATCTGGGGCCCGGCAGCTCGCCACCTCAGACATGAGTAAAAGTTCAGGCAGGGGAGCAGGAACTGGGCAAAAAAGGATTGATGGGCTCAGGAATGAAGGGAGAAGCAGGGACTCACAATGACAGGAGCGGCTAGGGCACAGAAATGAAGAGAAAACCATTGGCTTAAATAGAACAGGGGAAGGAGGCCTCACAAAAATGGTACCACAGATTTTTCTTTTTTTTCTTTTTTTTCTTTTTTTTGAAAAAACAGTGGGCCTAGACAGCACCGTGATAACGTTCAAGCCTTGGACCAACTGCCATATCAAATTGATATTTATGTGTTGGTGGAGACCCAACTATCATGGCACTCTGCTAACAAAATAATAGTTCGGCAGTAAGACCACTCTAGCAGCCAAAAGTGATCGCGTATGGAGGTCTCTCTCTGATGGCCTGCTGCTCGTTCGAACAACTGACCCAGAGATATTGATTTTATTAATACTTTTAAGTAATATTTTTACGGTGTTATTTCGGGGAGGGATTAACTAGTTTTTGGTATGTTGGTACAAATTGGTTGAATAGAAAACTCTTATGGGCTCACCTAGGGAATGTGAATGCAAAACTCTTGTGGGTTGATCTAGGGAATGTAAATGCTTTGAATTATTCGTTAGTTACAGCAAATGATTTTAATTGTATTGTATCTCAAGCTAAAAAATGAGATGGCTAACCTTTTGTTGAAAACTGAAAAAAAAAAAAATACAGAATTTCAGAGCTTAATACAAACTAAGGGACTTATTGATCGGAACTCAGTTCACTTGGTGCAACATTAGGAATGAAGAGCGATGATTTGGGAAAGACTGGATAGAGTCTTTGCTTCAGAAAGTTGGCTTCATCTGTTTTCAAATACCTCTTTACCATCATCCTCGTGTGGGCTCTAATCATTACCCTATTCTCCTCTCATTCGAGGGTAAAGGATGAGTGCCAATTTCTTTTAGGTTTGAGAATATGTGGATGTTTAAGGAGTTAGTGGATGATGCATCCCTAATGGTTGGCCTGGCACAAAAACTCAAGAAAACAAAATATACCTTAAAAGCTTGGAATAAAGCTGTAGTTGGGGACATTTTTCAAAAGTTAGCAGCAGTTAAAAAGGAAATTATTGAACTATAAAGTTAGGAGGATTCTTTGGGTCTACTAAGCTCTGTCAATATATGTAGATTGAGGAGTAACATTAAGAAGTATCACAAGCTCCTGACTGACCATGATATCTTCTAGGGCTCGTTTGGTTCACAGGAAATAACTTACGTATAGGAATAGAATATCTAGAAATTAGATTCCCAGGCATAGAATGTCTAAACTATCACTTTTGGTTGATCATGGAAAACAGATATTTTCCTGAGAAAGAATGAAGCTGTCATGTTTGGTTAAACAGTTTCTTTCTCAGAAAAGTAGTGCAGAATACCAATTATATCCTTTAGTTCTTATTTTTTTTTCATCTAAATTTTTTTAACTTCTATATGGATTATAAAAAATAATCAAGAAATCAAGATACTAAAATTTTAAATCAAGATAAAAAGTTTTAGATCAAGTTGACGTTCGTAGATCTGAAGCGAAGCATTTTTTTCTCTCTTCTCGCTCGCTAATTTGAGAAAAAAAAGGTATACAACAGAAAAGAAGGGTATGTTGGGAAAAAAAAGAAATATGCTGCGGTGGAAAAGTAAATCCCATGGTACCGATGGGATTTACTTTCCCATAAAATGTAGGAATTCAAATCACGTGGGAATAGAATATTCCCATGGACAGACTCTAAAAAGGCGAACCAAACATTCTAATTCATGGGAAACAAAATTTCGTAATCTCTTTTACCGTGAACCAAACGAGTCCCTAGAGACAAAATCAAGGGTTCAATGGTTGCAATTTGATGAACAAAATACTAGATTCTTCCATAACTCTATGTTAATAAGAATAAGAAAAAATAGGATAAGATAAATTAAAAGAGGTAATGGGCAGATGGTGGACATTGAAGCTGAAATTAGAGAAGCCTTTCAAGATTATTTTGTTCATAGATGGACTTCCTTAACAACTTGTCTTAGTCCCAACCTTCCAGATGTAGCATACAAGTTATCTAAAGAGGAGAAGAGAATTTTGGAGGTAAAAGTGTCGAATGCTAAGATATGGGCTGCTTTGAAACCGATGCCATTAAACAAAGTTCCAAGCCCTAATGATTTTCCATCAGGATTTCACAAAAGGTATTCACATATTATTGATAGGGATCTGTGCTCAGCTGCTAAATATTTTTCCATCCAAACATGAATGTTAAGAGTATAGAAGGCAACCTTTGTGGCACTAATTTCAAAATGCCAAGACTCAAGGATACCTTCTTAGTTTTAGCCCATCAATCCATGCAAAACTGCTTATAAGATTACGGCTAAAGTTATTGCAAACAGAATTCAACCTTTCTTACCTAAACTTATATTTAAAAAGTAGCCTACTTTCATTAAAGGTAAAAGCATATTTGATAATATCCTAGTAACTCGTGAGGCAATTCATTCCTTACTTAAAGCCCCTCAGATAAGACCTTCAATGGCTATGAAATTTGATATGGAGTCAGCATATGACATGGTAAATTGGAATTATCTTTTTTCTGTTCTTTATCACTTTAATTTCCCTTTGGCCATGATAGAATGGATTCATGGATATATTGTGAAATTTGAATTTGTTGTCTTGATAAATGACTCTCCATCAAAATTTTTCAAGTCAAAACATGAATCTACATCAAAGATATCTCTTCTTATCTTATTTTTTCATCTTGTGTGCTGAGATGATGACTAGGGAAATCTAGAGGCTTGTTTCTATCAAAGATGCTATGGAGGTGTTAAGAGATAGAGAAGACGATCAGTCACAATCCAAAGCTTGCAAGATATAGAAATTAAAATGTTAACAATAGGTACTATTGTTTTCTATAAGAATTATGACACAATGATGCAATAAGATCTTGATATGCTACAGTTAATTGGATTGGATAGAAAGACTTCATAGGGGGCCACATGCTATGCTTTCTCCCTCGTTGACGGGGGCCGCATCCAAGGTGGAAGGAAAATCCATTTGGTTTGATGTAGTCCGAGGCCGCATGGTGGAAGGAAGGTTCATTTGGTTTGATGTGCGTAGAATATGCAGACGGGTCGCATCCCTTTCCTTGTGGTTTGATGGGGCCGCATCCAAATAGCGGTGGAAGAAAAGACTTTGATTTGAGGGGGCCGCATCCAAACGGCGGTGGAAGGAAAGTCTTTTGGATTTTTGGAAGGAAAGTCTTTTTGATTTGATGGGGAAGCATCCGAACTCAAGCGGAAGGAAAGTGTTTTTGGTTTGATATGCGTGGCTGGCGAGAGAATATACAAAAGGGCTCATTTGGTATATGGTAGAAGCGAGCATCAAATTTTATTTTTTATGAATTAAAATATTTATTTCATCCTTTCAGAATCTGTTTATGAAAATACTCTATTCCTACGTGATTTAAATTTCTGCATTTTATAAGAAATAAAATTTCATCGGTACCATGGGATTTACTTTCTCACCGCAGCGTGCTTCCTTTTTCTTCCCAATATATCCTTCTTTTTCCCAAATCAGCGAGCGAGAAGAGAGAAAAAAATGCTTCGCTTCAGATTTAAGGGGTGTCAACTTGATCTAAAACTTTTTATCTTAATTTAGAATTTTGGTATCTTGATTTCTTAACCATTTTTTATAATCCATATAGAAGTTAAAAAAATTAGATGGCAAAAAAAAAAAAAATTAAGAACTAAAGGATATAGTTGATATTCTGCACTATTTTTCTGGGAAAGAAATTGTTCAACCAAACGTGACAGCTTCATTCTTTCTCAGGAAAATGTATGTTTTCCATGATCAACCAAATGTGATAGTTCTGATATTTTATACCTGAGAATCTAATTTTTAGATATTCTATTCCTATCTGTAAGTCACTCTCTGTGAACCAAATGAGTCCAAAAGAAAAAGGAAGGTACAAGAAAATTTTGCACGCAAACAAACTTTTGTCTTCGGAAGGGTGCCACATGGTGGTGGAAACAATAAAGAAAATAAGATCACGATAATTTTGACTGAATCTAAGATTCCCCCCCTGGCCTCCTCCAAAATACTAGCACTCTAACCTTTGTCGCAAAACAATAAAGAATAAAATAGAAAATTTTCTGTCTCCGAGGACAGCACCCTCAGTCGGATAAAAGGATCCAATCAAATTTTGCTGTTCGTTTCTGACAAGCTTTACTTCGATGCATTTCTCACTGTTTCTCTTCCATTCTTTTTTACAGAAGAGATAAAAGACGTTTAAATGGATGTGAAAATGTATCTGATGGACCGTGCCTAAATTCATTCCCTAAATAAATGCCTGGTTGCACTTAGTTTGGATTGAGGGTGATGGAAATAGAAGATAATTGCTAAATTTCTAACCATTGAAATATGAAGTCTTGTTATCATGCCTGCATAAATCGTGAAACATTTAGTTCCTATTCATACTTAAACAAGTTACTTTGCGTTTCCGGTTGCTAAAGCTTAAGCGATGTTGTTTGATGCTTGTGTTGAGAGGTGTTGGGGTGCTAATGCGATATTGGTCCCTCATCCGCCCTAGAATTTGAGATTCTGAGTATATTTATTCGATTTAATGTGCTTCCAGAAATAAAAGAATTTTTTAAATAATATTTTTCAAAAATTATTTTTTAAAATAAAATAATTTTTTAACTATTTATGAAATTAGGGTAGTTTGTACCAATGATATAGCCATATCAGTCAATATAGTTGGCATGGCAAAAATTGTCTATCGTCAGTGGAATATACGATTTTGCTAAGATAAAATTGCCTATCACATAGATGAATTTTATAAGAAATTATTTGTTGAAAAGATGATTTAAACTACATATAAATCATTTGTTCAATAGATGATTTCTTTATTTTTATAAAAATTTTATATTGAACTAAAATTTAATATTTTAAAATTTAACAATTATATAAGCTACTCTTATATCAATTGGTGAAGTGTTCAATCAAATAACCTCTGGGGTGCATTTGATATGGGGTTAAAAAATGAAGATGAAAACTTACAAAAATAATATTTTCTAGTGTAAATTTTAGGGGTATAAAAGTTTTTCTATTAGCCATATTTAGTTGTGTCTGTAAATAAAGGCTGAGATATTACAGATGTAACTATTGGTCATATTTAGAACAAAGTTAATATGGAGATAAAATACTTTGTATGAGAAGGAAAAGGATGGTAATGTGATGAAGAATTGGTGGCAATGAGATGAGAGAGAGTGGTGGAAAAGACGTTGAGTATATACCTAACTATACTATAGTTCTTATAATTACTTAATATTTAATGAATGATAAAATTATTTAATATTTTATTAATTATGATGTTTCAGTTCTTTTACACTTCTCGAATAATTTTTGCTTTTGACTTCTTTTAACCTACCTTGTTTAGGTTAACAATTTGAGGGGTTAAAAAAAAGAGAAGGGGGGAGAGGGATTATCCTCTTAAAAAATTTTAACCCCATATCAAACAACCTCAAAAGAGAATAGAAAATTACAGAAGTAACTTTCCACCCCCTTAACCATCCCAGATGCACCCTTAGTTTCCTAGTTTAAATCTTGTATCATGAATTATTTTTATAAATATATTAAATTATGACAACTAATATAATTTTATATTTTTAAATAATATACTTCAATCTACTAATAATTATAATTTTTAAATAATATATTTAAATCTACTAATAATTTTTTTAAATATAGTTATTTTAAAATTTTCTAAATAATAACTTGGTAATTAAAAATAGAAAATTTAAAAATTAAATTAAAATTTATCATTAAAAATAAAAAAATCAATATATTGAAATCTAGTAGATCCTATTATTTTTAAAAATTTATTTAAATAATTTGATGACTAAAGACAAAAAAATATCATAGAGGTATTTTTTTCTTAAACAACGAACAATTTGAAATAAAAAATATTTTAATTACTATAACAAAATATATAACAATATATATATGTGTAATTATATATCTATGTATATGTATGTAATTTTTAAATATAACTATTTTTTAATTTTTAATTATAATTATTTTTAAATATATTTATTTTGATCACTAATAATTCTTAAATATAATTATTTTAAATTATAATTTTTAATTTTTAATATAAATTTCTTTTTATATTTTTTTTAAAAAAAATTAAAGTGAAGTTGGGAATGGTTGCCAACTTTACTTTAATTTTTGCAAAAAAAAATCAAAATTCAACATAGTTAGATAATGCTTTTAATTAAATTTTTATTTTCTCCTAATATATATATATATTTGAAACTTGACATGAAGTTAGCAAATAACCGTTGACTTCTCAAAAAATTAGAAAAAATATATAAAACTTTAATTTTATATTTAAGTGATTTTTTTAAAATTTAAGTGAAGCTGACAATAGTTATTAGCTTCACTTTAATTTTTGTAAAAAAAATAAAAACATTAGTTAAGGATGATTTGGATATTTTTTCTTCTTTACTGGCTTCACTTTAATTTCTAAAAATATTAAAACTAAAATCATCTATTGAACAAGGATTTTTAGCTTTTCTCTTAATAGCCTTCCAAACTTGAAATAGTTTTAACGTGCCAAAGTGAAGTTCGACATTCATTGCTGGATTTAGTTCAATTGAAGTCAGCAAATGGGATGCTGACTTACTTTAATTTTTTTTTTTAAAAAAGAAAAGAAATCATCACCCTAAGTGATGATATCAAAGTACCATAGCCAATTCTTTCTATTTTCTCATCATCTTACGCTTTGGCCTTGTATATTAATAGACCTGCATAAGCTGCGATGCATCCTCCCCTTCTCCTCATCTTACGCTTTGGCCTCATACATTAATAGACCTATATAAGCTCTGATGCATCCTCCTTTGACGATGGTGGTAGTACTAATAGTTAAGGATTGTCAACCACCTATGCTCCTCCATAACTCCAACAACCTCGACTATGACCTCATTCCTAGTTGTCACCACCTATGCTCCTCCATGACTCCAACCTCGATTATAATCTCATCCCCAGTTGTGTTGCAATCCTCTACCATTAGACATTCATATCCTCCTATGATACAGCCTTACGTCATTGTTGTTCTCAAGGTGTGGCTGTGCCAGAAGTGGGTGGCTTGAGTGGCATATGAAATAGTGGCTCAAATACATGATGCAAATTGCTAGCCACTTCAAATGCTAGCTGAGATGGTATCTATATTGAAGCATGTAGCTCTTGCTATGTTTGTGATGAGGATGCATGATATGATACTCGCTTATAACTTTTAGCAAGTGCAGGTATCAACCTCTCATCCCTAGATTCTATAGGCATATTGTAAGCTACTAGTATAGATATGTTTGATAGAGCTATAAAAAATATTGATCCTTATCAACCGTACCCAAAACCATAGTGTGTGTGTGTGTGTTGATACCCAAAAGCATATATATCCACTAAATTTCAAGGAAGGTAGATAGTCAAACATCTAAACCACTATGCATGTATATCATGATTTAACATATAAAAATTAGTGAAATATGATATGCTATATTCATAAAACTTTTATTTTTATTTTTTTTTCAAAGCCAAAGTAATGATATGGGATAAGGATAAATTAGAGCTTCCGTTTGCATAAATATACTTATATTTTTTTAATTTTACTTAGTAATTCTTAAATATATATTTTATTTAAATTATAATCAAAATGATATTTTTATTTTAATAAAATATTTTATTATTTATTATTTATTTGTTATTTGCTTTGATTCTTAGATACTTTGCATGTTTTGTATGCGCTGGATTGATACCTTCTGGATTCATCCGTGGTCTGGAGCGTGACGGTGACCCTCCCGGTTTCACCTGTTCCCTCCGCAACTTTTCCCCGACACCCCATGAAAACGAACTGTACCCTCCCATTTTAGCACCTCAATCCCCCAAGCGACCGACATTTGGCTTCCCAGCCACATGACGCATGCAGTAATACCATAATCCCACCATCATCATCCATGTTCCAGTTTTAGGGCAGCATCAGCGTGTTAGCGTCCCAATCCTCTCGCTACATAACAAATGCCTGTCACTATTGGCCAACCAGAACCTAGCTTAATGGTTAGAGCACGCGCTGGGCATGATGTTATCAAGGGCCATCATTTCCACACCGATGCCAGATCGTGATGGGAGAGTTGCTATGGATCTCGAAAGGCTTTGGTAGATAGATACATAAGAAATACATCCATGCATCACCTGCCATCCAATGCTGGATGTAGATTTGCAAGGGTACGTATAATCGGGCGGCTCCAAAAGATCTCTGTCACCAGCTTATTTAGATCTGCAAGGATATGGATTTTTTAGGCCTGTTAAAGGTTTTTTTAAGGCCCATCAAATCCTCAACGTTTAGATTTTTGAAGCCTCACCAAGGAGGGCCTCCTCCTTCCGCTGGTGCTTCTTCATAACTCTTTTCTAAGCTCCTCTCCTTTGCCCTCCCTCACCTCCACAAGGTCTATTTCCTCGCCTCTCTCTCTCTCTCTCTCTCTCTCTCTCTCTCTCTCTCCCTACTTTCATTCATTTCTTGTTCCCTATCCAAATGCTTCCTCCATGTATTCTATTTTCCTTTGCCATTTTGGGTCTCTATTAAGGAAAGAAAAAAAAAAAGAAAAAAAAGTTAAAGAAAGATTTGGAATGTATTTGGTTTTTAAAAATAGTACTATTTTTTATTTTTATTTTTATAAAAATATTAAAAATACTAATGAAAATACGTTTGGAGAATAAAAATGTAAACAATTTTCTACAAAATACAACTTCAAAGGGCAAAAATTATAAATACTGTAAAGATATTTTCATCATTTTTTATTTAAAAAAAGAGAATAAAAAAGTGTTTATAATAGGTGGATCTCTGTATATATATTTATATTTATATTTATACGTCTGTGTGTATGTATATATATGTTTATATGTGTGTGTATATGTATGTATGCATGTCACCTCCCTCACTCTTGAAACTATACGAATCTCGGAGTCACTCTACGTTTTCTATCTTTTCATTTTTCGAATTCGTAAACTATGTAAATTTAAGGGTAGGGGAGATGACCAAATTTATACTTGGCTACATTCGAATGTAGCCAAATCAATCTCTCTCTCTCTTTATTTATATATACACACACACACACACATATATATATATATATGTATGTATATGTATGTATGTATATATATGTATATGTATGTATTCAGATACAACAGCAACAATAGTTGATAGGCATCCCAACAATTGCATTTTCCAACCAATTGATCGACTAAACATATCATCATGGTCAAGCACCTCCCCTCGCCCCTCCTTAAAAATAAATAAATAAAAAAAAAAGTCTACTTGTTAACCATGAGAAAAAAATTTAAATACTATAATATATTAGTAAAAATGATACAATAAAATCAAAATTATACTCATTATAAGAAAAAAATAGTTTCATATCCAACCAAAATTCATAAATCATATAAATTTATTATTTAATTTAATATGACATTTTATGTCTGATTACTTTTTACTTGTACAATATTCTTAAAACATATTAATAAAAATATGGGTTAATAAAAGAAAATAATAGAACTAATTTTTGGCACCCTAAAAATTATCATTAGGAAAAATTCTATGTCCGCCTTTAGGTCGAGTAACATAGTTTTACTCAACACATCATTGTTGGATTGATAATCCGGTTCGGTTCCACCAGCGGCAAAGGAAGAATAACGCAATCCGTGCCGAGAATATAATATTTTCAAGGGCAAATATATGCTTTAAATAAATGCCCAGTTGCAGCTAATTTGGATTGATGGTGATGAAAATAGAAAATAATAGAAAAATCGCTGACTAACCCATCAACATGAAGGCTTATCACCATGCCGAAACGGACCGCACCCGTTTCAAAGGCTTATTTATATCTAATAAGTTACTTAAGAGTTCCCGGTTGCTAAAGTTTGAACCATGTTGTTTGATGATTCTGAATATTTTGATTCATTTTTAAGTACAGTGCCGTGCTGCAACCACATCTTCGGTAGAGTGCAACAGGAGATTCATTCAATTGGTATTTGCCAATAACAAGGATGCAAATTTCACATGTGCATGGAACAATTTGAAAATTTCATCCTCCACTTCCACAAAATGCATTAAACTTGCATTTGTAAACCTGATTATTTACAGTTTCTTTCACTTCCCTTTCAGAGCCCAGTTGTCTTCCTAACAAGACAGAGACCAAGTACAAGAAGAGATCCTCTTAGTGACTGCATCCAAAACATGCACTAAATTAATTAAAAAGGAGTAATTCTAATCTCTAGGGAAAAAGAAAATATGTACAAATTTCTTAACACCTTTGCTAGTAGTAGTGCATTGTCATTTGCATATTGCAATGAACTTTCTCGAATACTCTGTATGCCTTGACTTAGTTCCCAAGCAAGTACTCTAAATTCACAGTCCACAGAAAATTAACAGAATCTTTGCATAAATTAAAGAGATGATTGATTCAAACATCATATTGCAAAGCAACAGGAATCTCGCTCATAGCTTTCTGAACAAGATTCCATGCCTGTCAGGTGGAGAACTACCACCATCCAAGCAACGGCCTTTAACAGTTTTTCTTTTTTCTTTTTTCCCTTCCTCCTCCACCCGAAGGTGATGTTGGTGGATCTTGATCACACAGCCACCAAATTAAGAGATATCTCACAATAGTTGAAATGCTGAAGAGCTGAACTCACCCAACTACAAAACCAATAGCAGCACCAATGTAAGCTTTTTCTGGAGTCAACTCAACTTGTAATTCTCCAAACTGCAAAATAATGATGTAGCATCCATCAGTATTAATATTACAATATGTAGTGTCATTATGCATGCAATAGGACCAGTTACCTTCAGCATCCTGCTTTCCTTCTTAGAAATTTCATCAGTTTTTATAGTAGGACCTACAAACTACAGCTTCCTAGTTTTGATCATGCTTCGGCAATCTGCAAGAATTGATAATGGAACACACATGATTGCCCAAAGGAATAAGGTTAAACAATAATTCAGCTGAAAACATACAGGTCAGCTCAGATGCATGTTAGTCCAAGAAACCATAACCTGAGTCTTTGCTATAAAGATTGGAAACATACTGTCAGCTATAACACAGTCAAATAGACACAAATGATTTACAAAGATGACGATGAAACAGTCTATCCAAACAACTAGCACTTCTTTGAAAGCACCATACATAGAAGCCAACTGATGTGGGCCTTTGAATGTATGTTTTGGCTTTTCTGTGATCTACTCTCCGAACCTTTTTCAGTAGGCATCTGAGGTGGAAGATAGCCAGTTAGATCTACTCTCCGAACCTTTTTCAGTAGGCATCTGAGGTGGAAGATAGCCAGTTACCAAGAATGTTGTTGAATTCAAAAGATTACAAAATGTGGGAATCATGGGCTATCAATTATCAGGAGGAAAGCTGAATGCCCTCACCCTGTTTTAAGGAGTCCACTAACCTTCACCAAAAAATTTCCTTTTTTTTTTTTTTTTTGCAGGCATGTGTACGGAGAAGATAATCAAGCAAACGATTGGCTAGCAAATCAAGCTATACTCTCAAGAAGAAATGTCTCCCGGAGTGTAGATTTTCAACCACAATCAGTGCAGTTTCTTGATGTGGATGTTAGAGGCATGCCTTTCTTACGGCTGTAATTTGCCCCATGGATCCCCTCCCATCCCTTTAAAAAAAAAAAAAATCTCCATAACCACCCAAGAAAGAAGCAGGGGTAAAGAAAAAAAAAATCTAGCAAAATGAAAGAGACCGAGGGGATTATCCTACTGCTATCAAAAATAGAGGAAAGTGTCGTGGCTCACATGACCCATAACTGTCACATTGCTTAACAGCAATAACCATCACCCAACTCCTCAATTCTCATCTGATGATTTCACTCAAAGTCAACATGCCAAGTTAATCCTATGATTGAAGCTTATATCCATCAACTACTGAAATTATCGCAAGTCATGATTCTCCTCTTGAATCTTCTCCTTAAACCTATCAGCCACCAAGTCTTTTTTGAGCTATCTGCACAACAGAAAGCCAAAACCTTTAAACAAGAAAATTTTTGATCATATAATATTTTATTTTCTTTTTTTTTGTATTGATTTTTTATTCATATCTGTCCATAAAAGTATAAGAATTCTTATTTATTTTTGCCATATCCAAGCGCCGATATGATGCATTGCTTCTAAAGATCATCCTAACTACCCTTACAAAACTTTTCATCAAAATAACATACCATAAGTAATGAACACCTTTATGATTTTCTCTATAGGATTTATGTTCGTGAGGTGCAAGCGAAGTTTTATGCTGACCATTAATCTACTACATAATAAATTAATGGTTATAAATATATATATTTGGAAATGGAGAAGGATTAAAAAGTATACGAATCTGAGGATTAGATGATAAAATTTAAGAAAAGAAAAAAACTAATAGCTTTAAGAATAGAATGATGAAGTAAGGAAATAGAGTTTGGATGAGGAAATGAATTTTATACGAGAAGAGATTGCTCATAGTACTAAAAAAGTAGCTATAAAAGTGCCGAGAATATCAAAAAGAAAGAGACCATATGAAAAAAAAATTGATCATAAAATGAGAAAGTTTAATTAGCAACTAAAGCTAAAAGAGAGTGTTATAAAAAACCTCCTAAATGTACAAATAGAAAAGTATATGCAAATTATAAAATAGTTAAGAAAGAAGTTAAAAAGATAGCGCAAGAGGTTTATAAAAAATAATATTACAAGTTACAAAATAAAAATGAAGAAAAAGATATATGAAAAATTGTAAGGCTAAAAGCAAAAAAAAATTAAAGATATGATTTTGGTTAAATGCATTGAAGATAACTATCAAAAAATTTGATTAAAAAGAACAAGATCAAAAAATAAAATAAAAAATTATTTTAATAAATTATTAAATAAAAATAATAAAAATAATTTAAAATACTTTATTAATTTTATTAAAGATAAAAATATAATGCTGTTAAAAAAATTATCTCTTCCTAGATACTTTTTCGAGAGCCGACTCGACCTTCTTACCCACTAGCTTGAGCCTAGTACCATTTGTGGAGGAGGGCGAGAGTGGCTGCAATCTTAATGCCGCTCGGTAAATGATGAGTTGTCCCATCCATTCCGTTCGAATGTATCGGTTTGCTTGCCCACGGATGCTAATTGGATCGGGTTGGACAAGATACGGATCGGGTTAAATACGTGTGAGTATTGCCACTCTGGCCTATTTGGGTTAGTTAAGCTATGACAAGGGTCGATGTAATGGCCTTCCACTACCGTTGGACTCTAAGCCCAGATTTGCATCTATCCGATGATTTATTCGCCTCACGATTTTAAAGCTCACTTCGAAATCGTAATATAGAATCTATCATTTATTTATTTATTTATTTATTTATTTATTTTCAGTTTTGGATCAGCCTTCAACTGTGTGGACAATCTCTCTCTCTCTCTCTCTCTCTCTCTCTCTCTCTCGCTCGCTCTCGCTTTCAAGAAATGAACCTGGTCCAATGGGCTCTTCCGTAGGACTTAATCTCATTTCATTTTTAGGAGCATGAAAGATGGCTTTCACATATTTTCGTTTCTTTTCACATATTTCAGCATCTTGCTTTCCTTCCTGGGTTTTTTACAATTTTAGTTCCCAGACCTTTAGATAGCAGCTTTTCATTCCTAATTAGAGTCTTCACAATCTGCAAGAATTGACTGTTCAACGCATCTCACACCAAAAGGCTACCTAAGCCCATGCACTACACCACCATAAATTGCGTGCTACTCACTACTCTGCATAACCCATGCATGAAAAGCAACTTAGATAGAAACACTCTTGTGCATTTGTGTAATTTAAATTATTCACTGAACTTTCATCAATGTCTCCAAGAGGTGAAGGACAATGAACCCTCTAGGATGCAGTGAAACTGCGGAGATTCTGAAGGCACACAAAGTGCGAGAGTGAAAGGTATTAGCCTAATCTCCAAACACCCACCCAAGTAAAGAGGGTCAGACAATGATTATCAAGCATAAAAATGAGAATAAGTGATTATAGTTTTATTATTTCCACTAAAACAAATGCGTGAGAATAAAAACGACAATTTCAGTGGTGAAATAGGACGAAAGCAGAGTCATCACCATGCCTAAAGCGAACATGGGCATGCCTTGAATCAAAGTCCGCAGAGCTAAGTGGCTGCTCTCCTCGCTTTCATCTCTATTTCTGCGTGGGCTTGTGAAGGAGACCCTGGAATCTGGGGCCCGGCAGCTCCCCACCTCAGACATGAGTAAAAGTTCTGGCAGGGGAGCGGGAACCGGGCAAAAAAGGATTGATGGGCTCAGGAATGAAGGGAGAAGCAGGGGCTCACAATGACAGGAGCGGCTAGGGCACAGAAATGAAGAGAAAACCATTGGCTTAAATAGAACAGGGGAAGGAGGCCTCACAAAAATGGCACCACAGATTTTTCTTTTTTTTCTTTTTTTTCTTTTTTTTGAAAAAACAGTGGGCCCAGACAGCACAGAAAACCATTATTATTATTATTATAATGATAATAATAATAATAATTATTATTATTTATTATCATCATCATCATCATCATCATTATTATTATTATTATTATTATTATTATTATTTTAAGGCCATGAAGAGAACAGGGAAGAACGTGTTTTTTATTAGAATTCCGTTCATTCCATCTACTTCTGGATTTCATGCTTTTGTTTTTATCCGTGACAACGGTCATCAGTGGGCAAGGCTTACAAAAAAAAAGACAGGTGTTGGCAGCTCTGCGTTCACGTCTCCCTTAGATCAGCACGTTTTGTTTTTACCCTCCTACCGAAACACAAAGAAAAGCAGGGGCGAGAGAGAAAGAAAGAACGAGTGGGCCATACTTGGAATCTCCCGTCACGCTGACCCAAAGGCACCGAGAATGGCGGAAGGAAAGAGGGCAGCGATTGAGACGGCGACAGACGGGAAGATTCCTAACGCGTGTGTGTATATATATATAATAATTGAGGTGAAAGGAGAACGGTTGCTATTTATTATCAAACCTATGAATAAAGCATGCCAAAGTACTGACAAATCTTTTATCATTTAATTTTTAGTTATTTATTATATCCTCTTGGAGTTTCCTTCCATGAATTTTTTTTTTAAAAAAAAGAAAAAGACTGAATTGATTCGTCGGTTCGAAAGCGGATGCGACGAAGCAAGAGAAGAAAAGGATGTCTTAAAAATAATATAAACTTTGGTAGATAATTAAAATTATAATAATACCTTTATGTGCAACAAAAATTAAAACAGGTCTCTCAAAGCCTTGAAAAAGAGGACCACCTCTGAGAAGGATTTCAGATAATTCAGCTACTGTATAAAAAAATTCGTAGTACTTGCTTTCTAATCATCCATCCCAATCAAAAACCAAAGACGGTCGTTGAAGCTGTCTTCTGTCCTTTGCCCTCCCTCCACCTCCACAAGGTCTATTTCCTTGAGACTCTCTCTCTCTCTCTCTTTCTTTTCTCTCTCCCCTACTTTCATTCATTTCTTGTTCCCTATCCAAATAGTTCCTCCATGTGTTCTATTTTCCTTTGCCATTTTGGGTCTCTATTAAGAAGGAAAAAAAAAAACCAAAGCATAAGTTAAGAAAGATTTGGGATGTATTTGATCTTTAAAAATAGTACTATTTTTTATTTTTTTATAAAAAATAAAAAATACTTATGAAAATATGTTTAATGGATGAAAATGAAAATAATTTTCTAAAAAATATAACTTCAAAAGAGCAAAAATTATAAATATTGTAAAGATATTTTCACCATTTCTTATCAAAAAAAGAGAGCAAAAAATTATTTATAATACGTGGATCTTGAAGTAGCCAAATCTACCTCTCTCTCTCTCTCTCTTTATATATATATATATATATATATATATAATGTATGTATGTATATGTGTGTGTATATGTATGTATGTGTGTGTATATATATCCAATTATAATAGCAGCAATTGCATTTTTCAACCAATTGGTTGACTAAACATAACATCATGGTTAAGCACCTCCTCTCCCCTACCCCCACCCCACACCTCCCTCTCCCCTCCTCAAAAAAAAAAAATTTAAATACTATAATTTATAGTAAAAATGATAAGATGAAATCAAAATTACACTAATCATAAAAAAAAAAAAAATTTCATGTCCAATCAAAATTTCTAAATAATATAAATTTATTATTTAATTTAATATGGCATTTTATGTCTGCTTACTTTTTACTTGTATAATATTCTTAAAACATATTAACAAAAATATAGGTTAATAAAAGAAAATAATAGCACCAATTTTTGGCACCCTAAAATTTATCATTAGGAAAAATTCTATGTCCGCCATTAGGTCGAGTATCATAGTTTTACTCAACACATCATTGTTGGATTGTTAATCCGGTTCCCAGCAGCAAAGACGGTTGGAAGGAAGAATAACGCAATCTGTGCCGACAAATGTAATATTTTTAAGGGCAAATATATGCTTTTAATAAATGCCCAGTTGCAGCTAATTTGGACTGATGATGATGGAAATAGAAAATAACAGAAAAATCGCTAACTAACCCTTCAACATGAAGGCTTATTGCCATGCCGAAACAGACCGCATGCGTTTAAGCCCTACTTATATCTAACAAGTTACTAAGGGTTCCCGGTTGCTGAAGTTTGAACCATATTGTTTGATACTTAAGCAGAAAGGCATCGGCGTGCCAATGATATTGGTCCCTAATCCGCCGATGAATCTGAGATTCTGAATATTTTGATTCGTTTTAAAGTGCAGTACCAGAAATAAAAAGATGTCTGAAGAGTACAGCCCCTACTGCTACCATGGTCGCACCTCAACCGCATCAGGAGATTCATTCAATTGGTATTTGCCAATAAGGATGCAAATTTCACATGTGCATGGAACAATTTGAAAAATTTCATCCTCCACTTCCACAGATTGCATTAAACATTTGTAAACCTGATTATTTACAGTTTCTTTGACTTCCCCTCAGAGTCCAGTTGTCTTCCTAACAAGACAAGACCAATTGAAGCGAATGCTGATAATACTGTAGACGAGTAACCAAGTACAAGAAGAGCTCCTCTTAGTGACTGCACCCAAAACATGCACCAAATTAATTAAAAAAGGAGCAATTCTAATCCTCCGGGGGAAAAAGAAAATCTGTACAATTTTCTCAACACCTTTGCTAGTAGCAGTGCATTATCATTTGCATACTGCAACGAACTTTCTGGAATACTTTGGATGCCTTGACTAAGTTCCCAAGAGAGGACTCTAAGTTCACAGTCCACAGAAAATTAACAAAATCTTTGCATAAATTAAAGAAGATTGATTCAAACATCATAGTGCAAAGCAACAGGAATCTCACTCATAGCTGTCTGATCAAGATTCGATGCCTGTCAGATGGAGAAACTACCACCATCCAAGTAATGGCCTTAACACTTTTTTTTTAATTTTTTCCTCAACCCGAAGGTGATGTTGGTGGATCTTGATCACACAGCCACCAAATTAAGAGATATCTCACAATAGTTGAAATGCTGAAGAGCTGAACTCACCCAAAAACAAAACCAATAGCGGCACCAACGTAAGCTTTTCTGGAGTCAACTCAACTTGTAATTCTCCAAACTGCAAAATAATGATGGAACATCCATCAGTATTAATATTACAATATGTAGTGTCCTTGAGTGTGCAATAGGACCAGTTACCTTCAGCATCCTGCTTTCCTTCTTAGAAATTTCATCAGTTTTTATAATAGAACCTACAGACGCGACTTCCCGCTTTGATCATAGCTTTGGCAATCTGCAAGAATTGATAATGGAACACACGTGATTGCCCAAAAGAATAAGGTTAAACAATATAACATTTACTAGCTAATTCAACTGAAAACATACGGGTCATGGCTCAGACGCATGTTAGTCCAAGAAACCATAACCTGAGTCTTTGCTATAAAGAGGATTTTATTTTTTATTTTTTTGAGAGCAGGACTAGGACCTTAATGCAAGGGTGTTATTTTTTTTGAAAAAAACAAGACGAATCAGTACCGGAGATTACGGGTTTGGTTGCAGGTCGCCTACTTTTGATACCATTTATGTGATGTTTGTAATGGTAGTGACCTATATATTGTAACTATAATAATTAATTAAAAAATGAGCAATGCATCCTTGGTGACAAAGTGAATGAATACTTTATAATGTTATATGACGAGGGAGTTTTAATCGGAAAGAAGGAAAAAACAAAAAAAAAAAATTGAGAGACTCTTCTTTGAAAGTTTTTTAAGTTAAAAAAAAGTTTAAAAAAATTCTTAATATTCTTTTAAATTCTTAGTACAGGTTGTCAGATGTATATTAAATTTATTAGCCTCTTTTTTTATTGGAGCGACAAAATCAGCCATATCGAATTCAGCTTTACCCGAACCGGACCCATCCACCAAAGAAGATCTTCGTGAACCTAGATCCAGGAGAGAACGGCCGATTCAGATGAAACTGGACTCACACTTGCTTCAGTTATGAACAAACAATAGTATCCAAACCCGTTCGTATTACAAAGTACACTTTTTTATTTAAACTTTTCCAATAGCATGGTGACCATGACCATCGACGGCACTCAGCAACGTGAACAACCATGTTGACCGGATAAAAAAAAAAGAAAGAAAGAAAGAAAAAAAGAAGCAGGGAATTGGTATTGGTTTGCTAAGCGGTCGTCACAAGCACTAACAATCAGGTATGGATGACTTTGCGAAGGATCCAGTTAAAACAACGGAACAACAGCACGCACGGACTTCCATCGAGAGGCAGCAAAGGAATCAGGCATAACGAGAACACGATCCAGTGATGCCGGACGGGAGTAAGGATGCAAAGCTGCGACGCGAAAGTGGAGGCAAAGCAGGCAACAGTGATGTCCTCAAAGCACAAGGCTATCCAGGGGAGCTTACGATGGAAAGTGATGGATGCCAGGGAAGAGGAGAAGAGGCCGAGCAAAGAGTAGGCAAACATGTCTGTTGGGGCGAAGTTGGCGGTGCTGGGATTGGTCATCAAACCTTGCCCAATTTCAGTGACGAAATAGGATGCGAGGAGAGCCGTCACCACGCCGATTGCGAACATGGGCATGCCTTGAATCAAATTGCGCAGAGTTGAGTGGCTGCTCTCCTCGCTTCCATCTCCATTTCTACGTGGGCTCGTGGCGGAGAATCGGGACTCCGGGCCTCGGCAGCTTCCCATCTGAGACATGAGTGGAAATTTTTTCTTTTTGGCAGCAATGGAAGGAGAAGCAAGGCGGCTTATAAAGGAAGGCGGGCGTGGGGGCCCAAGGCGTTTTAGCGTCCTTGTGCTGCGGTAGCACGATGTGAGATCTAGCGTGTCGAACCTGGCATACCAGAAAGTGACATCTAGTGCGTCGCATGAGGGGACCGGTGGCGCGGAACGGAGATCCCTAGTGCACGACCCTGACATAGCCGGCGCTGCCGCATTTCAAACCTATAAATAAAGTATGCCAAAGTACTGACAAATCTTTTATTATTTAATTTTTAGTTATTTATTATATCCTCCTGGAGTTTCCTTCCTTGAAAAAAGAAAGAAAGAAAAAAAAAAAGGATTGAATTGATTCGTCAGTTCGAAAACGGATGCGACCAAACAAGAGAAGAAAAGAATGTCTTAAAAATAATATAAACTATGATAGATAATTAAAATTATAATAATATCTTTATGTGCAACAAAAATTAAAACAGGCCTTTCAAAGCCTTGAAAAAGAAGACCACCTCTGTCAGTGGAAGAGAGACTCGTGGCGCCTCGCTTTCTAATCATCCATCCCAATCAAAACCAAAGACGGCCCTTGAAGTGGATGACTTGAACCACCATAAATAACTTTTCACTTTTGATAAAGTGACTCCCTGGAATTGAGAGCCACGCTTCTAGAGATAGATATCCCAGCATTCCCCTCAAGTCGTGTCCTCATCATTGTGAGGGTCCATTTGACCACTCGCATTAAAATCAAGTTAAAAAAAAAACAAAAAAAGGACGAATAAGCCGCAGGCACTGAACGGGAAGGAAAGAGTCATTGTTCTCTTCTCCAACCCGTGCCCTGCCTACGAAAGGAGGCACCGTTCTCACTGTTTTCTCCAGCATATACCAGCCGGAAGTTCGAACCCATTTAATCACGGCACCTTTTTCATCGCCCTCGTCGTCGATCTCCCATCGTAGATCTCCCATCGTAGGTAAATAAGCCATGAAGAAGAGGCAAGAGCAAAGGATCGACCTCATCCAAATTTCTAAGTACTCATGGCTGTAATTTTAGCGGCTTCCTCTTTCACTTCGACAGCATTTACGAGCAGGTAACCTCCATCACTTCCCTTCATTTCCTATGATCTTGCTTTAGAATGGTAGGAATTGGGCTTGGCCGCTGGCAATCGCTGGATTTGGGAGAGAAATGGGCTAGCTGCACTGTTTTTCTTTGTGTGGCACTGTTTCATGGCTAATGACAGCCATGAATGGTGGCCAGTAGTGATCGGACCACCAACGAATAGGTGATCAGCGGCGTCCGGTGTCAAGGTGGCTTAAGGCCTCCAGTTTCTCCTCGGAATCACGGTGTTTGGGCCAGGGAGAAGCCGCTGGACTTCTGTGTGCCGGACCTTGCACGGCTTGGGTTGAAGCCAAATTCAAGGTTGGCAACAGCTAGACCTCCACTGAAGATCCCAACTCCTGCTAGGGACCGTTGCTAGGGGGTAAGCTTGGCTAACCCAGCTCCCTGCTGATCGTTGGATTCAGCCATAAAGGGTGCTGCCCTATTTGCTGGAACGAAAGGTTAAAGGAAGAAACAGGGGAGGAAGAAGAAAGAAGAGAAAAAGAGAGAAGGGAAGAGAAAAGAGAGAAGAGGAGAGGAGGAGGCGGCCACTGGCGGCAACCGGCTGGTCGATTGCGAAAGGCCGGCGGCGACCCTAAGCTGCCGGCAAACATGAGCCTAGTAATGGGCACTCGTGAAGGGAGGAAAACAGAGAGGATGAAGAAATAGGGGTGAGAGAGAGAGGGGTTGGGCTGGCCCTGGTTCAACCCATTGAGCTCAGTTGGGCCCAATATTTGGAGCCCAAATTGGGCTTGGCCCAACATGTGAAAATATAGGTTTGGATCCACATTGATCCTAGTTTGTCAAGAAATTTTTGTTTCCTCATTTGGGCTAATGAATGTGAAGATATTCAAGCCCTAAGTTGAGTCCAGAACTAGACTTGGTAGCTTAATAAAATTTATCTTAGCATCATAATTTTTGAAAATTAAAATTTTAAATATTATGTTGTAGGTATTAGGAGCCCAAATAGTTCATCTAAACTTGTGGATTAACGACAAAAGATAATTAAGTCATTTATCAGTGATTTTAAAATAATTATTAAATATAACATTTGAAAATTCATTATATGTATTTAATTATAGCTGATAATATGAAAATTTGATTTTCCACTGCCTCTTTACATGCATTAAATAATTAGCACTGTTATTTTAATTTTAGTAAATTTTGTAAATTAATGATGCTTATGCAGCATATGCATGTATGATATGTTCAATCCCAATTTAGTAAAAAATAAATATCGATTTATAATTATGCAAGTTATGTTAAAAATATTTTTATGAATTGCTTAAATATCAAATGTAAGTCAAGTTTTTGAATATGAAAATGTGCCACCTGCTGTCCGCTATATTATGACATAATATGACATGATACGATATGATGACATGATATGATATGATAATATGATGACACGATGACATGTAGTACCAGGACCCTTCCTCCATAGGGGATACATATATGAAGGTAACACCTTATATGGTGCTCTGTTTTGGCCCGTCACAGGCATCAATGTGGCCATAGTGTAAGATCGCGGTGTGTATGTAACAAGATGAATGTGAATGTTAATGAACTTGGCTGTGATGACTTTAAAAGTTTTGAAACTGAATTTTAAACATAATATGGCATAAGTTTTCAATACAATCCAAGAATATTAGTAACATCCAAAATCAAGAGGACATGTATGATTTAACATATAAAAATTGATGAAATATGATATGCTACATTATTTTTAAGTTATTATGATACAATTATTTTAGGCTTACTTATTGAGTGTGAGCTCATAAAACTCTCATTGTTTTTTTTTTTAGAACCAAAAAAATGATATGGGTCAGAGGTAGATTGGAGCTTTCGTTTGCATAGATAGACTTATGTTTTTTTTAGTTTTGCTTGTAATTCTCAAACATATGTTTTATTTGGATTGTAGCTAGAATAATATTTTTATCTTAATGAAATGTTTTATTTTTTGTTATCTATTTGTTATTGACTTTAATTATTGAATGTTCTGCATATGATAGAATTTAAGGATGAAAAAGATGATAAAATTTATAAAGTGGTTTAGAAAAACCCGCACCTCTTGGAAAAAGAGGGGCACTGCATCTCAGGACAACACGCTGGAGGCGCTGAGGTCGGCATGTTGGCCATCGTCACTGCACGCATCCAGATAACCATTCCTACAAAGAGGGAGCATCCACCTCCATGCACTCAAGGAAATGAAGCAAACAACAAAAGCATCGTGCATGACATGCATGTACATTGATGAACCGACCAATGTTTTCTATCCAATTTGCGACAGGGATGACAGAGAAAAAGAAAAGAGGCCAAGATCAAAGAAGGCAAAGTATGTCCATAATAGTGAAATGTTTTCTATCAGGCTCTCAATCAAAGCCATTGTGATGCATGACAAGAAGGGAGTTAACAGTAATACCAAGAGCAGTTCCTTGTAATGCATTTTGTAAATATGCCTTCATATATTAATAATATGTAAAGGGGGAAATTTTTTCCCTCTTTCTCCTTCAAAAACAACAATACCAAGAGCAAACGTACGCATGACATGAATTAAAACCTTTAGAAGTGGTGGGGTTACCTCCCACACTTCATTTTTATGTGGGTGTGCAAAGAAAACCTAAAGCTGCCAACTTTGGAGGCTTTCATCTCAGGAATAAATGGCAAGATTGTGGAGGTAGGGAGTTACAGAAGTGCGAGGAAGCATTGGGCTAAAATAGATGGAGATAGAAGGTGATGATGGAAATGTATTTTATACAAGGTGGTACAGTGGTCAGCCGGTTGGGCATTCCATGTTGGAAGGGAAGGAGATCCAGCTTGTTGCCTTCATTCAATCCAAGGAAAGTGAAGGAAAAGATCATAGGATATAGTCGATGGGAAGGGATTTGGAAAGAAAGGACTAGCGGAAACTTTAAACAGTTTGCTCGATCGCATGCTGTCACGCATCAGACTCAGGGGTAGATCCAAGAAGTGCTAACTCGTCGCATGTAAGGCATGCAAAGCGTTCAATAATCAAAGTCAACAAAAAATAAAATTTTATTAAGATAGAGATATCATTCTGACTACAATCCAAATAAAATATATGTTTGGGAATTACAAGCAAAACTAAAATAAACATAAGTCTATCTATGCAAACGGAAGCTTCAATCTACTCCTACTCCATATCATTTCTTTGGCTTTGGAAAAAAAAAATAATGAGAGTTTTATGAGCTCACACTCAATAAGTAAGCTTAAAATAAATGTATCATGATAACTTCAAAATAATGTAGCATATCATATTTCATCAATTTTTATATGTTAAATCATACATGTCCTCTTAATTTTGGATGTTACTAACATTCTCGGGCCGTTAAAAACTTATGCTATATTATATTTAAAATTCAGTTTCAAAACTTTTAAAGTTATCATAGCTAAGTTCATTAACATTTTCATCTGATTACATACACACTGCAGTCTCACGTTATGGCCACATTAATGCCTGTGACGAGGCCAGAACGGAACACTATATAACGTGTTACCTCCATATATGTATCCCTTGTGGAGAGGTCCTGGTACTAGTTTTATGTCTATATGTCATTGTGTCATCATGTCATCATATTGTATCATGTCATATCATGCCATATCATATCATAACATAGCGGATTGCAGGTGGCACATTTTTCATATTTTAAAACTTGACTTACTTATGATATTTAAGCAATTCATAGAAGTGTTTTTAAAATAACTTGCATAATTACAAATCAATATTCATTTTTTTATATTTTTATTTTTTTCTAAATTAGGGTTGAACATACCATAAATGCATATGCTGCATAAGCATCATTAATTTACAAAATTTACTGAAACTAAAATAATAGTGCTAATTATTTAATGCATGTAAAGAGATAGTGAAAAATCAAAATTTCATATTATCAGCTACAAATATACATGATGAATTCTCAAATATTATATTTAATAATTATTTTAAAATCACTGACAAATGGCTTACTTAGCTCTTATCGCTAATTCATAACTTCAGATGAACTATTTGGACTTCTAACACCTACAACATAATATTTAAAATTTTAATTTTTAAAAATTATGAGGCTAAGATAAATTTTATTAAGCTATCAAGTCTAGTTTTGGACCCAAGTTGGGGCTTAAATATCTTCACATTCATTAGCCCAAATAGAAACAAAAATTTTTCAACAAATTAGGATCAATGTGGATCCAAACCTATATCCTCACATGTTGGGCCAAGCCCAATTTAAGCTCTAAAAATTAGCCCAACTGGGCTCAATGGGCTGAACCAAGGCCAGCCCAACCCATCATATTCCTCTCTCCCTGTTTCTTCTTCCACGAGCACCCGTCATTGTGCTCGTGATTGCTGGCGGCCCGGAGCCGCCGCCGGCCCTTCACAGCCGACTGGCCGGCTGCCGCCGGTCGCCCCAGCGCCGATGGCTGCACCTTCCCCCTCTCTTTCTTTCCCCCCCTTTCTCTCTTTCCTTCTCTGATCCCTGGTTCACCCGAACCAGTGACCACTCGCCGGCAGCCTAGGGCCGCCGCCGGCCCATTGCGGCCGACCAACCGGCTGCCGCCGGCGGCCGCCCCGCCCTCTCCTCTTCTCTCTTCTTCCTTCTCTCTTCTCTTTTCTTTTCCTCTTCTTTCTTCTTCCTCCCCTGTTTTCTTCCTCCCTTCGCTGTGTCCGATGGCTCGGCGGCTTGGCCAGCCCTTCCCCGGCCGATCAGTCGCTATCGGATCACACGACGCCGGCCGTAGCCAGCGCTACGGACCCGACGAGCCGGTGGCTCATCGCCAGGTCCCCCAACCGGCAGCGGGGGCCGCACGGGTGCGGCCCCCAAACCTTGATCGAAGGTCGAAGGGGTTTGAGAGTAGTCTTGTGAGAATTGTGAGAATTCTTGTAAGGGGATTGATCTTGGTGTGAGATTCTTAATGTAATGGATCTCTTGGATCAATGAAAGGCTCTCTTTTCCCAACCTTATCGTGTGCATGAGTGTGGCATGGATCTTGGTGGTCGTTGGAGCAAAGCAAGGTGTGGCGCAACCTTAGCAAGCGAGTTGGTGGCAAGATTCCCAAGTTTCGGAAGCAAGAGGGTCATTCTTGTTGAAAGAAGGCTATCTTGTGGCATGCGGGAGGATCCTGGCCCATATGCATGCAAGGAGGGCTGGTTGGAGTGGGCGCAACTCCAACGCCGCACACGGTAAAGATAGGCTCAACGAAAGAAAAAATTGAGTCTTATTCCGCTCTTTACAAGGAGGTGTGACAGTACCCTCTCTCTCCTTCTCCGGCCAGTCACGGCCCTCCCCGCCCCTGCCAGAGCACCCCGCCAGCGGAGGAGGAAAGCCCGGTGAGCCGCGCTACCTGCGGCAAGGCCGCAGGTAGTTCCAGCCGTGGCTTCTTTGCTGCAGCCGGGGCTGCACCGCAAGGGTTGCTGGGGGTTCGGCGGCCCTACACGGCCATGCCGTCGGCCGCCAATATCGCCGCCAAAAACTCCGATCGATGCCTTCTCCCCCAATCTCTGTCTCTGTCTCTGTCTCTCTCTCTCTCTCTCAAGGTGGGGAATTACCCCGTTTGTGAGATGAAAAGAAAACGACGCGTGCGGTGGCTTTAAACGGGGTTTCGAACCTCGCCTGAGTATGTCACCACCCGTGAGGGCGGTGCCCCCTTCCGCACGCAAGGCGCGGGTTGGGCGAAGGGGGCGGCGGCCCTTCGCCTTCCGCACGTTAAGGCACGGATTGGGGAAGAAGACGTCGACTCTTTTCCTCCCGCATGCGATCACCGTTTGGGTCCGGTCCGAGTTGGTCAAATGGATCAGCTCGGGTCGGACCTCACACATGCCCCACGGAAGTGGACGATCAAAAGGTTGAATCCATGTATGACCTACACTGTACTTGCAAAGTCAGTGTCTAGTCAGTCACAAAGATGACCAGAAAGGAAGAAAGGATTGGTTGGCTCCTCTATGCTTATCAGAAATTACGGTCTATCGCATCATGATACATGAAATGCAAGGCTGGAGAAAGATCCAATGCTAAAGCTAGGAAACAATCATATAAAAATTAACGGTTTGAAAAAAGAGTGGAGCACCTAGGGAAAGCATGTGAGTAGCTACCATTTTAGAGTCGTTCCACATAAATCCGTGGAGACATTAACTATCATGGGAGCTACCGGGCACAACATCACGATCCATTGAAGCTGGAACCGGGACCAACGTACCACGGTGGCTCCCTTTCATAGACCCGGGGAAGCATTCCAATCGAACAATAGCATCCACCTGCAACAGGTTTGAAGACAGGGCAATGCAATAACAAGTTACACATTCCAGCAATAATGGACATGGGACATGAGCTGAATTAGTGAAAAATGGACTGCGTGATACAAGGTAAAACAAGTTCAGAGTATTGGTGAGGGTGGTGATTAATGGTTATGGCAGGGCTAGTGATGAGGAGTAGAATGTGCCGCATTGAGTTGGAAATTTATACAATGCCCTTAACCCAGCATTTAATGCCCATTGTGAACTGAGGTGCTCTCCCTATCATCCCTTATACGATGCAAATCTTTATAAAATTTGTGGTGGAAGGAGGCAACAAACAATTCATTGAACAATATCCATAATGAAAAGGTATATTAGGTCAACTGCAGGCGATGCCATCATTCTTGATCACATATCTGCCTGACTAAGAACCACAATTGCACAAATAGAGATGCTGGGCTGAACTCTACCCACTACCCAAATCGATTGTGGTGCTGATGCTGGCTATCTCTGGAGTCAAATTAGCCTATAATTCTCCAAATGAAAAATATAAAGACAGAATCATCCCTAGTCTTCACAGGAAAATGATAGTATAGGAGAAGCCATGCAACATAACCTATCACCTTCAGCATCTTGCTTTCCTTCCTGGGTTTTTCACAATTTTAGTTCCTAGACCTTTAGATAGCAGCTTTCCATTCCTAATTAGAGTCTTCACAATCTGCAAGAATTGACTGTTCAACGCATCTCACACCAAAAGGCTACCTAAGCCCATGCACTACACCACCATAAATTGCGTGCTACTCACTACTCTGCATAACCCATGCATGAAAAGCAACTCAGATAGAAACACTCTTGTGCATTTGTGTAATTTAAATTATTCACTAAACTTTCATCAATGTCTCCAAGAGGTGAAGGACAATGAACCCTCTAGGATGCAGTGAAACTGCGGAGATTCTGAAGGCACACAAAGTGCGGGAGTGAAAGGTATCAGCCTAATCTCCAAACACCCACCCAAGTAAAGAGGGTCAGACAATGATTATCAAGCATAAAAATGAGAATAAGTGATTATAGTTTTATTATTTCCACTAAAACAAATGCGTGAGAGTGTGCACGCCGACAATTTGCCATCTAATCATTGATGCAAATTACAGTAACAGGATTTATCATGAGCTGTTACAACAAGATCCTTAGGCATTTGATGAGGAATACTCTGAACTTGGTGCCAATGTTTTTGATGCAGCAACCAGAGGCATCCCCAGTGGGTATCCATTTAACAGTTGATGCCGAATGGTATCACTTCGTACCCGATTAGAAGAAGAAGGAGCAGAAACGGTTTCAATGGTTGACAGGAAAACAAAATTCTAACGTCCTTTCACCAAAAAAAAAAAAGTGCTAATCTTCGAATCAAGTTTCCTCTAAATTGTAAGAGGAGAGTTACTGGCCGCATCATCTAGATTTGGTAATGCTCAAGAAGAAGCCATGGAAAAGCACTTTGATCAGACAGCAAGAAATGATCCAACAAACTCTAACTCTAAATCCTAGAATTCCAGGCAAGAGGCATCATCCACTAAATTCCACGAGAGACCTATTTAATCCGAGAAATCCATGAGAGAGAGAGAGAGAGAAGGGGTGTGGCAGAATGGAACCTGCCGCAATGCCTTGGAGGAGGAAGAGGATGTGGCCGTCGCCTTCATCGTCGTTGTCGTCATCGTCGTCGTCGAGGAAACAGAGTACATATATATTTAATTTATTAGCAGCTTGAAGGCTTGAATATTCGTGGAATCCTTTTGCGTGTGCGGGCCGTTGCTGTTTTTGGGTTGGAGGGGCGACAAAATCAGTCAAATCCTATCCAGAGCGCAACCAACTCAGCCCATCCACCAAAAACAAGCTCCGAAATCCCAGATGACTAGACCTAGAAATAGTAGAGGGTGATGAAACCGGACCCAAACTTGTTTCGATTATCAACGACAAAACTACGATTGGCCGTTTGCTTACTTGTGTCCATAATTTATATTTTGTCTCTCTCGATTTATCAACAGAGCTTGCAGTCCGGAGAGCTACATCTTTCCCAAATAAAAAGCAACGTCTCGTCCGATTTTGTTAGATCGGAAGTAGTCTCTCTAACTTTTAGTCCTTCTAAACTTGCTTGTCTCCTCACAGAATGCATTTAAAATGATTAAAAAATAAAGACATATAGTCTTGGTCGGATATCAACTGGAGACTTGATCGGGCTAACGGTTTAAGTCCAGTTCATGGGCCAGCCATCAAATTTCTGTTAAGAAAATTTACATGGGCTTTTCCAGTAACATCGGCAATTTGACCATCAGTAGTAAAAATAGCAACATCAACAACCATGCAGCATAGAACCGGTTGCTTAAGCAGCCATCATGGCACTGACAATCATAGGTGGTTGAGCGAAATGCATGCTGGGTTTTACGAAGGATCCAGTTAAAACAACGGAACAACAAAGCACATGGACTTCGATCGAGCGGCAGCAAAGGAATCAGGCACAACGAGAACACGATCCAGTGGTACCGAACAGGAGTAACGATGCAAAGCTGCCATGCAAAAGTGGAGGCAAAGAAGGTAACCGTGATGTCCTCAAAGCACGAGGCAATAGAGGGGAGTTTGGAGTGAAACGTGATGGATGCCAGGGAAGAGGAGAAAAGGCCAAGCAAAGAGAAGGCCAACATGTCCACTGTGGTGAAGTTGGTGATGATGGGATTGGTCAAAGCTTGCTTAATTTCAGTGGCGAAATAGGACGAGAGGAGAGTCGTCACCACGCCTACAGCGAACATGGGCATGCCTTGAATCAAAGTGCGCGGAGCCGAGAGGTTGCCGTCCTCGCTTCCATCTTCATCTCTACGTGGGCTTGTACAGAGAGTTGGGACTCCGGCCTCTGGCGGCTTCCCATCCGAGACATGAGTAGAAATTTTGGCGGCGGCGAAAGGATGGAAGGGCGCAGCAACGAAGGGAGAAGCGAGGGCTTATAAAGGAAGGAAGGGACAGACCGCATGCATGCTGGCCAAAAACACCTTTAGAAATTAGGCTTCATCGTCGTCCGGCACTTGATAAAATTAATTTAGGAGAGACCTGCCCCTCACGCGGACTTCGTAACCGCTAGCGACTTCTTTTTGCCTTTTATCGTAGGGGATGAGGATTCTTTTACTTTTAACGTAGGAGACAAGGGAGTGGTTGCGTATCACGCTGTGGGAAGACACCATTAATTTGGCTCGATATTAATTAGAAGGTCCAATAAGAAAAAACAAAAGCATGCCAACTTGTCTCATCTCAAGTAAAAGTTAACGTAGGGAATAAAAGTTGCACACAAGGCATGAACATAGAGAGATAGATGCACAAGCCACATACCGCCACAACGCGAGGGGCCAGGTGTGATCATGTAGGTGAGAGGCGGGCAGGGCCGGCTCTCATCAGTGGCCATCGAAACCACTCTGCCATGGTTGCTCCTGTCCAAGATGCAGATCAGGCGCTTGCAATACTTCTGCGAAGTTTCCTACTATTGGGGTGGTTGTCCAATGCATGTCCATAAATAGGGCTTGGAGGGGGGAAAAAAAATAGAAAAAATGGTAATGCCATTGTGTGCTTTCTAAAGTGAGAATGACTTTCTTTATATTCTAGTGCATTTGTCTTCGCATTACTTTGTGTTAGAATCTCTTGATGCGTGGGTTGTGAATAGATTGACTCAATGAGATGTCTGATACCGCACAACGCTCAAAAGTTTTGATCTATTATATATATTTATTATTGTCCCACAAAAAAGTTTATATGTCCAATTACTATCATATAAAATTTCAAATGATATATCCTACATTAGTGTCCCACTTATTATACTTTATGAAATAAGGATCAAAGAGACCATTTGATTGGACCTTGCTGTTTCAAAATATACAAAAAATATAGAATATATACCTATATATATATAATAAAATAAAAATAGTATGGATGAGAAATGATAGATTTCTACTTTTTAATACTACTAAATTATATCAATCTCTATTCTACGCTATTTAATTTCAAATTAACTAAAAAATGATCACGAATCATCTATTTTTTAAAAAATGAAAAATTATATAAAGATATACTTTGTCGATATCTTTAATCATCTTAAATATCAGATAATAAAATTACAAACATGTGGGCTGATGCGGAATAAAGAATATAAGACTAATTGGGTTAGTAAATGGCCTGGAGTATTACATTACAGAGAAGCAAAAGTTTCTTAGCCCGTTCACCTTATTAATTATACTATTTTATTTTTCTCGATTTACTGTCCAAGCTTGCAATTCCGAACGCCATAACTTTCCTTGCCTGTGGGACATTTTATTTTATTTTTTTTCCTTGTTTAAAATTACACAAACTTTTTCTATGACATCGTGACCATCGCCAACAACCGGTAGCAGCAGAAACAGCAACATGAACGACCATACAGCGTTGACCCAAAAAACCAAAAAAAAAAAAAAAAGAAAGAAAAAAAAGAGTAGGGTTGGTTTGTTAAGCAGCCGTCACTAGCACTAACAATAACTCGTGGATGAGCGAACTTGATGCTGGGTTTTGCGAAGGATGCAAATTAAAACAACAGAAAAGCAATGTGCATGGACTTCGTTCGATGGAGAGGATCACGCATGATGAGAACACGATCCAGTGATGCCGGACGGGAGGAAGGATGCCAAGCTGCGAGGCGAAAGCGGACGCAATGGAGATAACAGTGATATTCTCAAAGCACGGGGCGATCCAGGGGGAGTTTAGGACTGTACGTGATGGATGCCAGGGAAGAGGAGAAGAGGCTAAGCAAAGAGAAGGCAAACATGTCCGTCGGGGTGAAATTGGCGGCGCTGGGATTGGTCGAAGCATGCCCAGTTTCGACGGTGGCATAGGACGAGAGGGGAGTCAGCGGCACGCCTGAAGCGAATATGGGCGTGCCTTGATCAAAGTGCGCTGACTTGAGTGGCTGCTCTCCCCCCCTCTCCCATTTCCATTTCTATTTCCACTTCTACATGGGTTTGTGAAGGAGAATCGCATCTCCGGTAGCTCCTTCTGCTCTGTTTGAATTAGCTATTGATTTAGTTGTCGATCAATAACTATCTACTTGTTAGCTAACAACAACTTAAAAGTATCGTAACAGCAAACCCAAATAGAGCTTCTGGCAGCAGTTTACAATCAACCAAGAGGTCAAAGAAGTATTGGTCGGCGCATGGAATAAGCGATAGGCGGGGGCAACTTTAAACGGATGGGATTATAACTTGAGAGAGGTTTTTTTTCGACTTTAAACGGATGGATTATAACTTGAGAGAGGTTTTTTTTTTTTATCGAGCCCAACTCTTTTGGTTACCTTATTTTAGATTAAAATACAATTTGATTGAATTAAATTAAAAAATAATAAAAAATATATAATTAAAATTTTTAACTAAATTTATGTTCATGATGTTCGGTATTGAGTAAACTTTCTGATGCATTTTAAATCATTCAAATCAAAGTTAAATTAAGAAAATTATGATCAATTTAATGAACATCTATTGCTGATGAAGTTTAAGTAAATTACGAAAATATCATTGATGATAATTAAGGGTGACTTTTGGTGTTTCTATTTGAATTTTCATATTTCAAAAATTTTGTTGGATAAGTTAGAAGTTAGTTTTAAGTCAAAATCTATTTTTAAATATTTAAATTGATATTATTTCTTTAGTTTTCTTAAAAAAATATAATCCTACAAAAACTTAAAAGTCTATTTATTTTAGGACATTAGCATCTTATAAAGAAGAAAATCTATTTACTTTAGGAGTGAAGAATCTATTTTTAAATATTTAATGAATATTTATCTCTTTAGTTTTCTTAAAGAAATCAGAATCCTACTAAAACTAGAAAGTCTATTTATTGTAGGAGATTAGTATCATATAAAAAGTAGGAAACCTATTTGCTTGAGAGGTAAGAATCTATTTTTAAACATTTAATGGATATCTGCCTCTTTGGTTTTTTTAAAGGAATCAATATTCTATTAAAACTGAAAAGTTTTTTTGTTTTAGAAGATTGGTATCTTATGAAGAGTAGAAAATCCATTTGCTTTAGAAAAATCTTTCTATAAGTAAGGCTCAATGGAGGTCCTTTGATATCAAATCAATAATTCAAAAAGATGAAGACGATGAAGGTTGAAAGATCAAGAAAGTTGATGGATCAAGAAAATTGATGGAACCCTCAAGCGTCGGAGGATTAGTTTTTAGTAATTTTATCTAGAAAGATAAGTAGTGATTAGTTACTTCTAAAATTTATCACTTTTTACATAAATAAATATTTATCACCCTATGATGCTTATTCTATGAATATAATATGCTTACATATTGATCATGATTGCCATGATTATACTTGATATTGATTATTTAATACTCGTGATGAATTTATAAAGATATTGAACTGATCATGAATAAAATTTAATGAGAAATGATGAAACTGAATTGAAGATTCTAAATCTAATATAAGTAGTGATTGACCACTTCTAGAATTTATTATGTTTTTAAATAAATAAATATTTATCACTCTATGATACTTATTTTATGAATATTACATGCTTGCATATTGACCATGATTGTAATGATTATACTTAATATTGATTATTTATTACTTATGATGAATTGATAAAAATGTTGAATTGATCATGAATAAGATTTAATGAGAGATGATAAAATTGAATTAAAGATTTTAAACCTAATTATGCTGGATGATTTGGATACCCTACCAGTGGAGCAATATGCTGAAAAAACCTAAAATCTTGTAAGATATACTTGGTTGATACCTTACCTATGGAGATTATACACTAGTGATATTTATGACCTTGGGGGCTATACCTTGGTTGATACCCTGCCTATGGGATTGAAATACTAGCGATATGATTTCAGCATAGCAGGATTAGATGACATACCACAAAGATAATTAAGATTAGATGACATGATATAATAAAAATTAAGAATGCGATAATTATAAATTATTTATTTTATCTGATAAATTGTATCTGTATACTGATATTATATTACATTACAGAAGGCTAATCATGGCTTATTGGGTTGTGAAGCTCATTATATTTTACTTTTTCTTTTTCAGATATTGCTCAGTAGCTACATGGGGATACTACTAGAAGAGTACCTAAATTTATAAAGAGAATAAAGAAATTTTTATGAATTATCTATTGAAACTTAGTGTCATTTTTAGAATAATGATTTTATAGGCAATGTCTATTTTATCTAAGAATACTTGTTAAATTTATGATTGGAACTTTATATTACTGATTATGATATCGTGTTTGATGCCTTGCATATTTATAAGAAACTTCTTATGAGTATGCCACAATTGTTATGGTCTTTCAGTTCGGATTTTGGGTTCAGAACGTGACATTTTTATTTTTTATTTTTTAAGAGCAGGACTAGAACCTTAATAGTATAACCCTTTGGACATCACTGGAGAAAGGGTTTTATTTTCTTTTGATAAAAAAAAACATGAGGAATCAGCAGGGGAGATCACGGATTTGGTTGCAGCTCGCCGAGGTATGTATAAGTGAATGAACTCGAGATGTTGAGGAAAGGAAGGCTCGCCTAGTTGCCATCTTTCTTTTAGTAACTCAAAACACCGTTATATAACATTCTCTTTTGGAATTTAGTAATGTCCAAATCACCATCCATCTTTTAGAAATCCAAGACACTTTCTTATAGCACTCTCTTTTGAATTTTAGTAATGCAAGGCACCTTTGATAACATACCTCGCCCGCCAAAGAGTGTTTTGTTCAAGAATCAACGCATACTTGCAAGCTATTTTCTTATCTCTACTCATTCAAAAACCTTTCTTCTCTATAAAAGGTTTAAAACTTTTCACCGCTAACATTACAAACATCGCATAAATGGTAGTGACATATATATTGTAACTGCAATAATTAATTCGAAATAAGCAATGCATCCTTGGGTGACAAAGTGAATGGATACCTTATAATATTACTCTCACTTTGGGCCATGTTTAAGTCACTTTTCTTCAAAATGGCATCTCTTATTGGTGGCAGCCCATAGCATGGCCCTTTCCAATCTTACTCTCCATCCTCATTTTACTTCCCTTCTCTATCATCGAAGAGGGTAATTGGAAAGAAGAAAAAAAAAAGAAAGAAAAAACTTAAATTTTTTTTTAAAGTTCTTTAAGTTGAAAAAAAAAGACTTTAAAAAGATTCTCAATATCTTTTTAAATTATTCAATAGCAATAATTTGTATTCTAAAAGATTGATAAGGGTTTAATTTATTTGTTTATTTATTTAAATAAGAATTAGGTAACCTAATTTTCAAACAACAAATAAATACATTTCTTTCCTCTAGCTTCCTTTATTTTAAAAATCTTTTCTTTTCTCCACCCTCCCACCCAACACACATGCCGTTAAATTCAAAGAATCTCCTGCCTAGTGTGTAGCGATTTGCTAGATTCATACGAATATATAAATCTCATGCCCCTGTTTGGATTCGAGCGACAAAATCAGCTCAATCGAATTCAGCGCACGCGCGGCCAACTCAGTTTACCCGAACCGGACCCATCCACCAAAGAAGGCCTCCGTCATCCTAGATCCAAGAGAGTACGGCCGATTCAGGTGAAACTGGGCTCAGACTTGCTTCAGATATGAACAAACAAAAGTATCTAAACCCATTCGTATGACAAACTATACCATCTTATTTTTCTCCATTTATCACTCGAGCTTGCATTTCCGAAGTCTGCGTCTTTCCCTGCCTGTGTGACAATTTTTTTTCTTGTTTAAAATAGCACAAACTTTTCCAACAACATGGTGAACATGACCACCATCGACGGCACTCAGCAACCAGTAGCAGCAGAGACGGCAACATGAACAACCATGTTGACCGATAAAAAAGAAAAAAAAAATAAGAAAGAAAGAAAGAAAAAAAATAGGAAATTTGTAATGGTTTGCTAAGCGGCCGTCACAAGCACTAACAATCAGGTGTGGATGATTTTTCGAAGGATCCGGTTAAAACAACGGAAGAACAACACGCACGGACTTCCATCGAGAGGCAGCAAAGGAATCAGGCATAATGAGAACACGATCCAATGATGCTGGATGGGAGTAAGGATGCAAAGCTGCGACGCGAAAGTGGAGGCAAAGCAGACAACAGTGACGTCCTCAAAGCACGAGGCGATGCAGGGGAGTTTGGTACGGAACGTGATGGATGCCAGGGATGAGGAGAAGAGGCCGAGCAAAGAATAGACAAACATCTCCTTTGGGGTGAAGTTGGCGGTGCTGGGATTGGTCATCAAACCTTGCCCAATTTCAGTGGTGAAATAGGACGAAAGCAGAGTCATCACCACGCCTAAAGCGAACATGGGCATGCCTTGAATCAAAGTCCGCAGAGCTGAGTGGCTGCTCTCCTCGCTTTCATCTCCATTTCTGCGTGGGCTTGTGAAGGAGAACCAGGAATCCGGGGCCCGGCAGCTCCCCACCTCAGACATGAGTAAAAGTTCTGGCAGGGGAGCGGAACCGGGCAAAAAAGGATTGATGGGCTCAGGAATGAAGGGAGAAGCAGGGGCTCACAATGACAGGAGCGGCTAGGGCACAGAAATGAAGAGAAAACCATTGGCTTAAATAGAACAGGGGAAGGAGGCCTCACAAAAATGGCACCACAGATTTTTCTTTTTTTTCTTTTTTTTTTTTTGAAAAAACAGTGGGCCCAGACAGCACCATGATAACGTTCGAGCCTCAGACCAACTACCATATCAAATTGATATTTATGCGTCATGAGACATAAATAGAGCTGGGAAAGGAAGTCTCACAAAAATGGGACCACAGATCCTTTTTTCTGAAAAAATACTGGGCACAGACTGCATCGAGATAAGGTTTGAGCCTGATAACCAACTGCCACATCAAATTGATACGTGTCGGTGGAGACCCAGCTATCGTATAGCATTCTGTTTACAAAATAGTTCGGCAGTAAGAACACTGTAGCAGTCAAAAGTGATCATATTTGGAGGTCTCTCTCTGATGGCCTATTGCTCTTTCGAACAACAGACTCGGAGATATTGATTTTATTCATACGTTCAAGTAATGTTTTTATGGTGTTATTTCGGGGAGGGATTAACTAGTTTTTGGTATGTTGGTACAAATTGGTTGAATAGAAAACTCTTATGGGCTCACCTAGGGAATGTGAATGCAAAACTCTTGTGGGTTGATCTAGGGAATGTAAATGCTTTGAATTATTCATTAGTTACAACAAATGATTTTAATTGCATTCTATCTCAAGCTAAAAAATAAGATGACTAACCCTTTGTTAAAAGCTTGGAAAAATAGGGAATTTCAGAGCTTAATACAAACTAAGAGACTTATTGTTCTTAGCTATTCAGGACTCAGTTCATTTGGTGCAACAACATGGATGGAAGAGCGAGGATTTGGGAAACGCTAAATAGAGTCTTTGCTACAGGCAGTTGGCATCATCTATTTTTAGACGCCTCTCCATTATCTTTATCGTATGGGTTCTGATCACTGCCCTATTCTCTTCTTGTTTGAGGATAGGAGAACAAGGCCAATTGCTTTTAGGTTTGAGAATGTGTGGATGTCTCATGAGGAGTCATTCTCTATTGTTCAAGACACCTGGCACTTAGTGGATGATGCATCCCTAATGGTTAGCTTGGTACGAAAACTCAAGAAGACAAAATATGTTTTGAAAGCTTAGAATAAGGCTGTAGTTGGGGATTTTGGACATTGTACAAAAGTTAGCAGCAGTTAAAAAGGAAATTATTGAACTATAAACTTAGGAGGATTTTTTGGGCCTATTAAGCTCTGTCGATATGTATAGATTGAGGAGTAGCATTAAGAAGTATCACAAGCTCCTGACTGACCATGATATCTTCTAGAGACAAAAATCAAGGGTTCAATGGTTGCAATGATGAACAAAATACTAGATTCCTCCATAACTCTACGTTAATAAGGAGAAGGAAAAATAGAAGAAGACAGATTGAAAGAGGCATTGGGCAGGTGGTAGACACTGGATCTAAAATTAAAGAAGCCTTGCAAGATTATTTTGTTCATAGATGGATTTTCTTAACAACTTGTCCTAGTCCCAACCTTCCTGATGTAGCATACAAGTTATCTGAAGAGGAGACAAGGATTTTGGGGGTAAAAGTGTCGAATGCTAAGATATGGGCTACTTTGAAATCGATGCTATCAAACAAAGCCCTAGGCCCTGATGATTTCCCATCAGGATTTTACAAAAAGGTATTGGCATATTATTAATAGGGATATGTGCTTAGCTGTCAAATATTTTTTTACCCAAACATCAATGTCAAGAGTATGAAAAGCAACCTTTATGGCACTGATTCCAAAATGTCAAGACCCAAGGACACCTTCTCAGTTTTAGCCCATCAATCCCTGCAAAATTGTTTATAAGATTGTGGCTAAAGTTATTGCAAATAGAATTTAGTTTTCCTTACCTAAACTTATATCTAAGGAATAGACTGCTTTCATTAAGGGTAGAAGCATATCTGATAATATCCTAGTGGCTCAAGAGGAAATTTATTCCTTAAAGTCCCTCAGATAAGACCTCTAATGGCTATAAAACTTACATAGAAAGAGCATATGATAGGATAAATTAGAATTATCTTTTTTCTATTCTTTATCACTTTAATTTCCCTTTTCCTATATGATAGAATGGATTCATGGATGTATTATGGAATCTGAATTTGTTGTCTTGATAAATGGCTCTCCATCAAATTTTTTTAAGTCAATTATGGATCTGCATCAAATATGTCCCCTCTCACCATATCTCTTTATTCTGTGTGCTAAGATGATGACTAGGAATCTAGAGGGATGTTTTTCATAAGAGAATCTAGAGCTATCAACCAACTAGGAGAGGTCCAGTTATTAGTCATCTTATATTTGCTAATGACCATCTCTTGCGGTTAAGGGCTCATAGAGGTAATTATTTGGCTTTTAGATCCATGATTGAGGAGTACTACAAGTAGTCTGGCTAGTTAACCTCCAAAAATCTATGGTTCAGTTTAGTCCAAGAATTAACTTTGATATTGCTTCAAATTTGCCTAGCATATTGGGGGTAAGGAGAGTTGAATCCGTTTATACTTTTTTGGGAGTGCCACTAAAAGGCTTTAGGCTGAACTTCTTAGATATGCAACCTATAAAGGAAAAAGAAAATCCATGATCGATTGAAGGCCTAGAAGTGGAGGTACCTCTCCTTACTCGAGAGAGCCGCCCTTATAAGGTTAAACCTTTCCTCTATTCCTATTCGTGTGGTTGCTAATGTGATGGCACCTAAAAGATTTGCAGAGTAGTTCTTCCGTATAGTTAGGAGTTTCTTATGAGAGCTTGATATAAACAAGAAGGTATTCTACATAATGCCGTGGAAAGTTATTTGCAGGCCCACAGAGAAGGAAGGATTGAATATCCAAAATATAAAACTTTGGTGGGATGCTTTACTTGTGCAACAAGCAGGAAGACTACTACTTCATCCAAATTGCTTGTGTGCTCGGATCTTACATGTCAAATATTGCAATGAGGGAGATTGGAGTACCTACAACCCTCCCAAGTCAGCATTAGCTACATAAAAAGCTCTATGTGCCCTCTCTACTACATTATCAAAGCATCTATTATGGTCTATTAGAAAGGGGGACTTTATTGACATTGAAACACAGCCATGTTTTTGATAACTCCTTTAAATCAAAGGTCTGTATCTTATGACACAGGAACCCTTTCATGTATATCGATAGTGGATCAATTGATGTTATCTTTTGGTATTTGAAATTAGCTTTTCTTGTGAGGATCTTCCCACCAATGGTGGTTGCTGAGATTGTAAATATTCCTCTTGTATAGAAGACTGTGAAGATGTATTGTGCTAAAGCCATTACTACAATTCTAAGATTTCTATCAAAGATTTCATGGAGGCGTTAAGAGATAGAAAAGATGATTAGTCGTAATTTGAAGCTTGCAAGATATAAAAATTAAAATATCAACAAGGATGCTATTTTTCCTATGGAAACTGTGGCATAATGAGATCTTGACATCATCCATCATTGCCTATCGGATTCCATCAATTAGCCTCCTTTGTAACAGGCATGAGCAAGGTAAGGAAATAGTTGATCATCTCTTTTTTTATTATGAAGGATCCTCCCTTATATGGAATCATTTCCATCAAATTAGATTTTCTTAATTTCAATCATTTCAACATGATTGGGCTTTCCTTCTCCAAAGATTTGTGGAAGCACAGATAAGAGCTAAACAAATAATCTTTAGTTATATGCTACGATGGACATAAAAAGCAAGGAATGGACATTATTTTCTACAGAAGACCTTCAATCTAAGTTGAGTGACTCGACAGGCTTTGGTCCAGGCAGATGAGTCGATGTAATTAACTTAAACTTCTTAGCATAAAGATCTTAGCCTTTGGAGTACCTCTTCACACGCTCTTATGGATTATCCAAAATTTGTATGTTGGGTGTCCCTCAACCAGGCATCCTAAAGGTTATCTTTGATGGGTCAATTCATGTAGAATTTGTTGGAGTAGGTCTTATTATTAGGAACCATTTGAGAAGAGTCTTGTTTGCTTTAACTATTCCTTTATCTATATCTTTGGTGCCCTTTGCCGAGCTGACTGCTACATGGTATAGTCTGAAGGAAGATAAGCAAAGGTTTAAATGATCAAGAGTCATCTTGAAGGGTGATTTAGCTATTATGATGTCATGCCTCAATGGACAAACACATTGCCATCATCTTTTCCTGAGAGATTTGCATGCTATTTTACTTAACTATTCCATAAGTTGAATGCAATTATATTTATAAGAAAACAAATTAGGTAGCTTACTACTTAGCAAACTGGGCAGCTCGGCACAAGAAACAAGATATGGAGTTTAGAGTTTCTACCTTAGCTCATGCAAATTGCTTCGGTGGGTCTCAGAGAGTTATTTTTGAGGCATTAGCCTCCAGGGAGTTAGTGAAATTTTGAATGACTGTTTTGTGCCTTTTTTTTTTTTTTTTTTTTAATTGAAATTCAAATATATAAGAGATACAAAATCAGTGGAAGGTGAGAAGATCAGCTGTACACCTAAAAATTGTCCCCTAACTATAGACTGGACGGGTTCCAAAACTTTCTAAGCTCTAATTTTAGAGGAACGAACGAATGATTCGATCCGTAGAAAGATTTATGAGGGGCCACATGCTATAATTAATTGGATTGGATAGAAGACCCACATGCTGCTATGTTTTCTCCCTCGCTGCTGCTTAGATTCGGTTTGATGGGCGTGGGAAAGAATATATTGCCGGGGCCCATCCAAAGAAGGTGGAAGGAAAGTCCGCACCTGAAATCCCGGAACCCACCACCGCCCCCAAACAATTGAAATAAACACCGGAAGGGTGCCACATGGTGGGAACAATAAAGAAAATAGAACACGACAGTCTCCAAATTCCAGACGGCGGGACGGTTAAACAAGATCTAAGATTCCCCCTCTCCCCCCCCAACCTGGCTTCCTCCAAACAAATAGAAAAATAATTTGCACTTAATTTGGATTGAGGGTGATGGAAATAGAAAATAATTGCTAAATTTCTAACCATTGAATATGAAGCCTTATTATCATGCCTGCATAAACCGCCAAACATTTAGTTCCTATTTATACTTAACAAGTTACTTTGCGTTTTCGGCTGCTAAAGCTTAAGCTATGTTGTTTGATGCTTGTGTAGAGAGGTGTTGGAGTGCCAATGCGATATCGGTCCCTCATCCGCCCAAGAATTCGAGATTCTGAGCATGTTTGTTCGATTTAATGTGCTTCCAGAAATAAAAGAATTTTTAAAATAATATTTTTTTAAAAAAAATACTTTTTTAAAATAAAATAATTTTCTAACTATTTATGAAACTAGGATGGTTTATATCAATGGTATAGCCACATCAGTCGATACTATTGGCATGACCAAAATTGTCTATTATCATCCATGGAATATACGATTTTGCTCAGATAAAATCATCTGTCAAATAAATGAATTTTATAAGAATTCATTTGTTGAAAAGATGATTTAAACTACATATAAATCATTTGTTCAATAGATAATATTTTTTATTTTTATAAAGACTTCATATTGAATTAAAATTTAATATTTTAAAATTTAATAATTATATAAGCTACTCTTATATCAATTAGTGAAGTGTTCAGTGTTTGATATAAGGTTAAAAAATAAAGGTGAAAAGTTACAGGAATAATATTTTCTAGTATAAATTTTAGGGATACAAAAGTTTTCCTATTAATTGTATTTAGTTATGTCTGTAAAGGATGAAATATCACAAATGTAACTATAAGTCATGTTTAGAACAAAGTTAATATGGGGATAGAATACTTTGGATGGGAATGAAAAGGATGGTACTATGGCGAGGAATTGATGGCAATGAGATGAGAGAGAGCGGTAAAGAAGACGTTGAGTGTATACCCAACTATACTATAATTCTTATGGTTATTTAATATTTGGTAGATGGTGAAGTTATTTAACATTTTGTTAGTTTTAATGTTTCAATTCTTTTTCATTTTTTGAATAATTTTTGCCATTGACTTCTATTAACCTACCTTTTCTAGGTTAACAATTTGAGGGGTAAAGAAGAAAGGAAAGATTATCCCTTTGAAAAATTTTAACCTCATATCAAAGGCTCTCAAAAGAGGATAGAAAATTATAGAAGTAACTTTTCATCCCCTTGAACCATATACCAAATGCACCTTTGGTTTCCTAGTTTGAACTTGTATCATGAATTATTTTTATAAATATATTAAATTATGACAACTAATATAATTTTATAATTTTAAATAATATATTTGAATATACTAATAAAATAATTTATTTAAATCTATTAATATTTTTTAAATATAATTATTTTTAGATTTTCTAAATAATATATTGGTAATTAAAAATAAAAAATTTTAAAAAAATTAAAATAAAAATTTATCATTAAAATTAAAAAAACTCAAAATATTGGAATTTAGTAGGCTCTATTATTTTTAAAAATTTATCTAAATAATTTGATGACTAAAGATAAGAAATATGATAGAGGTATTTTTTCCAAATAATGAACAATTTGAAATAAAAAATATTTTTATTGCTATAGCAGAATATATAACAATATATATATGTGTGTGTAATTTTTAATTATAATTATTTTTAAATATATTTATTTTGATCACTAATAATTTTTAAATATAATTATTTTAAATTATAATATATAATTTTTAATATAAAATTCTTTTTATATTTTTAAAAAAAATTAAAGTGAAGTGGGAATGGTTGCCAACTTTACTTTAATTTTTGCAAAAAAAATCAAAATTCAACATAGTTAGATAATGCTTTTAATTAAAAGAAGAAGAAACCCTAGATCTGAAATGGAGATGGAGAAACCAATTTTTGGTCACATTTCTTGATCTCCACTCTTCTCCTTCTTGTTTACCTTTGCAGGTGATGACTTGACCCTGAGTCACCGCCATGAGAGAACGGAGCAGAGATTTCATGGGCTCTTCCGTCGGATTCAATCTCATTTCATTTTTAAGAGAATGAGAGATAGCTTTCACATCTTTTCACTCTAAGAGGAGGAAGGGAAAAAAAAAAAAATCACTGATCAAATATCAGTGCATTGCCAACTGTTGTTGTAAAGGATAAGCTAGCACGTGGTTCAACAATCCATTTGAAGTTTCTTTCTTTTCTTTTATTTTTTATCTTTCAAATGAGGCTATGGCTCTAATCGGATTGCACTTCATGCAGTTCCTTGAGACACCGTATCTCAGACACCAAAGGCTGCGGTAGGTTGGGTATTCCGAGGATCTAAGATTGATGGGCTGTATTGGTTTATTGATTAACTGAAAGGCTAATTATGGCTCACCAATATTTTTGCACTCTGTTACTGTATGAAAAATGCTGTTTTCAGGGTGATGGGAAAATATACGGCAGGCCAAGGAATTCTTCAGGCATGCGGAAGGCTTTCTGTAATTCATTCATCCACATAAAATTAAGTTCATGCAGTTTGTTGGCAGTGAGACAACCATCAACATCTTTATACAGCCTTGGTTTTTATATCTACCACTAAATTGACAACCTAACTTTTTTTAAGGTGGAGTTTCTTTTGTGGAAATCCAGTAGTGAAAAAAAGAGTAATGAGCAAACCGTCCTACTCTCTCTATGCTCTAGATTATATGGAATGAAAGGAATAAAGCTTTATTCTAGTAGAAACAATTCAATTCAATTAGGATGATTCAGAGAATTATTAGATGGACTGAGAAATTTCTTAATTCAAATGCTTGCAAAATCAAAAGCTTAGCATCTAAGACTACCAACTGCATGACTCAAACATTTCTTGGCAGCCCCCTTCCTCAACTAGGTTTTGTTAAAGTAAATTTTGATGATTTTATTCGTCCACGCATAGCAAGAGCTGGTATTATGGTTCATGATGGTCAGAAAAAGATATTAGTTATAATTGCTATTCCTATAGTTACATCATTGGTCCCTAATGCTACATAAGACCATAGTATGATATGAAAAGCACACATCAATGATCACAAATGGATTATATTATTTTTGAAGATGATTCCTCTATCATTATCTTATGGATTAATGGAGAGTGACTGTTTTCATTTATATCTATGAGAGCTTCGATTTGCCACTCTGAGAATTCTTAATTTTAAGCACATGCATATTTTTAGAGAAGCTAATTAGGCAACGAATTTTCTTAAAAGTTGGGCAGCTCTATATGAGACGCTGAAGTGAGTCTCTTTCTTTGGATCTTAATTTTGTTGGTTGTCTTGTTGTTAAATAAAAAAACGAAAGGAACAAGGTAAGGTTGGACTTTCTTCTCTCGCGACTCCTTATTATTGAAGGAAGAATGCTTATAGACCTACTTCTCTCCTCAATGAAAACTTTTTTTTTTTTTAATTTCTTGCTTCAGATCAGATCAGATCAAAAAGTTCTTCGGGGACACCGGAATCGGGCTCTGGCGGATAGCGCCAGTGGTCTGGAAAGACTCCAGCTTGGTAAAAATCGGCGCCATCACAAGAGGGCAATTTTTTAATCTAATTATCTTCTGCGCAAAAGATCATTTCTTTTGTTGCTTAAAATTTAAGCAAATCCAATCTTTTTTTTTTGTCTCTTGACCTATGCTACTGTACTGAGGAAGGAAAATGATAAACTTGAACCATGCAGACCACTAGTATTGAGCAGGCACAATTCATCGCACTTGAAAAATTCATTTTAATAAACTTTCTAATAGTAATATTTTCTTTTTTATGTTTTTCAATACTAGTAAGTCTAAATTTTAGTTTTTCTTGTAACTCTCTTTTAATTATAAAAATTGGTTAGCTTATTCTAAAACCCACTAATAATTTATTCAATAGTTATCTTTTCTCATATATCATTACATGAGATCAACGGATCACAGACAAAGGCTCCGGAGTTTGAATTAAATATAGTACATGGAAGAGGAAGAAAATGACTATGATGAGTTGATACAAACGCTAGCAGAAGCAAAGTAGTTCTCTTTCCCTAAGGAATGAATGAGAGGCGGAGAGAGAAGCACTCAACACTGACAAGGAGACAAGCCGCGTCAAGGCCCCCTCCTCCTCCATGCAAGCTTGCAGAGGAGAAATTTGAAGAAGGAAAGGGAGTGGCTCAAGCTCGGCTCTCTATCTCACAAAGGATACAGCTCCTAGAGCCCAAACACCAAGCCTCTATGGCAGGGGGAGACATGGGCTATAGCACGATGCGCCAAATTTTGTTCTCTTGTAAAGCTGTACGATGTATGAGCATTGACAACAAAAAGAGCAACCATCGCCAAGAAGTCAGTAGCAATCGGATAAGCAAAAAGAATTAACTTTGAGTTTAGGCGCTTCTTCCTCACTCTCGCTCAGAAACACGGAAAAAGAGGAAGGGGAGAAGAGTGCAACGCCTTCTTGCTATAGCGCATAAGAGAGAGAGAGAGAGAGAGAGAGAGAGAGAAAGCCGAATCTCTCTACCTCAAAAAAGATTTAAAAAGTAATTTTACAGAAAAAAGAAAATCTCTGTTAATTTTTCTTCTCTTACCATCCAAATGAGGCGCTGAGGTTCACATGTTGGTCATCGTCACTGCTCGCATCCAGATAACCATTCCTACAAAAACGCCACAAGCGAACATGGGCATGCCTTGAATCAAAGTGCGCAGAGCTGAGAGGCTGCCGTCCTCGCTTACATCTTCATCTCTACGTGGGCTTGTACAGGAGAGCTGGGATTCCGGCCTCTGGCAGCTTCCCATCTGAGACATGAGTTGAACTTTTGGCAGCGGCGAAAGGATGGAAGGGCGTAGCAATGAAGGGAGAAGCGAGGACTTATAAAGGAAGGGACAGGCCTTATACATGCCAACCAAAAACACCTTTAGAAATTAGGCTTCATTAACGTCCGGCACTTAGCTTGCAATCTGTCTCATTGCAATCTGTCTCATCTCACGTAAGTCGACGTAGGGAATAAGGTGCACACAAGACTTGAATATATACAGACAGATGCACAAGCCACAGACCGTCAAAATGCGAGATTGCCGATGCGATCATGTAGGCAAGAGGCGATAAGGCCACTGCCCGACTCTCATTGGCCTAAACGCCTCATCAGTGGCTATCGAAACCACCCTGTCGTGGTTGCTCCAGTCCAAGACTCAGATCAGGCGCCTGCAATACTTCTGCAAAGTTTCCCACGCCAATGCATGTCCAAAATAGGGCTTGCAAAAAAGAGAAAAAAAAAAAAAAAAAAAGAAGAAGATAATCCCATTGTGCACCTTCTAAAGTGAGAATGACTTTCTCTATATTCTAGTGCATTTATCTTCGCATTACTTCGTGTTACAATCTCTTGATGCGTGGGTTGTAAATAAATTGACTAAATGAGATATCTGGTACCGGACAACGCTCAAAAGTTTTGATCTATATATATATATATATTATTGTCCCAAAACAAATTCATATGTCCAATTACTATCATATAAAATTTCAAATGATATATTCTACATTATTGTCCCACTTATTAAACTTTATGAAATAAGGATCAAAGAGACCGTTTGATTGGACCATGCGGTTTTAAAATATACTTAAAAATATAAAATATAAAATATATATATATAATATAAAAATAGTATGTATGAGAAATGATAGATTTCTACTTTTTAATACTACTAAATTATATCAATCTATATTCTACGCTATTTAATTTCAAATTAACTAAAAAATGATCATGAATCATTTATTTTTTTAAAAATAAAAAATTATATAAAGATATACTTTGTCAATATCATTAATTATTTTAAATATCAGATAATAAAATTACAAGCATGTGGACTGATTTGGAATAAAGAATATAAGACTAATTGGGTTAGAAAATGTGGACTGATTTGGAATAAAGAATATAAGACTAATTGGGTTAGAAAATAGACTGGAGTATTACAAAGAAGCAAAAGTTTCTTAGCCCGTTCGCCTTATTAATTATATTATTTTATTTTTCTCTATTTTACTGCCCGAGCTTGCAATTTCGAACGCCATAACTTTCCCTGGCTGTGGGACTTTTTTTTTTTTTTTTTTTTGTTTAAAATTACACAAACCTTTCCCATGACATCACGAGGATGACCATCGCCAGCAATCAGTGGCAGCAGAAACGGCAACATGAACGACCACACAGCGTTGACCCAAAAAACCAAAAAAAAAAAAAAAAAAGAAAGAAAGCAGGGTTGCGTTGTCAAGCTGCCGTCACTAGCGCTAACAATAAGTAAGTGGACTTGATGCTGTGTTTTGCGAAGGATGCAAATTAAAACAACGGAAAATCAACATGCATGGACTTCGATGGAGAGGACGACGAGTAAGGATGCAAAGCTGCTACGCGAAAGACGCCAATTAAAACAACGGAAAAGCGACGTGCATGGACTTAGGACTGTACGTGATGGATGGTAGGGAAGAGAAAGACGCAAAGCGGACGAGCAAAGAGAAGGCAAACATGTGCGTGGTGGTGAAGTTGGCGATGATGGGATTGGCCAAAGCTTGCCCAAATTCTGTAGCGAAATAGGACGAGGGGAGAGTCGTCACCACGCCTAAAGTGAACATGGGCATGCCTTGAATCAAAGTCTGCAGAGCTGAGTAGCTGCTGTCCTCGCTTTCATCTCCATTTCTGCGTGGGCTCGTGAGGGAGAATCGGAAATCCGGGCCCCGGGCAGCTCCCCACCTCGGACATGACTAAAAGTTCTGGCAGCAGAGTGGAATCGGGCAAAAAAACGATTGATGGGCTCACGAATGAAGGAAGAAGCAGGGGCAAGGGCACAGAAATGAAGAGAAAATCATTCGCATAAATAGAACTGGGAAAGGAGGTCTCACAAAAATAGGACCACATATTTTTTTCTCTGAAAAAACACTGGGCCCAGACTGCATCGAAATAAGGTTTGAGCCTAATGCGTCATAAGACATAACCAGTTGCCATATCAAATTGATATTTATGGGTTGGTGGAGACCAAGCTGTCGTGGCACTCTGTTAAGCTGTCGGGGCACTCTGTTAACAAAATGTTTCGGCAGTAAGGCCAATGTAGCAGTTAAAAGTGATCGAGTTTGGAGGCCTCTCTCTAATGGCCTGTTGCTCTTTGAAACAACGGACTTGAAGATATTGATTTTATTAATACTTTTGAGTAATATTTGTATGGTGTTATTTCTAAGAGGTATCAACCTTTCTAGATTTTGGTATTGTCACACCTTTGATCCTAAAGTGAATTTAGGAGGTGGCAATCCGCCACATATTAGGTATGCAAAGCATCCAGTAACAAAAACAGTCATCAAATAGAAGGATAATTAACTAATATGCCATTAAAAAATAGTAACATTTTTATTATAATTCCAAATAAAGTAATTATCTGAGCTACATGTAAAACTGAAAAACATAAATTCTAACTAAGCTAAGTTGACAGGAGTTTCAATTTACTCATGCCTTTCTTCATTTTCTTGACTCTGAAAAATATCAACAAGAGTTTAATGAGCTCACACACACAGTAAGTAAGCCTAATATAGTCATATCATTATAACTTCAAAAATTTAATATGTCATAATTTATTTACTTCCATGTGTTAAAACTTACATGTCATCTTGTTATCTAGTATTACTTATATTCTTGAAATATATTGAAATCAAATTCCATATTATGTCTCAAAATATCAATTTCAAATTTTAAATCATCATAGCCATATTTTATATCATCAGTCATGTTTCACTTATTTCAAGTTATAGGTCATGTTTTACTTCATGTTTTACTTATTTTATGCCATTAACATTTACATGTCATCTTGTTATGAATACGCTACGATCACAAGCTACGGTCATATATATCCCTGTGACAGGGCTAGAGCACCATATTTAACCCTATGAATGAAGGTGTATCCTCCACATATATTCCCTATGGAGGTGAGTTTCAGTATCAGTCATCATATCATCAAGTCATCAAGTCATATCATAGAGGTTGCAGTTCTTATTCAATGTTTTCCATAAAATTCTTTATACTAACTTGCATAAATATTTATATCCTATTGGCTAGGCTGACAATATTAATATTAAAAAATTATTACTAATTTATGGTTGAATATATCATAACTGCTTATTTCACATAAGCAACATTAGTTTATAATTATTTTTATTATTCTCGTATGTACTATTATTACTATTATTATGTTATCCTTATTTTTATTTATTTATTTTATAAATTATGCAGAATTTAGCTAAAATCTAAAACTAATAACATCAAATGCTCAAGTATACATATTAAAGCATCAAGATTTAATTTGCAAAATGATAGTAAATAATAAATAATATTTAAACAGATATGAGCATTTTTCAGAAATTACATAGTTTAAGAATTTTTTAAAAATAATTATAATTTGCTTACTTACCTCCTGTCACTAATCCACAAGTTCAATTCAATTATTTAGGCTGTTAACACTTACAACATAATATTTAAATTTTAATTTCTAAAAATTATGGTGTCGAAACAAGATCTAACATTCTACTAAGTCTAGTTTTGGACCCAATTTAAGGCTTGATTATCTTAATTTGTATCAGCTCAAATAGCATAACAAAATTTTTTTCATAAAGTAGACTATCCCAGATCCAATCCTGATCCCAAAGTGGTTGGGTCATGACTAACTTGGGCTTCAAAAATCGAGTCCAAAAGGCTTCAACCCAAGTTTCAATGAGCTAACCCAAAACCTATTTCCTTCTTCCTTCCCTCTCTTCCCTTATTTTCAGATCTTTAACTCACCATGTCTGGCAGTTTGGCGGCATAGTTGGCCTACCCCCGGTCGGCCAGTCGTCGTCAGACGATGACCATCGCCAGCCGCAGCCGGACCTGACAATCCGGCGAGCCGACGTGGCCGATTGTGGCCTCAAAACAGGCTGTAAGAGCCGCACACGGAAAGTCCATTGCAGCTCCCACAACCTGGTCAAAGGTCATTGGACTAGGCTGTGGTTCGGCGACCCTCTGCAGATGGCCACCGCCACCCCCTCCCTCTCTCTCTCTTTCGCTCTTGATCTTGCTAACCCACCGCCCTATCTCTTTCTTACTCTTTTTTGAAACAGTTAGCCGGTTGCTGGCTATTTTTGGCGATTTGGCTAGCCAGCCAGTCACCGTCGGTTGCATCTCTGGCGCTAGTCGAGGTCCGCGTCTATGCCGGATGAGCTGGCATGCTCGTCTAGCCATGCCAGGCTAGTCCTGGCTACTTAGGGCCGCAGCTGCATAGTGGCTGGCCACAGTCGCTGGGGTTCCTGCAACACCTCCCCCCCCCCCCCCCTTCGACCGGCCATCGGTCCCTCCCCACCAAGCATCCAGTCTGGCAGGGATCCGATGGCTCATCGATCGTCAAAATTTTTTTTTTTTTTTTTTCCTTTGTTTCTTTGTCCCCATCCCTCTCTCATTTTCTCTCTCGTTTTGTTCCCAGATCCCATCTCTCCACCCTTCAGATCTAAACTATAATATGACGTAGATGAGGTAGGGGAAGGTGGTTACTTGGAGAAGGACGAAGCCATGCGAGAGAGGGGGAGATGGCTTGGATGGAGAAGATAACGGGAGGAGGAGAGGGTTTTTAAATGGGGTTCAGACCCCTCACACTTGGTCGCACTCATTGCCACCATTGCCGGCCTGGCGATCAGGGTAGCAATTAGCGGACGGCACCCCCCCTGCGCTTAGTCGAGCAGCGCTGCTTTAGCCGCTATTAGGCAACACTGAAATAGTAAGCAGGGGCTTCGGCTTTTTTTTTTTTTTCACAAGCGTTACAGGTATGCCAACACAAACAAGTTGAATAGAAGACTCTTGTGGGCTGAATTGATGAATTTGAATGCTTTGAATCATCTAATAATTATAGCAAATGATTTTAATTGCATTCTATATCAAGCTAAAAAAACGAGATGGCTAACCCTTTGTTGAAAATTAGGAATCATAGCTTACTACAAACCAAGGGACTTATTGTTCTTATCTGTTCAGGAACTCAGTTCACTTAGTGTAACAGCAAGGATGGAAGAGTGAGGATTTGGGAAAGACTAGATAGAGTCTTTGCCTTAAACAGTTGGTTTCACCAATTTCTAGATACCTCTCCATCATCTTCCTTATGTGGGTTATGTTCACTGCCCTATTCTCCTTTCGTTCGAGGGTAGGGGAATAGGGGCAATTTCTTTTAGCATTGAGAATGTGTGGATGTCTCATGAGAAGTCATTCTCTATTGTTCAACACGCTTTGCACTCAGTGGATGATGCATCCCTAATAGTTGGCCTGGTACGAAAACTCAAGAGGACAAAATATGCTCTAAAAGCTTGGAATAAGACTGTAGTTGGAGACATTTTCAAAAGTTAGCAGTAGTTAAAAGGAAATTGTTGAAATACAGACTCAGGAGGATTCTTTGGGCCTACTAAGCTCCGTCGATATGTGTAAATTGAGAAGTAACATTAAGGAGTATTAGAAACTCTTGGCTAACCATGATATCTTCTAGAGACATAAATCAAGGGTTCAATGGTTGCGATTTGATGAACAAAATACTAGATTCTTCCATAACTCTATGTTAATAAGGAGAAGGAAAAATAGGATAAGACAAATTGAAAGAGGCAATGGCTAGGTGGTGGACACTGAAGATGGAATTAGAGAAGCCTTTCAAGATTATTTAGTTTATAGATGGACTTCCTCAACAACTTGTCCTACTCCCAACCTTCCTAATATAGCATACAAGTTATCTGAAGAGGAAAAGAGAATTTTGAAAGTAAAAGTGTCGAATGCTAAGATATGGGCTACTTTGAAATCGATGCTATCAAACAAAGTTCCAGGCCCTGCTGATTTCCCATCACAATTTTACAAAAGGCATTGGCATATTATTGATATGGATGTGTGCTCGGTTGTGAAATATTTTTTCACCCAAACATCAATGCCAAAAGCATAGAAAGCAACCTTTGTGGCACTGATTCCAAAATGTCAGGACCCAAGGATACCTCTCAGTTTTAGCCCGTCAATCCCTACAAAATTGTTTATAAGATTGTGGCTAAAGTTACTGCAAATAGAATTCAACCTTTCTTACCTAAACTTATATCTAAGGAGTAGACTACTTTCATTAAGGACAGAAGCATATCCATTAATATCCTAATGGCTCGGGAGGCATTCATTGCTTACTTAAAGCCCCTTAGATAAGACCTCTAATGGCTATGAAACTTGACCTAAAGAGAGCATATGATAGGATAAATTGAAATTATCTTTTTTTTCTATTCTTTATCACTTTAATTTTCCTTTGGCTATGATAGAATAGATTCGTAGATGTATTGTGGAATCTGAATTTGTTGTCTTGATAAATGGCTTTCCATCAAATTTTTTCACATCAACCATGGATCTGCATCAAAGATGTCTCCTCTCACCATATCTCTTTATCTTGTGTACTGAGATGATGACTAGGGAAATCCAAAGGATTGTTTCTGATAAGAAAATCTAGGGCTATCGATTAACTAGGAGAGGTCTGGTTATTAGTCATCTTATATTTGCTAATGACCATCTTCTGTTGTCAAGGGCTCATAGAGGTAACTATTTAGCTTTTAAATTCATGATTGAGAAGTATTACAAGCAATCTAGATAGTTAGCCTCCAAAAATCTATAGTTCAGTTTAGTCCAAGAATTAATTATAGTGTTGCTTTAGATTTGCTTAGAATACTGGGGGTGAGGAGAGTTCAGTCCCTTTAACACTTTTTTGGGAGTGCCACAAAAAGCCTCTAGGCTGAACTTCTTAAATATGCAGCCTATAGAGTAAAAAGAATCCATGATCCATTGGAGGCCTAGAAGTGGAGGTACCTCTCCTTACTCGATAGAGTCGCCCTTATAAGGTTAATCCTTTCCTCTATTCCTACTCAGGTGGTTACTAATGTGATGATGGCACCTAAAAAAGTTGCAAAGTGGTTCTCCCGTATAGTTAGGAGTTTCTTACGGGGGCTTGATATAAACAAGAAGGCACTCTACATAGTATCGTGGGAAGTTAATTGTAGGTCCACACAGCAGGGAGGATTGAATATCCAAAATATAAAACTTTAGTGGGATGCTTTGCTTGTGCGGCAAGCAGGGAGACTACTACTTTACCTAAATTGCTTGTGTGCTCAATTCTTACATGCCAAATATCGATATGAGGGAGATCAGAGTACATACAACCCTCTCAAGTCAGCATTAGTTTTATAGAAAGCTTCATATGCCTTCTCTACTGCATTATCAAAGCATCTATTATGGTCTATTAGAAAGGGGAACTTTATTGATATTGAAACATAGCTATGCTTTTAACAACTCCTTTGAACCGAAGGCCTTTATCTTATGACACAGGAACCCTTTCATTTATATCTATGGTGGATCAATTGATGGTATCTTTTGTTGTTTAGAATCAAGCTCTTCTTGTGAGGATCTTCCCACTAATGGTAGTTGCTAAGATTGCAAATATTCCTTTCGTATGGAAGGCTATGAAGATGTATTGTGCTAGAGTCATAACTACAAATCCAAGATTTCTATCAAAGATATCATGGAGGTGTTAAGAGATAGGGAAGACGATGAGTCGCAATCCAAAGCTTGCAAGATATGGAAATTAATATGTTAACAATGGGTACTATTTTTTCTATGGAAACTATGGCACAATGAGATCTTGACATTATCCACCATCAGCTAGCCTCTTTTCTAATAGGTGTGAACAGGGTGAGAAAACAATTAATCATCTCTTTTTTCACTATGAGGGGTCCTCCCTTGCCTGAAATTATTTTCATCAAATAAGATTTTCTCAATTTCTATCACTTCATTAGCCTTGGGCTTTCTTTCTCTAAAAATTTGTGGATGCACAAATGAGAGCTGAACAAATAATCTTTAGTTATGTGCTATGATAGATATAGAAAGTAAGGAATGGGCATTATTTTCTGTAGAAGACCTTCCATCCAAGATGGATGGCCCGACAGGCTTTGGTCCAAGCAGATGAACCGATGCAATTAACCCAAACTTCTTAACATAAAGATCCTGACCTCTGGAGTACCTCTCCACATACTCTTATGGATTATCCAAAATTTGTATCTTGGGTGCCCCTCAACTAGGCTTCCTAAAGGTTATCTTTGATGCGTTAGTTCATCTAAAATTTGTTGGAGTAAGTGTTGTTATTAGGAATCATTGGGGGAGAGTCTTATTTGCTTTAGCTGTTCCTTTGTCCATATTTTTGGTGCCCTTTGCTGAGCTTACTGCTGCATGGCATGGACTGAACGAAGTCAAGCAAAGGTTTCAAAGATCAAGAGTCATCTTGAAGGGTGATTTAGCTATTGTAGTGTCATACCTCAATGGACAAACACATTGCCACCATCTTTTTCTTAGAGATTTGCATGCTATTTACTTAATCATCCCATAATATGAATGCAATCATATTTACAAGGAAGCAAACCAGGTAGCACACTACTCAGCAAACTGGGTAGCTTGACAAGAGAACAAGGTATGAAGTTCGGTGTTTTCACCTTACCTCACTCAAATTGCTTTGGCACGTCTTAGAGAATCTTATTTTTGAGGCATTAGCCTCCTTATTTTTTTGTTACATTAGAGAGAGAGAGAGAGAGAGAGGAAACTAGAGAAATTTTGAATGACTGTTTTGTGCCTTTTTTTTTTTTTTTTAATTGAAATTTTTAAGGATAAGAGATTCAAATATATGAGAGATACAAAACCAGTACAAGGTGAGAAGACCTGCTGCATGGCTCGATCCGTAGAAAGACTTTATGGAGGCCCACATGCTACAATCACTCGGACTGGATTGAATGATTTTATGGGGGGGGGGGGGGCACATGCTATAGTCAATTGCACTCGACATAAAGACTATCCATGCACCCCCCCACCCCCCTCTGCTGGGATTCGGTTCGATGGGCGGGGGAAGATATAGCCACGGGCAAGGTGGAAGGAAAGTCCGCACCTCAGGTATGGAACCCACCACCACCGCATGCAAACAATTGGGGCAGATTTTGTCGTGACATCCGAAGGTGCCACATGGTAGGAACAATAAAGAAAATGGAGCACGATAATTTTGACCGACTCTCCAATGCTAAAAGCAACTCATCTCAGGCAGAAGCACTATCATGCCTTGGAACTTTCATCAATGTCTCCTAGAGGGGAAGGAGAATGAGCCACCTCGGATGTAGTGAAACTGTGGAGAGACGGAAGACGCACAAAGTGGGGATAAGGTATCAACTTTAATCTCCAAACACCCACCAAGTAAAGAGGCTCAGACAATAACAATCAAGTATTAAAAATAAAAAATAAAAATAAAATAAAATGATTATTCTTTTGCTGTTTCGACCAAAACAAATGCGCAAGAGTGTGCACGCCGGCAATTTACCATCTAATCATTGATGCAAAATAAAAAGATCAGATTATTTATCATGAGCCATTCATGAGCTGTTAGAGCGATCGGAATGCTCTGAGCTTGGTGCATTCCGCTCCGTCTCATACGACGCATAACTAAATTTTTTGATGCACTAACCACAGACATTCTAGGAGTATACATTTAAAGTTGCCTTGCCATCGAGCGCTTGCTTAGATGGCAACATTTCTTACCCGATTAGAAAAGGAAAGAAGAAGAAACAATCAGTTGTTGACAGAAAATAAATTCCGATATCCTTTGAACAATAAGAGAGATGCTAATCTTCGAATCAATTCAAATTTCCTCTAAAGTGTAAGAAGAGAACTACTAGCCATAGAAAATGCTTGATCTTCAAGACCTTTCGGTTAGTTCCATTCTCCCACCCCTCTCTCTCTCTCTCTCTCTCTCTCATGGATTTCTAGGGTTAAATAGCTCTCTCGTGGAATTCCAGGGTCAGGGTTAGGCTTTAATGCCTCTTGCTTGGAATTCTAGGATCAATGCGCAACAAACTCAGCCCATCCATCAAAAACAAGCTCCGAAATCCTAGATGGCTAGACCCAGAAACAGTAGAGGGTGATGAAACTGGACCCAAACTTGTTTCAGTTATCAACAGCAAAACTATGTTTGGCCGTTTGCTTACTTGTGTTCATAATTTATATTTTATTTCTCTCGATTTATTAACAGAGCTTGCAGCCCGGAGAGCTACATCTTTCCCATAGAAAAAGCAACGCGTCGTCCGATTTTGTTAAACCGAAGGTAGTCTCTCTAACTTTTAGTCCTTTTAAACTTACTTGTCTACTCACATAACGCATTTAAAATGATTAAAAATTAAATACATATAGTCTTGGTCGGATGTCAACCGAAAACTTAACCCACTAATGAGCCGGCCATCCAATTTTCCTTAAGAAAATTTTACACGAGCTTTTCTAGTAACATCGACAATATGACCGCCAGTGGCAACGCCAGTAGTAGTAAAAACAGTGACATCAACAACCATACAGCAAAGAACCGGTTGTTTAAGCAGCCATCACAGCACTGACAATCAAAGGCAGTTGAGCAAAATGAATGCTGAGTTTTGCAAAGGATCCGGTTAAAACAACGGAAGAACAACACGCACAGACTTCCATCGAGAGGCAGCAAAGGAATCAGGCATAATGAGAACACGATCCAATGATGCTGGACGGGAGTAAGGATGCAAAGCTGCGACACGAAAGTGGAGGCAAAGCAGACAACAGTGACGTCCTCAAAGCACGAGGCGATGCAGGGGAGTTTGGTACGGAACGTGATGGATGCCAGGGACGAGGAGAAGAGGCCGAGCAAAGAATAGACAAACATCTCCTTTGGGGTGAAGTTGGCGGTGCTGGGATTGGTCATCAAACCTTGCCCAATTTCAGTGGTGAAATAGGACGAAAGCAGAGTCATCACCACGCCTAAAGCGAACATGGGCATGCCTTGAATCAAAGTCCGCAGAGCTGAGTGGCTGCTCTCCTCGCTTTCATCTCCATTTCTGCGTGGGCTTGTGAAGGAGAACCAGGAATCCAGGCCCGGCAGCTCCCCACCTACATGAGTCAAAGTTCTGGCAAGGGAGCGGGAATCGGGCAAAAAAGGATTGATGGGCTCAGGAATGAAGGGAGAAGCAGGGGCTCACAATGACAGGAGCGGCAAGGGCACAGAAATGAAGAGAAAACCATTGGCTTAAATAGAACAGGGGAAGGAAATCTCACAAAAATAGGAGCACAGATTTTTATTTTTATTTTTATTTTGAAAAAACAATGGGCCCAGACTGCACCATGATAAGGTTCGAGTCTCGGACCAACTGCCATATCAAATTGATATTTATGTGTTGGTGGAAACCCAGCCATCGTGGCACTTTGTTAACAAAATAGTTCGGCAGTAAGACCACTCTAGCAGCCAAAAGTGATCGCGTATGGAGGTCTCTCTCTCTGATGGCCTGCTGCTCGTTCGAACAACGGACCCGGAGATATTGATTTTATTAATACTTGTAAGTAATATTTTTACGGTGTTATTTCGGGGAGGGATTATCTAGTTTTTGGTATGTTGGTACAAATTGGTTGAATAGAAAACTCTTATGGGCTCACCTAGGAAATGTGAATGCAAAACTCTTGTGGGTTGACCTAGGGAATGTAAATGCTTTGAATTATTCATTAGTTACAGCAAATGATTTTAATTGTATTGTATCTCAAGCTAAAAAACGAGATGGCTAACCCTTTGTTGAAAACTGAAAAAAAAAAAAAAAGAGCTTCAGAGCTTAATACAAACTAAGGGACTTATTGATCCTAGCTGCTTAGAACTCAGTTCACTTGGTGCAACAATAAGAATGAAGAGCAACGATTTGGGAAAGACTGGATAGAGTTTTTGCTTCAGACAGTTGGCTTCATCTGTTTTCAAATACCTCTTCACCATCTTCCTCGTGTGGGCTCTGATCATTACCCTATTCTCCTCTCATTCGAGGGTAAAGGATGAGAGCCAATTTCTTTTAGGTTTGAGATTATGTGGATGTTTGAGGAGTTAGTGGATGATGCATCCCTAATGGTTGGCATGGCACAAAAACTCAAGAAAACAAAATATACCTTGAAAGCTTGGAATAAGGCTGTAGTTGGGGACATTTTTCAAAAGTTAGCAGCAGTTAAAAAGGAAATTGTTGAACTATAAAGTCAAGAGGATTCTTTGGGTCTACTAGGCTCTATCAATATATGTAGATTGAAGAGTAACATTAAGAAGTATCACAAGCTCCTAACTGACCATGATATCTTCTAGAGACAGAATCAAGGGTTCAATGGTTGCAATTTGATGAACAAAATACTAGATTCTTCCATAACTCTATGTTAATAAGGATAAGAAAAAATAGGATAAGATAAATTAAAAGAGGCAATGGGCAAATGGTGGATATGAAGCTGGAATTAGAGAAGCCTTTCAAGATTATTTTGTTCATATATGGACTTCCTTAACAACTTGTCTTAGTCCCAACCTTCCAGATGTAGCATACAAGTTATCTAAAGAGGAGAAGAGAATTTTGGAGGTAAAAGTGTCCCATGCTAAGATATGGGCTGCTTTGAAATCGATGCCATTAAACAAAGTTTCAAGCCCTAATGATTTTCCATCAGGATTTTACAAAAGGTATTGGCATATTATTGATAGGGATGTATGCTCAGCTACTAAATATTTTTTCACCCAAACATGAATGTCAAGAGCATAGAAAGCAACCTTTGTGGCACTAATTTCAAAATGCTAAGGCTCAAGAATACCTTCTTAGTTTTAGCCCATCAATCCATGCAAAACTGCTTATAAGATTACGGTTAAAGTTATTGCAAACAGAATTCAGCCTTTCTTACCTAAACTTATATTTAAGAAGTAGCTTACTTTCATTAAAGATACAAGCACATTTTAATAATATCCTAGTAGCTCGGGAGGCAATTCATTCCTTACTTAAAGCCCCTCAGATAAGACCTTCAATGGTTATGAAACTTGATATGGAGTCAGCATATGACAAGATAAATTGGAATTATCTTTTTTTTGTCCTTTGTCACTTTAATTTCCCTTTGGCCATGATAGAATGGATTCATGGATGTATTATGGAATTTGAATTTGTTATCTTGATAAATGACTCTCCATCAAATTTTTTCAAGTCAAACATGAATCTACATCAAAGATATCTCCTCTCATCTTGTTTCTTCATCTTGTGTGCTGAGATGATGACTAGGAAAATCTAGAGGCTTGTTTCTATCAAAGATGCCATGGAGGTGTTAAGAGATAGAGAAGACGATCAATCGCGATCCAAAGCTTGCAAGATATAGAAATTAAAATGTTAACAATGGGTACTATTGTTTTCTATAAGAATTATGACACAATGATGCAATAAGATCCTGATATGCTACAGTTAATTGGATTGGATAGAAAGACTTCTTAGGGGGCCACATGCTATGCCTTCTCCCTCGTTGACGGGGGTCGCATCCAAGGTGGAAGGAAAATCCATTTGGTTTGACGTAGTCCGAGGCTGCATGGTGGAAGGAAGGTTCGTTTGGTTTGATGTGCGTAGAATATGCAGACGGGTCGCATCCCTTTCCTTGTGGTTTGATGGGGCCGCATCCAAATGGCGGGGGAAGGAAAGCCTTTTTGATTTTTGGAAGGAAAGTCTTTTTGATTTGATGGGGAAGCATCCAAACTCAAGTGGAAGTAAAGTCTTTTTGGTTTGATATGCATGGCTGGCGAGAGAATATACAAAAGGGAAAGGAAAGTGCAAGGAAATTCCGCACGCAAGCAAATGGGGGGCAGCTTTTGTCTTCGGAACACATGATGGTGGGAACAATAAAGAAAATAAGATCACAATAATTTTGACTGAATCTAAGATTCCCCCCTAGCCTCCTCCAAAATACTAGCACTCTAACCTTCCTCGCAAAACAATAAAAAAAAAAAAAAAGAAAATTTTCTGCCTCGGAGTATAGTACCCTCAACCGGATAAAAGGATCCATCCAATCAAATTTTGATGTTCGTTACTGGCATGCTTTTTACTTCGATGCGTTTCTCGCTGTTTCTCTTCCATTCTTTTTCACAGAAGAGATAAAAGACGTTTAAATGGATGTGAAAATGTATCTCATAGACAGCGCCTAAATTCATTCCCTAAATAAATGTCTGGTTGCACTTAGTTTGGATTGAGGGTGATGGAAATAGAGGATAATTGCTAAATTTCTAACCATTGAAATATGAAGTCTTGTTATCATGCCTTGCATAAATCGTGAAACATTTAGTTCCTATTCAAACTTAAACAAGTTAACTTTGCGTTTCCGGTTGCTAAAGCTTAAGCGATGTTGTTTGATGCTTGTGTTGAGAGGTGTTGGGATGCTAATGCGATATTGGTCCCTCATCCGCCCTAGAATTTGAGATTCCGAGTATATTTGTTCGATTTAATGTGCTTCCAGAAATAAAAGAATTTTTTAAATAATTTTTTTAAAAAATTATTTTTTAAAATAAAATAATTTTTTAACTATTTATGAAATTGGGATAGTTTGTACCAATGATATAGCTACATCAGTCAATATAGTTGGTATGGCAAAAATCGCCTATCGTCTGTGGAATAAACGATTTTGCTCAGCTAAAATTGCCTATCAGATAGATGAATTCTATAAGAAATCATTTGTTGAAAAGATGATTTAAACTACATATAAATCATTTGTTCAACAGATGATTTCTTTATTTTTATAAAGACTTTATATTAAACTAAAATTTAATATTTTAAAATTTAACAATCATAAAAGCTACTCTTATATCAATTAGTGAAGTGTTCAATCAAATAACCTTTAGGGTGCATTTGATATGGGGTTAAAAAATGAAGGTGAAAACTTACAAAAATAATATTTTCTAATGTAAATTTTAGGGGTATAAAAGTTTTTCTATTAGCTATATTTAATTGTGTCTATAAATAAAGGGTGAGATATTACAGATGTAACTATTGGCCATGTTTAGAACAAAGTTAATAGGGAGATAGAATACTTTGGATGAGAATGAAAATGATCGTAATGTGGTGAAGAATTGGTAGCAATGAGATGAGAGAGAGTAGTGGAGAAGACGTTGAGTATATACCTAACTATACTATAGTTCTTATGGTTATTTAATATTTAATAGATGATAAAATTATTTAATATTTTATTAGTTCTGATGTTTCAGTTCTTTTACACTTCTCGAATAATTTTTGCTTTTGACTTCTTTTAACCTACCTTCTTTAGGTTAACAATTTGAGGGGTTAAAAAAAAGAAGGGGTGGAGGGGAGGGATTATTCTCTTAAAAAATTTTAACCCCATATCAAACAACCTCAAAAGAGAATAAAAAATTATAGAAGTAACTTTTCATCCCCTTGAACAATATCCCAGATGCACCCTTAGTTTCCTAATTTAAATCTTGTATCATGAATTATTTTTATAAATATATTAAATTATGACAACCAATATAATTTTATATTTTTAAATAATATACTTCAATCTACTAATAATTATAATTTTTAAATAATATATTTAAATCTACTAATAATTTTTTAAATATAGTTATTTTAAAATTTTCTAAACAATAACTTGGTAATTAAAAATAAAAAATTAAAAAATTAAATTAAAATTTATCATTAAAAATAAAAAAAAATCAAAATATTGGAATCTAGTAGGTCCTATTATTTTTAAAAATTTATCTAAATAATTTGATGACTAAAGATAAAAAAATATCATAGAGGTATTTTTTTTCTTAAACAATGAACAATTTGAAATAAAAAATATTTTCATTACTGTAATAGAATATATAACAATATATATGTGTGTAATTATATATCTATGTATATGTATGTAATTTTTAAATATAACTATTTTTTAATATATTTATTTTGATCACTAATAATTCTTAAATATAATTATTTTTAATTATAATATTTAATTTTTAATATAAATTTCTTTTTATATTTTTTAAAAAAATTTAAAGTGAAGTTGGGAATGGTTGCCAACTTTACTTTAATTTTGCAAAAAAAAATCAAAATTCAACATAGTTAGATAATGCTTTTAATTAAATTTTTATTTTCTCCTAATATATATATTTTTTTGAAACTTGACATGAAGTTAGCAAATAACCGTTGACTTCTCAAAAAATTAGAAAAAATATATAAAAAATTAATTTTATATTTAAGTGATTTTTTTTAAATTTAAGTGAAGCTGACAATAGTTGTTGGCTTCACTTTAATTTTTGTAAAAAAAAAAACATTAGTTAAGGATGATTTGGATATTTTTTCTTCTTTGCTAGCTTCACTTTAATTTCTAAAAATATTAAAACTAAAATCATCTATTGAACAAGGATTTTTAGCTTCTCTCTGAATAGCCTTCCAAACTTGAAATAGTTTTGACGTGCCAAAATGAAGTTCGACATTCATTGCTGGCTTTAGTTCAATTGAAGTCAGCAAATGGGATGCTGACTCATTTTAATTTTTTTTTTAAAAAAATAGGAAAAGAAATCATCACCCTAAGTGACGATATCAAAGTACCATAGCCAATTCTTTCTATTTTCTCATCATCTTACACTTTGGTCTTGTACATTGATAGACCTGCATAAGCTCTGATGCATCCTTCTTTTCTCCTCATCTTACGATTTGGCCTCATACATTAATAGACCTACATAAGCTGTGATGCATTCTCCTCTGACGATGGTGGTAGTACTAATAGTTAAGGATTGTCAACCACCTATGCTCCTCTATAACTCCAACCTCGACTATGACCTCATTCCCAGTTGTGTTACCACCTGTGCTCCTCCATGACTCCAACTCAATTATAATCACATCCCCATTTGAGTTGCAATCCTCTACCATTAGACATTCATATCCTCCTATGATACCGCCTTACGTCATTGTTGTTCTCAAGGTGTGGCTGTGCCAGAAGTGGGTGGCTTGGGTGGCATCTGAAATAGTGGCTCAAATACATGATGCAAATTGCTAGCCACTTCAAATGCTAACTGAGATGGTATCTATATTGAAGCATGTAGCTCTTGCTATGTTTGTGATGAGGATGCATGATATGATACTCACTTATAACTCTTAGCAAGTGCAGGTATCAACCTCTCATCCCTAGATTCTATAAGCATGTCGTAAGCTACTAGTATAGATATGTTTGATAGAGCTATAAAAAATATTGATCCTTATCAGCCATACCAAAAACCATAGCGTGTGTGCATTGATACCCAAAAGCATAAATATCTACTAAATCTCAAGGAAGGTAGATAGTCAAACATCTAAACCACTATGCATGTATATCCTAGTAGTGCTCTGGTAGGACTAATCCACCATCTACTCACATGATGGTACTGCTGCATGCATGAAAAATGATCATCCAGCTATCCCACTGCTTTAGCTTTCATGATATATAAATATATCAAGGGGATGATAGTAGCTCAAATACCTTGATCGATGAAGTAACAATCAAGTAACCTAACAATTATATCATGGGTGTAGGGCTACCATATTATCTTCACATATCAAATAGAAACATGTTATTCTTTATCTTGCCATTATGGTAATACTACTTTAAAAGTTAAAAATTATTAACTGATACTTAACTCAAGGGTTTGTCGATCTAATTGGTATAATATTAGATAAGAATATGCGTAGACATCTTGATAATGATCTTAACATTTCTTCAAAAGAAAGAAGGAAAAGTTAAAAAAAATTATCACCAATCATCGATCATATTTTTCATTGCAATAAATACAATTATTCATTAAAAGCGTATTGAAATCTCAAGTGTCCAAGCAACTACTGTCCCTTATCCCAGGCATTTACATGTAACATTGCCCTCCTCTACAGTGCTGCTATATGGGGAAACCTGTCCTATGCATATGGTTATAATAAGATTAGTGGCCTATTGATGTTGCATGCACCAAGATCTATGGCACAATAAAGTTCCCATAATAGCCAGGCCAGGTAAGTGTTGCCTTAATTATAGCAACCCATCATTTGATAATCTTCAAAGAAAGGGAGAAACGTAATGTGTACCTAGGCTCTCAATTATTGGGCAATCATCTACCAACAGTTCAAGCTGGATGGCAGCATCCTCTGCTATGATCGCGTGCTCGTCCCCTAGAAAATAAGATATGATATCTCTAATCACCTCTTTTTCGCGAAAGCTGTAATGAGATGCCAGTTCAATTGGATGAATGAAGCTTATAGCCATCAAGTACTGAAATTGTCGCAAGCCACGATTCTCCTCTCCCAGATTTTCTCCACAAACCTATTAGCCACCAAGTCATTTCTAAACCTTTTACACAGCAGATAGCCAAAACCATTAAGCAGGAACGCATAGTATTTTATTTTCTTTAGGCAAATCACTCGAATTGATCATGGATCGTAACCAAAATAAGCGAAGCGAAGGCCGAACCCCAGAAGAAGACGATGGAAACATCCCCGATGGGAACATCCCAGAGAGAGCAAAAAAATATGGCATCAACCATCGGGAAGGCAAAGACATTCATGTGGTTTGTTAAAGCAGTCTTTGGTAACACCTGGCCTTCCTAATTGCAAGAGGAAATGAAGTAATTATGATGAGCTAACACAAACAGTAGCAGAAGAAAAGTAGCTCTCCTTCTCTAAGTAATGAGTAGGGGGTGAAAAAAAAAGGGAGGGGCTTGCACTCAACACTGACAAGGAGATGAGCCGCCTCAAAACCCTCTCCTTCACGCTTGCATTGGAGGAGGTATCGGGGAAACGAGAGGAAGCAACTCAGCCCTCAGGCCCAGCTGTCTCCTTTTCAGAAAGAATACAACTCCCCAGGCCCCCAGAAGGCTATCTTCCAGTCTGAAGTTGGCTTGTCCTAATATCAAAGATTGTTCTCAGGTTTCAACATCATCATAAATTAGCTTCTAAATACAAGGTGGTACATTGGTCAGCCGAATGGCCATTCCATGTTGAAAGGGAAGGAGATCCAGCTCATCGCTTTCATCCAAACCAGGGGAAGTGAAGGAAGATGTCATAGCGGGGAGGGATTGGAAAGAAAGTGGACGATCAAAAGGAAGAAAGGAGTGGTTAACTCCTCTTAACGATTATCAGAACTATAGTTTATCACATCATACAAGAAAACGGTGATGCGTGATGCAGGGCTGGGGAAAGATCCAAAGCTAAGCTGGGAGACAATTGTATAAAATCTAACGGTTCGAAAAAGAGTGGAGCAGTGACTAGGAAAGCATGTGAATAATTACCCTTTCAGAGCTGTTCCACATAAATCCGTGGAGCCATTAACTGCCGTGGGAGCTACCAGCTACAACATCACCCGTAACCAGTTCACTGAAGCTGGAATCTGGAACAAGGACCAACGTACCATAGCCGACTTCCTTTCATGACCCAGGGAAGCATTCCATCACAACAATAGCATCCACCTGCAATAGGTTTGAAGGCAGGGCAAAGCAATAACACGTTACACATTCCAGTGATAATGGACATGGGGAGATGAGCTGAATTAGTGAACTTAAAAAGGGCTGTGATACAAGACACACCAAGTTCAGAGTATTGGTGGGGGTGATTAATGGTTATGGCAGGAGTAGAGATGAGAAGCAGAAACTGCAACATTGAGTTGGAAATTAATACCATGCCCTTGACCAATACTCTGAACTAGATATGTCTTATACGACACAGATCTCTATAGAATTTGTGGTGCAAGGAGGCAACAAGCAATTTACCGAACAATATCCACAGTAAAACAGTATGTTAGGACGCACATGATCTCTAGCCGGGAAACAAAAGACTCTTAAAGTTTACTTTTCTCATATTCAGCTTAAATGGTTTTAGCAACAATAATCAAATGGACACCATTATCACCCACATTGAAGTAACAGTGGAGGACTTCCTGGTGCCTTCTAGTAAATGACAACCACCTGAGAGTGAATCGTTCACCATACACGAGATGGGAAGCAGGGCGGATGTCAATGATTTTGAACCAGGAAAGCAACAGATCCACTGGCATTCATGACTGCCTAAAAACTATCATTAATTATTTTGGCCTATTGATATATAGCACAGTGTAAGGTTAGCTTAGAGAGAGTTTAAGGACTGGAAAGCCAAGTGCTCATCAAACATCATGTAGGGAAGACGAAATAAGTACACTAATATGACAAGCTACTTTGGTCAGAGAAAGGCTTAAGTCTTAACTACTGATTATTGCCATCCATCCAAAGAGAATAGAACACTAAATAAAATAGAGAGCTTGAGTAAATTTAGCATTCTTCCTTCTCTTCACCATTCATGTCATCCATCCAAAGAGAATAGAACACTAAACATAATAGAGAACTTGAGTAAATTTAGCATTCTTCCTCTTCACTGTTCATCTTCTTGCACCATTTTTAACTAATTTAAATTGCCTTCTATTTTACATAAGATTCACTACTACCCTTTTAAACATTTTATTTCAATGACAACTTCTGTCACTCGTTCTCAACAACAAGCTAGCTGAGGCTTGATTGACTAGATGCATGGCATCCTAGCAGACAACTCCCCACTGCTAATGCTATATGTGACAATTAAACACAAATTAGCATGAACTTAATAGTAGAGGATCAGTATATATCTTTCTAGCTACTTATATCATGAAACAAATAAATATATACAAACCTGGCAATTAGCAAAACTCACTGAAGTTCAGAATTCTTATTGAAGCAGTTTGACTGTTGACAGAACACTTGAAATAAGGCACATTACCTAAAATTAGTCTCATGATTACCCTAACAGTGATATACAACTCAAACAAAGATAAATATCAAGAAATAAACCAATAACTGACATAAATATGATGCCCTTAGCATACAGCAGTCCACATTGTACATACAAAAAAAACAAAAGAGCATCAAGTCATTCATGCTGTCATTATTTAAACATATAAGCACATAATTTTTGTATACAAAAAGAACTTGAAATTTTCACCCAAGATTTAATGATACAGAACATGATGAGATTATGGAAGCTTGAAACTCATGCAATGATAATTGTGTGCTCTAACTATCTACCAATTTTCTTTACCAAAGAAATTGTTGAGAACAATTTTTGTGACACAAAATACACATCCATATCACAAAAGGAGAAAAAGAAGAATCAAGGTCCGCAAGACTGATAGAAAGACCTATACCAGTATATTACCAGTTTGGTTTGGTATGATAGGGCCGATGCAATATGGTATGCATCTTGTACCGAAACAAGATGTCATTTTTTCTCTCTCTTAACTATCATCCTATTCGGTATTAGGCTGTACCAGTCAGTATTAGATTGTATAAGGCAGTTTGGTTTGGTTCCAACCGGTTCAATTTACACTGAATTAAAACTCAATACCTTACTGGTACGATATAGTCAATAAGGGTCGGTACAGTAGACCTTGAAGTATCCTTAAACTTCATTAATACACAAAAAGGTTTCCTAAATCTAAATCTGAAACATTTATGAGCATTTCTCCAACATGCTGTCCACACTGGAACACAGTCCTGTTTCATACGAATCTAAGATGTCTCCTATTCCTGTCAATTGTTTCACATGAATCTCAATACATATCATGAACATCATTCATCAATTACAATTGCTCCTATCAATGTTCTATTGCATTCAATAGAAACCTTGAGCTTGCATCAGGACTCTCTCTGACTTATTGGCATCACTTAACCACACCCATTACAAAGATCAACTGCCACACTCAGTGTTTGAAAGTCAGAAGAAAAGGAAACACACATAAAAAAAGTGCTCAATCAAAAGTTAGAGACCAATCCAATCAACCAAATTTTATCAAGTACCTAGTTGCAAGAATGACATATGATTCAAAGGGAGACTTGCAAATGCTAACCCTAACCCTAAACCCCCTAATCCCACCCCTGGAATGAATAAACAGAGAGAGAGGGAGAGAGAGAGAGAGAGAGAGAGAGAGAGAAATTTTGAAGGGTAGGACTTCTTGAAGGGTGCAAAAAAGATAGTGACGACTTTGAAGGGTAGGACTTCTTGAAGAGAAATTTTGAAGAAGAGGAGGGAGGGGACATGGTTCTTAAAGCTTGGAAATGGTAGGGGCAAGGGGTGGATAATAATAATAATATTTGTTTCCCTCACTCTGGGTCTGGGAAGGAGGTAATTTGCAAGGAAGGAAACTATGTGTGTGTAATATTGTTGCCCATCAAGAAACCACAACTCCACAAGATAGAGACCAGAGAACCCAGAGTCTCCCGTGCATTATTAATAGCTGATGATTGAACAAGCAGATATAGTTAGTGGGATTGATTTGTTTTATACACTCCGTTCAATCATCCACTGTTAGTTAATGCGCAACTGAACTCAATCGTCTACTTTCTAATATCAGCTATAGTTTTATGGATGGTTTGAGCTCCAGTGTCAAACTATGCAAAAAACAACAAATTACCGACTGCATCCAAAATATGTATCAAAATAATCAAATACAACAGTTGCTGGAAAAGAAAAAAAAAAAAAGAGGTCCCAGGAAAGAGCTTTCATTCCAAAGTTCTTTAATTTTTAATAAACTATACTAATAAACTAACAGCCATCATCAAAAACTGCATGTCACTAAGTAATTAGAACCCATCAAATCAAGACTGGACACTTATGAGGTGCAAGGCCACCCCCGGTTGAGTAGTGATCTTAAACACCTTTTCAACTGCAAGTGACGCTATCATTCTTGATCACATAACTGCCTAAGGAAGAACTACAATTCTATGTCTAGAGATGTTGGGCTGAACTTTACCCACAAACCAAATCAATTGCAGTCCTGATGTTGGCTTTCTCTAGATTCAACTTAACCTGTAATTCTCCAAATGAAAAATAGAAAGACAGAATCATCCCTAGTCTTCAGAAGAAAATGATGGCATAGGAGAAGCCATGCAACATAACCAATCGCCTTCAGCATCTTGCTTTCCTTTTTGCGTTTTTCACAATTTCAGTTCCTGGACCTTTAGATAGCAGCTTTCCAGTCCTAATAATAGTCTTCACAGTCTGTAAGAATTGACTGTTAAATGGATCTCACAATAATCCCCTGAGAATTTGCTTAATCAAAATAATCTTCATGATGTAAATTAGCCAAAAAAAAAATACAACCCATGCCTCAGATGCATGATGGCTAGATAAGCTAACCGAGACCTCATGGAGCCTCACAGGATTCTTATCGCACGAAATGGAAGTATACTGTTAGCTAAATCCATACAGGGCACCACCATAAATCGCCTGCTGCTCACTACTCTGCATAGCCCATGCATGAAAAGCAACTCAGGTAGAAGCACTATTGTGCATTTGTGTAATTTAAATTATCACTGAACTTTCATCAATGTCTCCCAGAGGTGAAGGAGAATGAGCCACTTAGGATGCAGTGAAACTGTGGAAATATTGAAGGCGCACAAAGTGGGGGTGTCTAAGGTATCAGCTTAATCTCCAATCACCCACCCAAGTAAAGAGGCTCAGACAATAACAATCAAGTATAAAAAGGAGAACTAGTAATTATACTTTCACTGTTTCCACCAAAACAAATGCGCAAGAGTGTGCGGCAATTCACCATCTAATCATTGAAGCAAAATAAAAAGATCAGATTTATCATGAGTTAAAGCGAACGGAATGCTCTGAGCTTGGCGCATTCCGCTCCTTCAAATCTCATATGACGCATAACTAAACTTTTCGATGCAGAGTAACCAGAGGCATCCAGGGCTATACATTTAACGGTTGATACAGAAGTTGCCTTTCTCATTTACGAAGATGATGACAATTTCACCACCGATTAGAAGAAAAAAGAAGAAGAAATGGTCAGTTGTTGACAGAAAGTAAATTCTGGTATCTTTTCAACAACAAGAGAGATGCTAATCTTCGAATCAATTCAAATTTCCTCTAAATTGTAAGAAGAGAACTACTAGCCGCATTGTCTAGCTTTGGTAATGCTCAAGAAGAAGAATCCGTAGAAAAACACTTGATCATACAGCAAAGAAACGACCCAACAAGCTCTATCAAATTTATATTAAATTTATTAGCAGCTTGAAGGCTTGTGATCTTTTATTATAAAAGTTTAGTTGTGGGTTATTTGAGCAAATTACATCATTATCAAATTTATATTAAGTTTATTAGCAGCTTGAGGACCTGCATGCTGATGGAATCAATCCATTTTTGTGAGCGTGGGCCATCGCAATGTGTGCTTCGACAAATCAGTCAATTCGGCACATCCACCAAAGATCAGACCAGCTCCGTAATCTTAGATCCAGGACAGTGCGGCCTTTTCAGCTGAAACTGGACTGAGAGGCTCGTCTCAGTTATTAACAAGCAAAAGTATCTTAGCCCGTCCGCCTTATTAATTATGGCTGTTTAAAATTACACAAACTTTTCCGATGGCAATCGTGAACATGACCATCTTCAATCAGTCAGCAACCACGTGAACAAGCATAGAGCGTTGACCGATATAAAAAAAAAAAAAAAAAAAAAGAAAGAAAGAAAGAAAAAAACAAAAAAGAAAAAACGGGGAATTGGTTTGCTAGGCGGCCATCACAAGCTTTAACAAACATGTGCGGATGAGCGAACTTGACGCTGGATTTTGCGAAGGATCTGGAACAACAACACGCACGGACTTCCATCTAGAGGCAGCAAAGGAATCAGGCACACTGAGAACACGATCCAATGATGCTGGATGGGAGTAAGAATGCAAAGCTGCGATGCGAAAGTGAAGGCAAAGCAGACAACAGTGACGTCCTCAAAGCACGAGGCGATGCAGGGAAGTTTGGTATGGAACGTGATGGATGCCAAGGATGAGGAGAAAAGGCCGAGCAAAGAGTAGACAAACATATCTGCTGGAGCAAAGTTGGTGGTGCTGGAATTGATCATCAAACCTTGCCCAGTTTCAGTGACGAAATAGGACGCAAGGAGAGTCATCACCGCGCCGATTGCGAACATGGGCATACCTTCAATCAAATTGCGCAGAGTTGAGTGGCTGCTCTTCTCGCTTCCATCTTCATCTCTATATGGGCTTGTGGCGGAGAATTGAGGCTCCGGGCCTTGGCAGCTTCCTATCTGAGACATGAGTGAAATTTTTAGCAGCAATGAAAGGAGAAACAAGGCGGCTTATAAAGTAAGGCGCGTGGGGCTCAAGGCGATTTATTTATTGTTATTTTTGAGACGACCTGAGGACAGCGGCCAGCAAACAAGAAATGATGAGTGAAGCACAAAAGATCAACAAACAAAAAAAGCCACGTGGACCAAAGGATTGGATAGTTGGAAGCTTCGGAGAAATGAGAGAACACGGGAACAGGGAGATAACGCGTGACCCCGACTAAACCAGTGGTGGCATAAATATGAACGAATTTCAAACGAATTTCAAAGTACTAATAAATCTTTTATCATTTAATTTTTAATTATTTATTATATTTTTTTTAAATTTTTTTATAATATTAAAAAAAAAGATTGAATTGATTCGTCCGTTCGAAAACGAATGAGACGAAACAAAAGAAGAAAAAAATGTTTTAAAAATAATATAAACTTTAATAAATAATTAAAATTATAATAATATCATTATCTGCAAAACGTCTTTTTTTAAAACTTTGAAAAAGAGAATCACCTCTAGAAGGATTTCAGACGGTTCGGCTACTGGAAAAGACTTGCTTTCAATTAAAACCAAAGACGGTAGTTGAAGTGGATGATTTGAACCACCATAAATAATTTTTTACTTTAGAGAAAGTGACTCGCAATGGCGTCAGCCCGGCCGGAATTGAGACCTACCGTCCCATTTTAGCACCTCAATCCCTCAAGCGACCGACATCTGGCTATGCTTTCCCAGCCACATACCCATGCAGTAATACCATAATCCCACCATCATCATCATCATCATCCATGTTCCAGTGTTAGTCCAGCACCAGCGTGATAGCATCCCAACCCTCTCACTACATAACAAATGCCTGTCACTGCTGGCCAACCAGCACCTTGGCTTAATGGTCAGAGCACCCGTTGGGCATGATGTTATCAAGGGCCATCATTTCCACACCGATGCCTGATCGTGATCGGAGAGTTGCTATGGATCTCGAAAGGCTTTGGTAGATAGACACATAAGAAACACATCCATGCGTCACCTGACATCCATCCATAGCTGGATGTAGATTTGCAAGGGTACGTATAATCGGGCAGCTCCTAAAGATAACCAACCAGCTGATTTAGATCTACAAGGATATGGATTTTTTAGGCCTGTTAAAGGCTTTTTTTTAAGGCCCATCAAATCCTCAACGTTTAAATTCTTGAAGCCTTAACCAATAAAGGCCTCCTCCTTCCGCTGGTGCTTCTTCATTACTCTTTTCTAAGCTCCTCTCCTTTGCCCTCCCTCGCCTCCACAAGGTCTATTTCCTCACCTCTCTCTCTCTCTCTCTCTCTCTCTCTCTCCTCCCCCCCCTCTACTTTCATTCATTTCTTGTTCCCTATCCAAATGCTTCCTCCATGTATTCTATTTTCCTTTGCCATTTTGGGTCTCTATTAAGAAAAAAAGAAACAAAGTTAAAAGAAAGATTTGGAATGCATTTGGTTTTTAAAAACAGTACTATTTTTTATTTTTATTTTTATAAAAAAATTAAAAATACTTATGAAAATACATTTGGAGAATAAGAATGTAAATAATTTTCTACAAAATACAACTTCAAAAGGACAAAAATTATAAATACTGTATGTACGTATGCATGTTCCCTCCCTCACTCTTGAAACTATATGAATATCAGAGCCACTCTATATTTTTTATCTTTTTATTTTTTGGATCCGTAAATTATGTGAATTTAAGGGTGAAGGAGATGATCATATTTATATATTCGAATGTAGCCAAATCAATTTCTTTCTCTTTATATATATATATATATATATATATATATATATATGTATGTATGTATGTATGTATGTATGTATTCAGATATAACAGCAACAACAATTGGATGGGCATCCCAACAATTGCATTTTTCAACCAGTTGATCGACTAAACATATCATCATGTTCAAGCACCTCCCCTCCCCCCTACTCAAAAAAAAATAAAAATAAAATAAAAAAATAAGTCTACTTGTTAACAATGAGAAGAAAAATTTAAATACTATAATATATAGTAAAAATGATACGATAAAATTAAAATTACACTAATTATATGAAAGAAATAGTTTCATATCCAACTAAAATTCATAAATCATATAAATTTATTATTTAATTTAATATGACATTTTATGTCTGATTACTTTTTACTTGTACAATATTCTTAAAACATATTAACAAAAATATGAATTAGTAAAAGAAAGTAATAGAACCAATTTTTGGCACCCTAAAAATTATGATTAGGAAAACTTTTGCCTCCGCCATTAGGTCGAGTAGCATAGTTTTTCTCAACGCATCATTGTTGGATTGACAATCCAGTTCAGCACCATCAGCGGCAAAGACGGTTAGAAGGAAGAATAACGCAATCCGTGCCGATAATAGAATATTTTCAAGGGCAAATGTATGCTTCAAATAAATGCCCAGTTGTAGCTGATTTGGACTGATGGTGATGGAAATAGTGAATAACAGAAAAATCGCTGACTTAACCCCTTCAGCATGAAGGCTTATTAGCATGCTGAAACAAACAGCACGCGTTGAAACCCTATTTAAATCTAACAAGTTACTTAGGGTTCCCGGTTGCTAAAGTTTGAACCATATTGTTTGATGCTTAAGCAGAGAGGCGTCGGCGTGCCAATGATATTGGTCCCTAATCCGCCGATGAATCTCAGATTCTGTATCTTTTGATTTGTTTTAAAGTGCAGTGCCAGAAATAAAAAGATGTCTGAGGAGTACAGCCCGTACTGCTACCAAGGTCGCACCTCAACCACATCACTCATCAGGAGATTCATTCAATTGGTATTTGCTTGCCAACAAGGATGCAAATTTCACATGTACATGGAACAATTTGAAAGTTTCATTCTCCACTTCCACAAAATGCATTAAACTTGCATTTGTAAACCTGATTATTTACAATTTCTTTGACTTCCCTTCAGAGTCCAGTTGTCTTCCTAACAAGACGAGACCAATTGAAGCGAATGCTGATAATACTGTAGACGAGTAACCAAGTACAAGAAGAGCTCCTCTTAGTGACTGCACCCAAAACATGCACCAAATTAATTAAAAAAAGAGCAATTCTAATCCTTCGAGGGAAAAAGAAAATCTGTACAATTTTTCCAACACCTTTGCTAGTAGCAGTGCATTATCATTTGCATACTGCAACGAACTTTCTGGAATACTTTGGATGGCTTGACTTAGTTCCCAAGAGAGGACTCTAAATTCACAGTCCACAGAAAATTAACAGAATCTTTGCATAAATTAAAGACGATTGATTCAAACATCATAGTGCAAAGCAACAGGAATCTCACTCATAGCTGTCTGATCAAGATTCGATGCCTGTCAGATGGAGAAACTACCACCATCCAAGTAATGGCCTTAACACTTTTTTTTTAATTTTTTCCTCAACCCAAAGGTGATGTTGGTGGATCTTGATCACACAGCCACCAAATTAAGAGATATCTCACAATAGTTGAAATGCTGAAGAGCTGAACTCACCCAAAAACAAAACCAATAGCGGCACCAACGTAAGCTTTTTCTGGAGTCAACTCAACTTGTAATTCTCCAAACTGCAAAATAATGATGGAACATCCATCAGTATTAATATTACAATATGTAGTGTCCTTGAGTGTGCAATAGGACCAGTTACCTTCAGCATCCTGCTTTCCTTCTTAGAAATTTCATCAGTTTTTATAATAGAACCTACAGACAGCAGCTTCCCAGTTTTGATCATAGCTTTGGCAATCTGCAAGAATTGATAATGGAACACACGTGATTGCCCAAAGGAATAAGGTTAAACAATATAACATTTACTAGCTAATTCAGCTGAAAACATACAGGTCATGGCTCAGACGCATGTTAGTCCAAGAAACCATAACCTGAGTCTTTGCTATAAAGATTGGAAACATACCATCAGCTATAACACGGTCAAACAGACACAAATGATTTACACAGATGATGATGAAACAGTTCTGTTCAAACAACTAGCACTTCTTTGAAAGCACCATGCATAGAAGGCAACTAAGGTGGGCTCTGAATGTACTTTTCAGCTTTTCTATGATCTACTCTCCGAACCTTTTTCACTATGGCATCTGAGCTAGAAGATAGCCAGTTACCAAGAATGTTGTTGAATTCAAAGGATTACAAAATGTGGGAATCATAGGCTATCAATTATCAGGAGGAAAGCTGAATGCCCTCACCATGTTCCAAGGAGTCCACTAGCCTTCACCAAAAAATTTCCAATATTTTTTTTTGCAGGCATGCGTGCAAAGAAGATAATCAAGCAGCCAATTGGCTAGCAAATCATGCTATACTCTCGAGAAGAAATGTCTCCAAGAGTGCAGATTTTCAACCACAATTAGTGCAGTTTCTTGACGTGGATGTTAGTCTAAAAAAAGGAAAAAAAGGAATCTCCATTGAAGCAGGGTTAAAGAAAAAAATCTAGCAAAATGGAAGAGACTGAGTGAATTATCCTACTACTATTAAAAATATAGGAAAGTGCCATGACTCTCATGACCCATAACTGTCACATTGCTTAACAGCAATAACCATCACCCAACTCCTCAATTCTCACCTGGTGATTTCACTCAAAGTCAACATGCCAAGTTAACCCTATGATTGAAGCATATATCCATCAACTACTGAAATTGCCCAAGTCATGATTCTCCTCTCTTGAATCTTCTCCGCAAACCTAACTTTTTTTTTTTTTTTTGACTAACTTCTTTACCCACGTCTGTCCATAAAAGTATGAGAATCCTTGTTTACTTTCTACCGTACTCAGGCGCCGATGTGATACATCATTTCTAAAGACCATCCTCACTACTCTTCCAAAACTTTTCACCAAAATAACATGCCATAAGTAAAGGACACCTCCATGTTTTTCTCTACAGGATTCATGTTCGTGAGGTGCAAGCGAAGTTTTACGCTGTCCGTCAATCTACCACAAAATAAATTGATAGTTATGAATGTATATATTCGGAGATGGAGAAGGATTAAAAAGTATACGAATCTGAGGATTTGATGCTAGAATTTAAAAGAAGAAAAAAAAACTAATAGGTTTAAGGATAGAATGATGAAAGAAGAAAAATAGAGTTTGGATGAGGAAATCAATTTTATACGAAAAGAGATGGCTCATGGTACTAGAAAATTAGCTATAAAAGTACTGAGAAAGTTAAAAGGAAAGAGACTATATGAAAAGAAAATTTGATCATAAAATTAGAAAGTTTGATTAGTAATTAAAGCTAAAAAAGAGTGTTATAAAAAGTCATATAAGTGTAGGAATAGAGAAGTATATGAAAACTATAAAATAATTAAGAAAGAAGTTAAAAAGATAGTGCAAAAGGTTTATAAAGAATAATATTGCCAGCTATAAATTAAAGATAAAGAAAAAGATATACGAGAAATTGCGAGACTTAAAGCAAAAAAATTAAAGATATGATTTTGATTAAATGCATTAAAGATAACTATCGAAAAATTTTGATTAAGAAGGACAAGATCAAAGAAAAATGGAGAAGTTATTTTAATAAGTTATTAAATAAAAATCATACAGACAATTTAAAATGCTTTACTAATTCTTTTAAAGATAAAAGTAATAATGTATATTTGTAGAATTAAGATATTTGAGGTAAAAAAGGCCAAAAAAAGAAAATGAAAATAAGAATACCGATGAGATCTAACAAAATTTTCATCGAAGTTTGAAAATATTTAAGTGATGTAGGAGTAACTCAGATAACAAATTTAATTGATAAGATCTCCAAGGCTAAGAAAATACTTGATGAATGGAAGAAAAGCGATATTGTATCAATTTATAAGAATAAAATGATATTCAAAACCTCTCTAAATATCATGGTATTAAACTCACGAGTGATACTATAAAACTCTAAGAGAGGATAATTAAGCATAGGTTGAAATGTATTACAAAAATATCAAAAAATCAATTTGATTTATGCAAAAATGTCAATTATAAAAGCTATTTTTTCTTAGAAGGTTAATGGATAAGTATAGAAAAATAAAATAAAATCTTATATGATTTTTGTTGATTTAGAGAACGCATATGATAGAGTCCCTAGAAAGTCAAACGAAAGCATTAGAATAGAAAAAAATATTTGTTACATATATTAATATAGTAAAAGATATGTATAATAAAATGGTTACTAATAATAAGAACTACTAATGATAATGATAATGAATTTTTAATCCATGGTACATGTTATTTGCAGATGATATAGTACCAGTGAATAAAATTAAGACTGGAGTCAATTGTAAGTTGAAATTATAAAGAAATGCATTAGAATTTATAAGTTTTAGTTTAAGATAAAGACAACAATACATAGAATGCATTTTTAATAAAATTAAAAATAAAGATGAATATAGAGTAAAAATTAAAGACTATGAAGTTTCTAACAATGATCATTTTCAATATTTAGGATCGATTATTTATAAGAGAGATTTGGAATGATGTTGTTCATATGATTAAAGTAGGTTGGACGAAATAGAGAAGTGCAATTGAAATATTATATGATTATAGAATCCTGCCAAATTGAAGAAAAAATTTTATAAAATAGCTATAGAATCAGATATGCTTTATGATACACAATATTGGATAATTAGAAAATTATACCGATAAAAGATTAATATGACTAAAATAAGAATATTAAGATGGATGTGTAGTAATACAAGAAAAGATATAATAAGAAACAAAGTTATTTATAAAACGATGAAGGTAGCATCAATTAAGGATAAATTGAGGAAAAGATGAATCAAATAGTTTAGATATTTGTAACATAGATGTAAGAATGTACTGGTACAAATAAGTGATTGAATACATATAAAAGGAAAAAGAGGGAGAGATAAATCAAAGATTATATGAAAGTGATGAAGAAAAATTAAAAATCTTCGAAACTTATAAAAAAATATGACTCAAAATTAAGCAAAATGGAGAAAAAGGATTCATATAGCTCACCCCAACTAGTTTCAGATTAAGGCTTTATCATTGTTGTATAGTCATTATCTTCACCAGACATGCAAGTCTTTAAGCAAATCCAACTCCTAATCATCACACTTAGCAAATAATTTTTTCCCATTTATTCTTTAGAAAATAACAAATGATTGATGCATGTCATCTTTGTCTAGAGGCTAGGCAGACCTTGTCTGTAATGCTCTATTTAAATTTATCAGATGTCTTCAAAGAACCGATAGATCCATATCATGATCACCAAACAATGCTACAGTAATGACGGAAGCATAATCTTGATAACTGCACTTATAGTTATATAAATAAAGGGTCTACATTCATTTGTCTTCTCATGCTGCTATGCAGAGACTATAGTTTAGCAGCTCTAAAAATCATTTGAAAAAACTGTTATCTGTCTCCTCCCAAAAACTGCCTCGTCTAACTGTTGTAAGAGAAAGCACAGAAAATTTCATCGTAATATACACAGCTTGAATGGTGGCTGGAACAGCATTTTGTATATAAGATAGAGATCATTACATAAGCCCCTGGCACGAATGTCTAGTGCAACGTACCGACAAGAGTCTGACAGTTCAACATCCAACAAAGGGACACATCAATGTTATGAAATATCAAACTTTAATATATATATATATATATATATATATTTCAAAATATGCTGGAAACTACAGTGAGTTTTCATTCTTGCCACAATAACATTTAAGAAATGAAGAAATCAGTGACTCTATTAGAGGATTCTGGATTCTTTAAGCTAGTATTAATTAGCAATAAGATAGTTTAGAATTCAAGCTTTATCAATTGCTATTGTTTAATAACATAACAATTCAAAAAGACATATGCTAAGTGCTGTAACATAAGCAAGGCACTCCATTTTGAGTCACAGAGTGTCATGCTGTAGCATGTTTTGTCCAACTTTCCAAGAACATCAGAACTCCAAAATTCTGAAAAATTAAAGTACCTAAATAACACTAGATCACAAACAGTGTCACTTCATCATTTAAGTGCACCATACAAAATAAGATAATAGAAGATTACTGCAGTTTCTGTCATCCAGATAACATACATGACAAAGAAGAGCCAATGATTGGGTAGAGCCAGAATGCAGCCAACAAAAACCTTGAGTTGGTGTAGTAAGTGATCCACCTTATGCAATAAATGGCCCTCGATACAAAGCAAGCATCAACAATGTAGATTCATGAATAGAAAACAATATCACAATCTTAAAGAATTCAAGCTAAAAGTGTTAAGATTTGGAGGCCCCAAGTGGCCAAGTTGGTAGTCTTTTGTGTTGATACAAGAGACATGACTTGGATCTTGTCCCTGCTCCAATTTTCAGCTGGGCTTCCACTTGTCCTAGATCTCAAAAAAATAATTAAAAAAAAAGTGCTAAAATTTGTGACACAAAGGGAGGATAGTGATATTGCATAAAAATATGACCTCGATAATATTTGTAACATGTCAAAAGGAGTAGCATATGACCTACCATTAGGTGGTGAACCTAGTTTCTTTTGATGTTACAAAGGACCTGCTACAGTCTACTTCAAGTATTAATGATGATGACATCAAGCAAGAAGACAATGATGTGGGAAATAGAGATAAGTTAGTGTCCAATGTGAACCTGCACACTTATTAATGGATTGGACTTCGGTCCCTAGAATTAGGATTTGGTCCCTAGAATTAGGACCTGGGGCCAACAATGTCCTGCACCCTTTGATAAATTCTATGGCAGAGGTAAAATCATGATCCGCTTTGTCATCCAATCATCGGTGCAGCATAGAACAATAGCATACATAATGTCCTGTTAAGACAAGATTTGCTAGCAAGTAGCATCTTTAACCTGATGCAACCATACCCATGAATATAGGATTCATAAGCATCCCCTGTTATTCACCATCCCGTAGCATGAAACAAAAGTTGCCATTCTAGACAATGAAGATGATGACAACATCTAAATATCATCAGCCACAAAAACAGAATATTTTTCATGGACAATGTCTGAAATCAGCGCTGTAATTGAGGATCTGTGCTAAACTGCTAATTGAGGATTATTTGCAGAAAAGAGCAATGTGTGTCACTTAGCACTGCTGTATTATATTGACAAAGAATTGTTTGCATTTGCTGAACTATTACTCATTCTATAATATAAATCATCATTTGAGATAGGCTAGAGGAAGGATGAAGCACCTTACTTGAATAGTAAACTTTAACGAATTTTATAGCCTGACATCAGATAAATATCAAGCATGCAGATATTTTCAGAAATTTACAAAATACAGAATAGGTGAATATTTTGATGGGGCATAAAAATCCAAATTTTCTAATGAGAAAATTTTAACAATCATGAACATGGTTTAACAGCTGTAGATCCACACAAAAGAGGGCGTTGCTGGAATGGTTCAAATACCATTGTGCAGATCTACTCGATAAAATTTGGATTTGCTTATAACTTCCAAGTGTATTTCTCCTGTGATATCAAATAATTGTCCAGACTACAAAGAGGGGTAAAAAAGAGTGCTTTAATCAACATTATTATATGACTATGTTCCAAAGTAAATGCACTTAAAGATCCAAGTCTAAATATTACCCTTTGAGGCTCTCCTTGACCATACATTCCCATAGCCTCAAATCTTCTTCCAGCAGATACCAAACGTTTGCCAAGTGCTACACCGTTAAAGGAAATAGAGACATCGGGTGAGTTCATATGGCAATTATTGATCAAGATTTATTAGTTATTTCATCCTTGCCTGGTTTCACATTGTCGGCCACAGAACTCTCTAAAGATGGGAGCTGGCTTGCAATGCGGTTTGAAGTAGAAGTATCAGCCTGTTCCCATGCTCGAGAAAGATTTAAAAGCATTTCTCCCACCTCTTGACCACACTGAAACAGAGATCCATTGCGGTAAATCTGTGATATCCCCATAGCATTCTCGTCTTACCCACACAGAACAGCTTATAAGGGCGCTATTGCCGAGTAAAACACTATCTCATCAAGAAACTCCAGCATTCCAAAAAAAATAAATGAATAAATAAACCTAAACCAACTTACCATAAAATTAAAGAGGAGAATTACTAACCTCATCCAACACGGGCCCGTTAGAAAGATCAAATGCCGCATCATTTAACTTTACCAGAACTCGAGAAGAACACAGGAAAAGAAACATTAAATCAAAAACGAAGAATCGATCCGAACAATCGAGCTCAAACCGAAAACCTGATGGCAGGAAGGAGACTTACATCGAGCCGGAGATCGCCCGGGAGCCTTGCAAGGTAATCCGGGGGGAGCTTCAAGCAATCCTGGATGCAGAGGCCACACGCAGAGATATAAGCCTAAACCCTAACACTAGACCAGAAGGGGGATGGGTCAGTGGCACTTACCGCGAGTTCTTGAAAGAGAGGGAGGAGGTCGCCGCCGCCGCCGCTGTCGTCGTCGTCGTCGTCGTCGAGGGATTTGGGGGAATCGGACTCCGCGAGCGCGAAGGAGACGACGAGGGCTCGAATTCTTGAGGACTTCTTATACAAGGATTCGAAGGGTAGAAGCGAAGGGAAGTGACGGGGATTCCGGTAAGATACCGGGGTAAGGGAGGGGGTGACAGCGGGAGGAGGTGGGGAGAAGACGAGCGTTGCCATTCGAAGTAATTTGTGACGGAAAATAGAGGGTCCGACACGCGTCGTCCAGGACACAGGCTTAGCATATTTATAGGCCCCATCGGTCGAGAACCATCGAGGCTAAAATTCATGAACCAAAAAAAAAGAAAAAGCCAAAATTTATGAAAATAATTTTCCTCAAATTATACGGTGAATATTCAATGGAATAAACTTAGATGAAATGTTTGCTATATATTTTTTTTAGTTAACTAGCGGCACATATACAATCATTTCATATAAAAAGATGATGTATCTTTTAAATTTAATTCTAAAAATAATAATAAATATATTAAAAATCTTTTTAAATAAGATGATAGAACGCTTACCTAATGTTAAAAAAAAAATCACACGATGAATACATATAAAATCACACTTAAATTTTTTTTTTTCTCGTTGAATTTATTTCTTAATTTTTAATAATCAAAATATTTTGAGATATTTTAAGATTTATAACTTTAACATGGTATACATGAATTGCTTAACCACTTTTATTCTTAACAAATTATCCTCAAATATCTATTTATGAATTTTTAGTGTAATGCAAATTAATGATGCTAACGTCTTTTTCTATTTCTGCTTCCATATATATCACTCACAATACTTATATGTAAAGAAAAGAACTAATAATATTATTAAATTAGCATCATAACATTTAATATAAGTTTCGATCTTTTACATACTATCATGAGAGATTACAATGAGAGGTAAATATGATGCAAACGATGAATAACCATTCTTCTATATTTTTTTTAAAAAAATAATTTAATTGATCATGCAACAACTCTCGTAGCGCATATTCATTTTATCTATGTTCTCTTAATTAAAACAAAAATATGTGAAAGTTTAAAGCCTACTTAGCATCATTGCTACTTTTGTATTTTTATTCATGGATAAACCAGTGAACCCTAGTATGGTAATTGATTTAAAAAAAGTACTTATATGAATTTCTTGCTATTTCCTGCTTGTATTTTCATACTTTCTACGTAAAGGCAATGAATTGTTACCTTCAAAATATCCAAAGAATAACAACACTTAAGACTATTTCACCAGCAGCTATGCAATGGTCAAAATATGCATTATTGATCCTTGATTCCATAACTAGTTAAGTAGTATGTTAAGCGGTATGCCCATCGATGAAGATGTTGCACTTGAATGTGGATTTTCTTTATAATATCTACATAAATAGTTTCACATTAAATAGGGTTAAATGGAAAGAATAGTTTGAAGAATTTATAACTTAAATTCACCCATTATCAATTAACTGAAACTGAAGCTTTTAAGACTACGTAGACTCAATCCAATAATAAGTTAATTGTGTTAGAATATGAGTTTAAGATATTGCAAATGATATCAGAGCTAATCCGAAAGTATGAAAGTTAGTGGACAATAGAAAGAACCCAATAGGGCAGTGATAATGGACGTACTCCTACATTCACTAGATTAAAAATAAGGGTATCTTGTGAGTTTGACTGCTAGAGGTAATCATAAACTGCTAAAAAATTGTAAAAGAAAAGAATAGGGAGAATTGATTTCCATCATTTCTGTTTCCTCTCACTATATTTTCTCATTTCTTTCCTAATTCCATCGATCCATGATCATCTCTTGTATTGCAGGAAATTAAACAACATAGTACTGAAAGGCAAGCGTTTCCAAGCCCCAAAGCACGTTTGAATCAAACCAGACTGATCCCAGACTATCTACATGAAGATATCCGGGTTAACTCTAATTGAACACAGCCAAGTTTCAGTAAAATATAGCTATTCGTGCACATTCATATCATCAGTAAGCTCCCTAAAATCCAGTGGGATTCGGGAAATGGATGACAAATGAAATATTGAGAAAGTAAAGGATCTCCTTTTCAACGCTCTTGAGCATATCCAACCTTCCATACACGATTGTTTTGGAAGCTCGCTTCAAATATCTTTAATCCAATATTTCCATCTATGATTTCTTGCCTAGAGCCAAGCTAACTCGCATGGCTCGGCCTTCTAGCTCCTGCAAAATAGTGAGCAATTTACCATCAACTTAAGTTGCATTCGAATTACTTAATGCATTAAAATGCATGCCAAAATAATTCTCTCTCAGAACTTAACTAGAAAATAAAGAACCCAATGATGTGTGGATGCATCAATCTGTTCTGTATATCAAGCTCTAAAAAGATAGATTTATAGCAACTTATCAACATAGATTTGGGTGCTAAGAAGAAGAATAAACACGTACTGCTCCATTGAGATATTGGAGAGCAGCATCCATCTCTTCCTTAGTTGAGTAGCATACAAACCCATAACCACGAGATCGACCAGTGTCTCCATCGTAAAGAACTCGAGCTCCGACCACATTGCCATATTCCTGGAACACTTGGGTCAGGCTTTCGGATGTAACTGACCAAGAGAGATTGCCCACGAAAAGCTTGTGGTCGCTCTCAGGGTACAAGGGCTCTCTGGGCTTGGGTTTGTCTGAAAGGTTTACCCTCATCGTTCGCCCACAATACAGCTGAAATAGGAATTCATTTTGTCAAACAAGACGGATTAGAAGAAACGAAAGTGAGAGAGAGAGAGAGAGAGAAAGAGAGAGTCCTTACGCTTCCATCAAGATTCTGGATGACTACTTCACAATCTTCAACAGTACTCATAGTTACAAATGCAAATCCTCGACTTCTTCCAGTATCCCTGTCATAAAGAACCTGAAAACATGTTTAGATCGGTCAGGCCTGGAGATATATAGATAAAAAAAATGTAATGATCGAAAGCAATAATATGCATGTTAACCATCTTGCTCTTTTGAATGGCGTTTGTGGTGTCAATACTCAATACTCTAACATTAATATCATCATGAACAGAGAGTGCTGTGTGCTTTTTTAATGTTTAAATCTCACTTCCTGAATCAAGCTCCTGAATTCCTTGAGTTTAAGAAGAATACTTATGTATAGATGTATCATTACATATCTGCAAGCATCAAACTCCTTCACAGTTCCGGCTTCCTCATCTCTGGGGAGATACTAGAACATACATTCCAATTTGAAGATTGTCTAATTGCTGTATGACATATCACCTTTTTTTATTGCTCAGGAAAAAGAAAAGATATATCACCTCTGTTATGCGATATGCTATGTCTGATTCAATGTGATACAAGTTAACCAACTTCTCTGGATTTCACCTTGGACTGCAAAGTCTTTCCCAAAAAATTTAAAAAAGCATCTACTTCCATGGTTAAACCATCTCTTTAGTAGGCATGTCGACGAATCAATAAACCTCCACAATATATGGTAAGCTGTTGTGTTTATTTAGTAGTTCCTCAGATTATTTTTTTTTTAAAAAAAAAAAATCAAATATTAATTTCAACCAATAAATCTCACCCAGTCCAAACTTTTGCCCTGTTAACCAGGTTGGATGTTGACATTATCTCCAATTTACTCAGCTCATTTGAACAATAAATGACCAAGGTGATCACTTCACATAAAGATGCAGTCTATTTGTTACCCAGAACTAAGATTTATCTTCATATATTTCATTTACTCTTTAATCGACTATTTAGATGAACGAATAAACTCTCAGGTTAAAAAAAAAAAACAGGGCCAACCTCGACCATCTCTGGGTTTGCATACTGTTGGATGATCCCTGCCAATTGGGCACTGTCACAGTTATAAGGCAGGTTGCCAAAGTAGAGCTTGGTGTTTTGCAGGGTGGCAGCGGCGGCGACCACCTCTTCTCCTTTGCCATCCTCCTCCGCCGTCTCTTGCTCCGCTTCCTCTTCCTGGACCGCAGCAGCGGCCTCCTCCTGGGCCAGTGCAGCAGAGTTCCTCATGAGCCGCCACTTCTGGGAGGCAATGGGTGTAGATAAATGTTCTGTGAGATTGGCCATGGCCGGCATGCGCATTGGGCGCGCGCAGGTGACTCGGAGGACGACATCGGAGGAGACGAGCTTCGAGCTGAGCTGTGGAGTGGCCGCGGTGGAGAAATAAGAGCCAACGGCAGCAGCAGCAGCAGCAGCAGCTGCCATTTTGATTGGATATGGGAAGACTGAGGTGGTGATGGCGGTGGTGGTGGCGGCGGCGGCTGCTGCCTCTCTCCGGCAGCAAGTCTGTTGGTTGATGAGGTATAAAGGGAAAGGGAGGGAGGAAGGAGGTGGATGGATAACATGGGGCGAGAGTGGGATATTTAGGATGACGTGGAGAGGCTGTGTTCCACTGGCAGGGGATGAGAGAAAAAGGGTGGATAAGGTAACTTTCCACCTAAGATACTGGGTGCGTGTCCTGCCGTTTCTTCTGCGGTTGATGCTCCAAAGGTGAATTACTTGCAGCCTACAAAGTGATTGTAGGGCAAAGCAAAGCAAGGGTGAATGCATGGTGCTGACCAAATGGTAGCATTTATTCTAATATTATTTAGACATTTTGATTCATATAAATATTTAGAATTATTTTAATAGATAATCATTATAAAATTAAATACATAGCAATGATGTCATGTTGCTAATTTAGTCATATTCATCTAAATTGATAGCTGGGTGTGCTCTCTTTGTTGTGTTACAAGGAAGCTATATGCCGCCTATTTAATTCAATAGATTACAATATTGTTATAAGAAGCATCATGCTTTCTTGCTATCTCCACGGTCGTCTAGAACACTGTCTAAACTTTGAATGCATGATCCATGTAAAAAAAAAGCTAGTATAACATTTTATCGACTATTTTTATGCTTTAAAAATAAATTTAAAAAAAAACTAATTTTTTTAAAAAGTGTTGAACACTTTCATCAAGCATTTTGCTCGTGATCATGCAAGTGTTTCGCTTGTTGCAAGTGTGAGCACTCCATTTGCATAAATATTCCACTTGTTAAGGCATGAGCATTCAACAACACTCCTAAAAAAATTAAATTTTGATCATTTTCTAACTTAGAGATAATAGTTACAAGGCCTTTTAAGGTCATAAAGAATTGAGCCATTCAAGGTTATACGAACAAAGCCTATAAATAGGCTTAAGATCTAAGGACATAGGTAATCAAAATTTTGTAGTGCCTATATTATGATTTTTAGTAAAAAATGAAGACTCTATCAAGAAAAGCTTGAAGGTTGAGTTCTTCGAGGCCTTGGTAGCTTTTTTTTTTTTTTTTTTATTTTCTATTATTTTTAATGATATTTTTTTATTATTTTTTATTTTTTATTTTATTTATTTTTTATATCTGAAGAAGTTTTTGGGTTGCATCTTTATATGATTATGCTTGTGATAGGATGTTCTAATCGAGATGAACCATTGTATCATAAAATAGATCACCTAAAAAAAAAAAAAAAAGATAAAACTAGTCCTTAGGATTTATTTTTTATTTTTTATTTAAAAAATTTGGCATTTGTGTCCTACATCATTGCCCATGTACATTTTTTTTATCAGTTAAAAAATAAAAATTGTTATATAATTTCGTCCTAGTGAGTGAAGGAAAGAAAAATTTCCAAAACCTTTGGCCCATGCATGAAACTCGCAGGGCAACCAGGCAAGGGAAGGATAACTTCGGCCTCCGCTTAACTTGAAACCGGGATCGGTGAGTAAGAGATGTTTCCTACCTATTTTAGATCCAATCAACCGTTAGAAACTTAGAATCTGCCTGAAATTCTGATCACTTTACTCCTCCCATTAGCCTGTGAGAACTCTATGAAGTATTATGTTTCCCACATTCTCCAAACTTGCCGGAATTCTCATCCTCCTCCGGCACCGGAAACGATCTTTCCCCGATCCCGCTTCTCCTTCACAGAACCCATATCGGAAAACCCTCATCCGATCTCAGGACGCGTGCGATGTGGCCTTCTCGAACATGCGCAAAGGCTGTTCGATATAACGTCCCACCAGGACACCGTCACCTGGAACTCAATGCTCCGACGCTTTTCAGGCCATGCAATTTTATTTTTTTTTTTTGAAAGGATGCCATCTCGTGATCAATTCTCATGCGACACGATGATTTCTGGATCAATGCAGTTTGGAGAGATAAATGATGCAAGAATTATATTCAACAACATGATGCCGGAAAGAGATGTCCTCTAACCTTGTTCAATCTGATGCCCTGGAAGCTGTTCAGGTGGATGCCTTTCTTGGAATGTAACTTCTTCGAATGCTCCGATTAGAGAATGACTGTGGAGAGGATGGACTGGAACTTTCAACAGAAATGAGATCAAAACGTCACGAGTGTTCAGAATGTATGCTACCTCCTCATCTGTGGATTCTCCAATCTAAATAAGCTTTACAACTCTTTAAAAAGATGAGATGGACTGATGCAAAAGCCTGATCAAATTAACTTTCTGGAGTTATCTCAACATGTAGCCATGCCACTTTGATCAGAGAAGGCCAGTACTACTTTGATTTCATGAGGTATGAGTGTTCTATGAAGCCAGCAAATAAGCATTGCACTTGCATTGTTGATTTGTTAGGGAGATATGGATTCATTGAGGAAGCAATATATGGATCGAATTAGAGGAGATGATGTTGAAGCCATCGATAGTGCACGAGGTGCTGTAATTGGATAGGATTCATGGAAATGTTCAGGTGGGTGGGATTACTGGGGAGAGAGTTATTGAGATGGAGCCTTAGAACTCTAGTGCATATTTTAAAATTGGCAAAATAATATGAAGCTGGTTGGAGGAGAAGAGATGCAGAAAGAATTCTGGGCTTGATGAAGGGGAGGAGGGGAGTGAAGAAAGAACCTGGGTGTGCTTGGATTGATGTTAAGATTAGTGTCCATGTTTTTCTTGCTGGAGACGTGTTACACCTGACATCAATGAAGCGTATCATGTGTTAATACTTGCTGGAATTAGAGATGTGAATTGTGTGTAAGGTGGTTCTCTTTGTTGGAAGAATATATTTTGGACTAAAACCAATATCTAAAATAGGCAAATTATATGTTCCATTTCAAACTCCACTTAACTTTGCCATCTTTTTCTTTCAAAAAAGCGACTCCCATAAGTGCTTACTTTTTCAATGAAGTAGAGACTTTTTTTAATATTTGAGTAGAAGTCAAATTGGAATTTTAAAGCATTACTATGATTCACACACTTAAAAGGAAAAACTAAATTACATAGCTATGGAAATGATGCTACAGAGTCCTTCAGGAGTTCCATCTCTCTCTCTCTCTCTCTCTCTTCAAATTCAATTATCTAATATAGTTTTCTGTTCAAGGAAAATCAATGAAAACAGAGACTTTAATTGTTGAAAGGCGTTGTAAACCTCTGTTCTTCTAAAGAGCACTATAGCTGTTCTAAAGGCTGAAGGGTCACTAATTCCTCGCTCCCATGTGTGGGAAGATTGAGGAGAGGGATGGAGGCACTTTGGCAGAGAGGGAAATGTGGAATATAAAAATTTTCCACGAATCACTTGGAACTTATTTAAGCAATCAATATATAAACACAAACACAAACACAAACACAAACTTTAGCATTAAACCCATAGCCTCGTTACAGATGCAAATATCACAGATAAGTCTCTTGCGTAAGCAATGCCTCTTCCAGCTAAAGTCAGACATATGATTTGCAGACATTATATATATATATATATATATATATATCCTTCATGATTTCCAGCTTCTGCTGCCTCAAGTGCCTTGAGCGGGACGCAGTGCACAGCATATCTGGCTCTGCGGCAGAGATCGAAGATGCCGTCACCGGGACCTGCCAGCTTTCCTCCAAGGTTTGACCTCCAATAAAAGGCAAGCGAAGAGATAATGAACGCAAAACGGTACGGCCTGGCTTACCCCAGCAAAGCAAGTCCACCGATGAATCCCCATCCGTACCCACCCGCAAACTCTTACTGACCGACGGCCCAGATTCTTCGGCTTTTTATTTCCATCGAATCTCAGCGTCCCCGACAAAAAGCCGATATCTAAAGCCACGCCAGCCTCTCAAATTGGGTGACGCGTCGGGAATCGCGACTATCTCATCCATCCGACGGTGAGACGTCCTCTCAGCAGCACGCTCTCTTCTCTCTCTCTCACTAAACCCCGCCAAGTTCTAGTGGAAAGAGAAGGGGATAAAGAGAGGAAAGCGAGCGTTTTTAAATCCAGAGGAGAGACAGCTAAAAGGGAACGACGGGTGGAGAGATCTGTTGGACGGAACCGAGGTTTCTTCTCGCCTCGGATCTCCTTTCTCTCTTTCGCTCGCCGCACCGGCACTCCAAGATCGAAATCCCTCTTGAGCGGCGAATCCCTCGATGGATCTTGCTTCTTGATCGCCTTGCCCCTCTATTTCTCTCTCGGCGTTCCTCGGTGTCTACGGATCGGGGGTTTCGAGGGCTAGGGTTTTGGAGTCCATCTGGCAGAGCAGCAATGGCGGCCGTGTTGCCGGGTCAAGTCAGTGCCGTGGAGGTAATAATCGAGAACAGAAATGAAGGGGGTGACAAGGGTTTCGTTTTATCTTTATTTTCTTGCGTCACAATAGAACTATGTTTCTCGTCATTTAATCTTTGAATTTTGTTTGATTTTTGTTTTCTTCGTTGCAGGTTGGGACCTTTTTTGTAAGACAATACTATCATATTCTGCAGCAGCGACCGAATCTTGTCTATCAGTTTTACAAGGATGCGAGCACTGTGCTGCGAATCAATGATGACAGAACTGAGACTGCTGCAACAATAATGGTAGTTTCAATTAATGTTTTAATTAATCGAATGTTCTCAGATCGCAATTTGGAATTCTAGGAAGAAATAACAACCCCTAACCCCAAAACAAAAACAAAAAAAAAAAGAAGAAAAAAAAAAAAGAAAAAAAAGAAAAATCTGAAGTAAGTTAAATGTAATAAAGGCTATTTTGTTTTCAGGTGTCTCTTTTTTAGTTTTACCATTGCAGATCCTAAGAAATAATGGCTAATCATTATCGCTACTAATGCGAATGTTTTGCATTTTCAATTCTTGATTTCTGTGCTTTTGGATTGTAACTCTGTTTATTTCTCTGTAGAATTCGCATTCTCTCTCTCTCTCTCTCTCTCTCTCTCTCTCTCTGTATGTGTGTGCGTGAAAGAAAAGGTGACGGTTAACCTTGTTCCTGTTTATGATATATGAAGGAAACCTAAATTTTAGTTGGGTCTTTAAATTTTATGTAGTGTTATAGGCTGCATGGTTCTGAGTACTGTACTGTATATATATATATATATATATATATTAACTTTGATCTGGGAGGTGATTAGTCAATATTTTTGGGGGGTCCATATTGCAGTTAGGTAGCGTGATGTAACATGCCCGGTCTCTGGGGTCAGCATGCAGCATGTTGGATAAGTGCTCATAACGTGATCTTTTGGTTGTTCCGAAAAAAGCTAGCTGAACTTTATGCCTTTTTTAATTCAAAATAGTTTCATCTGTTTGAGACAATCATTAGAGTCAATATTATGATTTCGTTAGCAAGTTGAAATAGTCTTAAGCTTTAAGTTAGTGATTTGTGGTCTTTTGTATAACTCTCTCTTTTTTTTAATTAAGTAGTTGCATAGTGTCAACTAAGCCCTTCATGCTCCCATGTTGTTTATGTATGCATGTGTTGCACTATTATGAAGACCTGTTTATATTGAATCAAAAAAAAAAAGGGTTTTCTTACTGTTTCTTCTTCTCCTCCTCCTATTTATTTTTATCATCTTTGTCATAACTACTTCCTTTGTGCTGGAATCATCATGTCACATTTATATGGTCTCAAACCATGGTGTTTTGGTAGAGAGGAAAGCTAAGAAGCTGCACCAAGCTTTCCATACAGGTTATCATGCATCAAAAAGCACCCACTCCAGTTCCTTAAATGTAGTGAATTTATGTTTCAAGATTACATGCTTTCTATTATCGCCCATCTCTTCCTACCATTTTAGGATCATACCAATGGTTAGATTCCTTTGCTCATCCTCTCGTGCGGAGCAAATTGGCCACTTCTAATCTCTACCCCTTCCCTCTCTCACTATTTATGGCCAATCTTCGGTTCACCCTTTATGATTGCCCCTTCCTTTATTCTTTCTCCAAATCTTTCCCTTTTCTCTCCTAAATCTTTAAGACTTATAACAACCAGTTCTAACCACTCCCTTAAACCTTTTCTAATCAAGAGACTCAGTTTTATTGTTTTGTGAGAGGATGTAGAGATATGGTATGTGGATGAAAACAATGGGAGGAATTGGTCTCTCCGGCAAGGGAGGCAATGTGAGAATGGATTGGAGTTGGGGTTAGGACTAGGTTCCTGTGGTTAAAATGGGAGGGAGAAAGAAGAGGAGGGGATAAGACAATAGTAGGAGAATGAGGATTAAGATTTTGAAAGGTTAATTAACAAAAAGGATGTGCCAGAAGGGCTAGGGACTTGAGAGTCATAAAAAAACGGAGAAGGAAGTGTGAGAGAATAAGAACTCAGTGCAGCCATCCAATAGTTTAAGAGATAGCAAAATTAAGGACAAGAGATACTGAGGGGTATTGGTTGGGAAGTGGACCTTGGCTATATTTGGAATAATATTGTTTTATTGGGTAGTTGGAGTAGCTGGTTTCATCTCAATCTCTTCTAGTTTTCATATGGATATCAATCAATCACAGTGTGTGAGAAGTAGGAGTGGCAAAACTAGAATAGCTTCTTAGGTTCGCTTCTTGATTAATGGGAGTCTACAACTTCATAAGAGCATGTCCATGGCCTGCGAACTTGGAAAAAATGATTGAACAAGTTATGGTGCTGTTCTTGATTTTATTTTTATGAAATAAAACCAATTTAATGTGAACCTTTCTAACACAAGCACCAAGAATCTTGCAAAGAAGGGAATTTTTTACCAACTGTAAATACTTAAGGTAATAAATGTGTATTCTTAACTGTACGGAAGCACTATCCAGCTATGACAAAGATTAAGGATAGGCCATGGTGGAGCATAAAATAGACGATTAGTTTCTTAAACATGTAATTAATTATAAAGGATTCTTTTGAAACGTATTTACAAGGCTTGGAAAATTATTCAAATGTGGTTATTATGACATCCAAGGTTCTTGTCTATCGAACAAGGAACTTACTTGAAGGCCATTGACTTGATACGTTGATCACCCTTCGCCCATCTAATGATGGTGAGTGAGCTAAGCTTGTATCTATATCATCACTTTACCAAGGGTGTGCTTGGTTTGGTGAAAGTGGCAGAAGCTGAAGTACCCCACTTCGTTTGATTTTAGCTCTCCCTCTAAAGTCATCAAAGTGGGTTTAAGCTAGAGATGAATCTCAAATAGGCTGAACTACACTTCAATGGTCATTTTAGGCAACAAAACAGCCCGAAGTGCCCACTTCAGGGAAAACTCAATTTCAGGCTGCCCACTTCTGGGCAACCAAACATGCCCCAATTTTAGAGAAACAAACAAAGGTATATAGGAATAGAAATATGTGTTCAGAGAGTTTTATATTTCATAGACTGGCATGATTATATCGATACTCTCCCACCACCTTTCCATCCTACTCACTTATGGATGGAGTATCAGAGTATCATTAAGTCAATTACAATTGATCGATCAAGTGTTCCAAGCAACCTGGATTAGAATAGGGCAAACTGAATTGTTGGAGTCAAGGTAAATGTTTTAGAATGTTGTAAGTGACAAGCAGGTGACTAAGGGACCACCTAATGCCTAGGTTGGTGTCTAGAGGTCTGGGTGGTCCAATGACAGATAATAATTTTTAAAAACTATAAAGTAATAAGCATTTATATTCTAACAAATGAAACATAACATGTAAGGGTGCAAATGAGCTGAGCTGAATATTATGTTGCTTGGGATTTGCTGGGTATATAAGAAGGTTGCTTGAACTTGGTTCGAGTTCAAGTTGAGCTTCATAGATATTGTTCAAGTCCATTCATATAAGTTTTGCATGAGCTTGTGTGTGTGTGTGTGTGTGTGTGTGTGTGTGTGTGTGTATTCAAGCCACTAGTGTTGGGGCTAATTAGCTGCAATTGAGCAGATCCTTATTTGTAGTCCTATGTTGGGAAGTTGTTTAAGAGTGGGTTCTCACTAGTTACTCAAATCAGGGTCAATTGGTAAATAGCTATAAATTCAATTCACAGATATTTATAAAAAACTCTTCTTGCGATGATTACTCTTTTCCTAGAATAACACAAGAAAAGGGTAATGATACACTACAAAAGGGGGGTGGTTCTGTTAAGATTGTTAAGGAAAATATTTAATTAAGAATTTTCTCCTTCTACCCTCTTTGTGCCCTTGTTGCTATGTCCATCTTCAACTCTCATTTGCTGGGAGCCTACTTCCTACAAGTTATTGTTTTCCCTTTCTGATTGGTTTTCAAGGTGAGCTTAGTGAAAAGTACATCGGCTTTCCAAATTTATTTCTAGGAAAAATCTTACTAGAGTGGGGAACTGATTTTTTGACAACCACATAGTGACATGAATGGTTCGAGCTTTTTGTGAATGTCTTGAGATCTGCTTCATTACATAAGGGGCTTGTTAAGACTTGTCTTAACTAATAAATGAGTTGAGTTCACACGGATTCTAAAGCTGATAAATGAGCTAGGCTTCAAAATTAGAGGCTTGCAAAGCACTAAAGGAAGCTGAGCTCACCTTGGTGAGAAGCTTGGCGTATATGAGCCAAGTTTGAATAGTTGATGCTAAGTTTGGCTTGAGCTTGAGCCAAGCTTAAGTAGCTATTTTATATACTGAGCCATGCCCAAGCAGCTGAGTTATTTGCTCAGCTCGGCTCATTTGCATGCTTACAACTATATGCCAGATTGTGTGTTTTAGGAACACTTGTTAAGTTAAAAACTAATTTAATGCCTTATAATTTGGTAAATTTATGAATGTTTTTATTGTAATACCATAGTTTATGGTTATTAAAAGTCCTTTATGAATATATGGTATCAGCATGACAAATGTTGTCATAGACTAAGTAATTTCTAAATTTGATGTTTAGGATTTTTAAGTTGCTCGAGTGTTTCCTTATATGGTCTATGTGGATTCATATAAATGGAAAGACACAGTGAAATCTTTAGTATTTTTTTGCATTGCACACGACTACACTTGGGGTGAACTCATCAACCTTGTAAACTTTTCCTATGATGTCTTGGGTATCAACTCTTTAAATACTTCGTCTGGTGTTACTATTATTTGGTTCTTTACTTCTGTGTGCAACAAATCTTGGAATATTATATAGTTAGATTGTCTGGTCCTTGGAATCACATCAAATACTAAGCAAAGTGCAATAAACTTTGGAATTAGAACATGCAATGCAAGAAGTGCTCACATAAATTATATGTGTTCCAATAATAGTTTAATGAAAAAAAATAGCAAAAAGTTTGAAATACTTTTATAATTGGATTGAGAAAATGATTAGATCCACTTACCTCACTTAGCCTGACTCTCTAGAAATGATCTTGGAAATAAAGTTTCACATCAATATTCTAATGGAACATGAAAATTTTAAGTTGATATTGATCTAGAGGAGGTGACTAGTCATATATCTTTGCAATGCTCTACTTTCTCATTAAACAAAAAAAGATGCATGCTTTTTACTTCTAAAATTGTTGTATTGTTAGTTGCATAAGAAAACTTGAAAGTTAGGCTATGTTTAATTGGCTTTTATGGTTGAAAACACTCCTGAATGCTTGCAACTATAAAATATTTTTTCAATATTTTTTAAGAGCTTCTGGTCTGCCCTGGAACAGTGTATGAATATGTAGAGGGCTCTGTCATATATGAGATGATCATCCCATGTAATATAACTCAATATTAGAGGTTGCAACCATATAGTTCAGTCTTTTGTGGAACAAAAATGGGCTAATACATATTATAAATGTACCAGGTGTAAGAAGATTGGGATTGAGTATGTTAGAATTATAGGTGTTTCACAAATTTTCTGAACATCTAATCACCAAAATCTGATAATACTATTTTTTTAACATTAAAGGTGTCACAGTATCACATCTGCTTGCTGAAGTTCTGGTTAAGATATCTTTGTTAGTCTGGTTTTGATTGTGAAGCTCCATCTCCAAGTTCAAGGACAGATCACAAAGCATTGAGAACACAATACCATAAATGTGAGCTCACGGGCTTATTGAGATATATCAAGAATTCTTGCCCTCTTCTAAGAATACAAGGAATTGTATGTTGCCACTGGGTTTGGGGAGTTAAATTGAACGTCCAGGGAGACTGAGTGATCGACAGTCCAGCACAATGGAAAATGATGCTAAGTGATGACTATAAGCTGCTGGTTTTCTAAATCCTGGTCAGTGTGTTGTAGATTTAAAATTTCCAGATAACCTGCTGACTTGCTTGTTAAGGTACATTGACTGGATGTTTTTGGCATTAGAATGTATTGTAAACTGATCTTTGGTCTATGGGATACCTGTCGCTGGTTCAGATATTCTAGAATAATAACTAAAAAAAATGACAGGTAGAAAACAGCAGCATCCTTCTGACAATGCTTACCACATAGGCCATCCTGATGGCCAAGATGACTATATGACTTAATTTTGTCGTCCAAAACTCCCTGATGTGATGACCATTATTTAAAGGCTGCGAAAAGTGTGAAGCTAGAAATATCAGTCTCTGATTATGGGTGTTACCTGGATTCTTCCTACTCATGTTATTGATTTGTCACTTATTAACATAAAATTTGTATTGAGCTACTATGTTGCATAAATATGATTGGCCTTAATGCAAAATATATTCTTACATTTGGTGGAACATGCATGCAACAGATAGATAACATGTGCTTGTATGATACGCTCAGCCACACCTTTTATGAATTGCAACTAAGCATTATATTGGTGCATTGCTTTGTTCCTAAATAATTTATGTGAGCTAGAGATCTGTAGATAGGTTAACCATGATTAGGTTAATCGTCTTATGAGTTCTTAGGTGCTGAAAGTCTGAGAATCTTGAGATAGATGTTTTGAGAAGAAGGAAAATTGAATCGGTCGTTCATAAGAGCCAAATGCATTGTTTGAACACCTTTTCTTTCAATTAAGATATGAGAAGGCATTTTTACAAAAATTGGTCATATTCTCCTAGATGTGTATGCCTACAAATGCTACTAGGAGATGTTTTGCTGGATCCACTGTTAATTTTGGTGCTTCATGTTTTCCAAAAAACTTCTTACATGCATTCTTTTTATCTGCCCGATCTAGTTAATAATGTTCTTATGTTTCAGTCTAGGGCATCATCCAGTGTTCTAGATCTTTATGTTCTTGCACTGATAGTTAAATTATAGTGTCACTGTCGCCTTTTCTCTCTTTTTTTTTCTCCTTTTTTTTAAATGTAATTTCACTATGTGAGTAACTGAGTAATTAAATGTAATTACATGCGAGCCTACAAATGCTACACAATACAACCAAAAAAAAAAAAACCCTTAAAGCCAGGATAATGTGAGTTTGCTTTGATTAATGCTGTACATAGACGCATGTATGTACATGCATATAAGCATAAAAATGTGTGTATATATGTTCATGCATTTATATGTGTATATAGGTGTGTATGATAAAATCTCACATAGCAGTATCTGTAATTGTGTTACTCAGATATATATATATATGTGTGTGTGTGTGTGTGTGTGACCCAACATTATCTTTTGCAGGAAATCCATTCTTTGATCATGTCGTTGAATTTTACTTCGATTGAGATCAAGACAGCTCATTTTCTGAGTTCTTGGAATGGAGGCATCCTTGTGATGGTTTCTGGTTTTGTACAAACTAGCAACTACAATGCTAAAAGGAAATTTGTTCAGACATTTTTCCTTGCTCCACAGGAGAAAGGATATTTTGTTCTGAATGACTTCTTTCAGTACCTTGAGGAGGAACAATTGCATCAGCACCCAGCAACCATACTAGCCCATAACGATTATGAGAGCAATTTAAGTATGTCCAGTTCAGTTCCTGAGGCAGGTACGTTTTCATGATAGAAACATGTTCTCATTGTTGATTTTTGGTTCTTTCTAATTTTAGTTTGCTATGTGACAATGGATGTGTTATTTGTATAAACCTGTAATAGTGAACTGAAAATTAAGCAATTGATTAGCAACCTAATTTTGGCCTACCTATAAAAGGATATGACTGTTCACTTCAAAGTGTCATTAGTTTCCTGTTTCTTTAGTCTATATATGCCAGGTTTTCATCTTTAACAGGTTGAAGCTTGAGGGTCATTCTTCTTGATCCTTCTTTGAATCAAATTGAAATGCTTACTTTTTGTGCTTATATGTTAGATATTTGCTGTATCATTTATTTGATATGCCCATAGGTTTTATTTAGTTATTTATTCACTATAATGGTTCCCATGTTTTGTACTCAGAATGTCCTCAAATTGGTTTGTAACAAAGTAAACAGGAATGATTTCCTAATTGATGCCTTTTTATTAGTACTTGGCACTAAGTCACTTTACAATTGACATCATTAAAGTTTTCATGGGTTAATACTGTAAATATATTTTTTAATCAATTGCACAAGATTTTCTTTTCCATGTAAATGTCAGCCTAAACACTTTAACCACCTGTAATTTTTATGCTGCTGCCTGGCTGTTATTTCAGTTGGGTATTTCTGATCAACAGGTGATTTTCTAGGCCTCCTCCACATGGCATTTTTCTATTGCATGATTGCTTATAAATTTGCATTTGTAAAATACTAAAGGTTGCTAATCAGCACAAAGGCCTCCCAAATACTCCTTTACAGCTAGTAGCAAGGCATTGCCATGTGCAGACAAGGCACTGGCATTGTATATATTTTGCCATGCCATTCCATGCCTTGTCCACTGTCACTTAAATCCAAGGCAGTTAACATTCATACCAGCCATGGAAATAGAATCTTTAATATCAATGTAGTTAAGAAATTTAGAGTCTGCTCCTATGTTAATTCATAAGATTTTTTTTCTACAGTTTCATGTTATTACTCAACTCAATTTTTTGGCCTTACCATTTCATTTGGAATCAAATCTCTTTGGCACTGTAAAATAGTGGCTTTTGCAGTCTCTGACTACATGTGGGGAGGAGAAATTCAAAGCAAGGAATATGTTGCTCCAGATCAGCCAGGAGAAACTAATACAGTTGATAACTTCAGCATCATTGAGCCTCAGCATGAAGTCTGCGAGCCTGATGACCGAATAGATGATACACCTGCAGAAGAGCCCATTATTCCGTTTCCAAATGTGATCAACATTGTGCAGGACCCATCTCCTAGACCTGCAGAGGAGCATGTTGGAGAACCGCCAAAGCAAACCTATGCTTCTATTGTACTTGCTGTTCCTCATGTCAAATTGCTTTTATTTCTGTACTTTTTTCTCAGCATTGGTTTTTCTTTCATCCCTTTACCCTGTATCATTTATATTTAGCATTTATCATGCTATGATGTGCTTTCACCCCTTTACCCTTTATCATTTATATTTAGCATTTATCATGCTGTGATTTTGACAGTTGCGAATTGCAAAAGGCCAACCTGGTAACTTTGCATCTCCCCAGGCTTCTTTAAGCAAGCCTTTGATGGTGGCTTCCGAATGGCATCAAGCACCACAATCAACTCCCAAACAGTCCTATCCCTCATTGTCGGTTGTACCTGAGAAGTCCGGTTTAGAGACAGTGGATGAAGTTATTACACCAGAAGATGAAGGTTCTGTTTCCCCTGAACACTTTATCTACATTGCATTGCTTAATGCATGTACATGTGGGTATTAAATTTTGATATGTTATGGTATGTCCTTGTTCATCTCAGGTGAAGAGAAGTCTGTTTATGTTGGAAACCTGGCCTCTTCTATATCTGTATCTGTTCTTGAGAATGAATTCAAGAACTTTGGTAGACTCAAGCCTGATGGTGTTACTGTCAGGAGCCGCAAGGTTCATGATGATTGCTTTATTTGAGCTGCTTCTTACCTTGGAAGGAACATCCAGTTGACTGCATTTATATGGGCTTGCAGGATTCTGGTGGTTACTATGCCTTTGTTGAATTTGAGGATGCTGCAGCTGTTCAGAACGCCCTTAAGGTTGGTCACATCTACTTTTAAATGGGATTGGGGCCACATACTTTTCATGCAGTTCAAAATATTCTTTGGATTGTTTCCCAATGGAGAGCCTTGCAGATATTTTGTTTCATTCCATGAATCACCTAAAAATAATTATTTTTAAAGAATTCAAGTCAATTGAGTGTTACCAGGAATATTCTGTTCTTAATATCATTGCCTTAGTGAAGGTTACTATAATTTAGGGAATGGTGCACATTTGATTGTTGCATATCTGGGAGTCTGATGTGTGCACGAGTGTGTGCATGTGTGTTCAAATTTTTTTTGTTTTTTGGCTTTTTTTTTTTTTTGCCGCAGGGGAGGTTGGTGGTTTGTGGCGGGGCCTATTGTTTCAAGAGAATCTAGATCTCCAGTCTGAAATCATCTGTTTTAGATTTATCTTCAACCTAAAGTTTGTTCAACTTTGCTCCTCATTCAGGCATCTCCAATACAACTAAACGGACGACAAATATATGTTGAGGAGCGGAGGCCTAACAGTGGCGTATCCCGGGGAAGTAAGTCACTTTTTATCTGATCCATTTTACACTTGTTGCTGAAAAAGCATATGAGGCTATTGTTATTGGTGCCATCTCATGGGGTTATATAGTGAAAATTGTTATCCTAATGTCGCTTGGCTAGAGCTCCTTCAGCTGCGGTTGGGCTACATGAGGAAACTGTGCCTTTAGTTCTGAGTCATCAAATTTAGTACCTGTTTTCACCATAATGCAATTTTACACAATGGAATACCTTTGCTTTAATCTTTTTCGATCCTTTCACAGTATTTCCTTGAATCCCACATGATTGCAAAACTAGGAAATAGTTTAACAAGGCTTTGTTTCGCTGAAATTTATTTTCTCATCATAAGGTATATTTTGTGGAGCTGTGCACATTGAGATGTTGAAATGCAGCAAGTTAGTGTGATGGTCAAAAGCTTTATTAATTGCACTGCAAAGATAGGGACTCTATTTTATCTGCTGCTGATTACTGATTAATGTTCTATATTTTCTCTGTCCTGCAAGAAGTATTTTTTGCCACAAAAAATGCTAAAGAACATTGTATATTCATAAATAGTGGATGCTTTTAAATTTCTGTATGTCAATTATGATGATCATCTTGGTTTGATGGCTCTTTTGTTGTTATTTGTTTCCTTTTTGGGCAGGAAGGGGTAGAGGCAGGGGTGGATACCTGTCAGATGTCCCAAGGGGACGCTCTGGTGGTAGGAGCTTTGGGAGGAACGGTGGAACAGACAGTGACAGGGACTACAGTGGTAGGCCAAGGAGAAATGGGTTCTATCAGCGAGGTCCACGCCAAGAAAGGGGCATATTGGGAGGACAAGTCGCGAGGAATGGGCAGCACCGGTCATCAGAATATGTAGCTTAGATATGAAGGGTGGTTGGTTCTTCGGGTACTCTTTTCAAGGTGTTGAAGCATGACCTCTTTTCCCAGCATGCTTGTGGTATCACATAATAGTAGCGAGAGGTTAAGGCGCCTCTCACTTATTCCTGTTTTTCCTCTATTATTTTGGATGGGTAGAAAGTTAGCAGTAAAGTTGGAAATATACGGGTTAAATTTTGACTCTCAGATGTAACTTAAATGTGCTGCTTCAGGTTTTCTAGAAAGCTATACAAGAGATGCATTTTGTTACTTGCAGTTTTACTGCTGCTGCTGCCATTTTGCTGTCTGATTGAGTTGAAAATTGTGCGAGATTGAACTGGCATTCTTCGTTGATGTGCTAGGAGCTCCATCTTCTTCTTTATCTAATGTCGGTATCGTGTTTTTTTTACAACAATTCATCTCCTTGAATGGTGGTAAGCCGTTCGCCGCTGAAATTCGTTGGACAGCTAGATTCATTCTAACTTCAAAATTGCTGAAGTTTTTATGGTCCTTAGTTTCCAAGTATTCTACGACATAGACAAGCAGCATGGATTTAGTCTCCCTAGTTTTTTACCACCCTCTAAGTATATGGGGGGGGGTCAGTGGAGGTTATGACTGAGATGCGCGCAAGTATAGAGACGGCGGCAACATGACATGACGGCATCCAAAGAGCAGGAAAGAGAAGCAGGGAATTATCCAAATCCAACATCATCTTATCTCCATCTCAATTGAACAGGATGGCTACAGCAGGCGGTGGAAATGCAAGCATTCCGGATCCAGAGTCGTGAAGAGAACGAAAACAAACCCACAAGCGAGCGTAGTAGTCGCAGCGAACCGTTATAAGGGCGGGCTCTTTTCAAGAGAGATTTCAAATTGGATTGCCATGATTCAACGTTCACCATGGGATCATAGGACTACACCTTTTTTTTATGCTTATTGATTTAGGAATATGGCTTTACAACACAATAAACACAATAAAAAAAAGGACCCTACAATCTTATATCCCAAAAATCACAACACCACGAATCCACGATGCCGTGCCCCAACAGGACCGTAGAAACGTAAGAACTAGGCCACTAAATAAAAAGTTTGGACATTTCCGGTCCAACCGGAAAACAGTTATCCAACCAAACCAAGATACCACCATGCTTTATAAACATATATATATATATATATATCCATTATCCTGCAACGTCAAGAATCATAAGCCAACTTACGTAAAGTAACAAATTGATTCAGATGAGAGGCATAAAATTGCTGTAAACAAGTCTCGCATCAAAAACTGGATCCCTGAATTAAAACGGTACAAATTCAGTGAAAGCACCAACTTAATTTCTTTAAAAATAAAAATCAAACCAAAAACCTACGTAATTGATATAACTAGCCTCATCATTACACAATGGCATTGGCTGCACTAGCAATCCTGGGCCACAAATCAGCACATTCCTTCCCAATAGGTCCTGTGATGGCAGAACCTGCAAAACCACAAATAATAAATGTTCAACCAAATATAATTCTGATGAAAAATGAAATTGCGCAGGCTACCAGTACAATGACACCAACAGAGATCAGGTTTCTCAACAGGTCATTATTAATTAAATGAGAACAACTTTTTTACCTTTCATTTCTCCCTTTGGATTGACAATAACTCCAGCATTATCTACAACATTAGCAATAAAACAAAATATTAGAATTTTGTGATTTCTTTGATATCCCAGGAACATGTTAAACACAATCGGCGCAATAGCTTGAATAACATTATTTCACACATGACATCGAAAAACAACATTAGCCGTACAGCAGTTACTTCATTGCAAGAAAGCTAGTGCATGATCAAAAGTAGATGTACCTCAGAACCAAAAAAAAAAAAAAAAAAAGTTGCTGCACCTACATAACCACAATTCTGCTATAGATGATGGATTGATAATGAAATTCTAACATAGTTATAAGTCTCAACAGAGTTCTCAATCCTCAGTAAAAAAATGGGCAACATCACCAAAACAATAGAGCCTGGTTGATCTCATTGGACATGCTGTGGAGCCACAACAATGAGATCACAACAGGTGCAGCAAGTCTAATGCAAATAGAATCATGTCCCAGTGATGGATAGCACAACATCTAGCTTGAAGTATGTGCACATATGTGCACCAGTGCACTCAAGCCAGAAGCATGAAATCTTCAAAGTGCTCTACACGACCGAGTTTTACAATAGCCAGCATATGGGTGTTCCTTTAATGGGACATTTACCAGGAGACAGGTAACACAATGCAGCAATAAAAAGCATCATGCTGTTTAATACTGGTCAAGTTAAATATATGCTTCTCACTGAGAAATGACCCAATAAAGGCCACTCTTCTAATAGGAGAAGCAACTTCAAAAATTTAACGGGAAGCAATTGCAGAATGCGATTAACTACAAGACATGCTCTTCCTGCAGGCTATAAGCACGATTTAGCTAATCATACTGCAGAGCAGAACTTAAAAATACCACAGGTTCCTGCTTAAATTGCTATACAAGTTCCTTCTTTTGTGATTCTTAAAGAATATTTTGTAGATAATTGAAAAACATCACTAATGTGAAATGCTGTGAAGGGATTGGTTCACATCAGATAGCAACCACAAAAACAAAATAACAACAATGGAACACAAATGAAGCATCATCCCTGCATACAGACCGCAAATGATTCTCAAAGGACAAGGTTAAGACAAATACAACATTATCAAATTTAACCTCTAACACAACAGAGAAGCAAAGGAATGAAATTCAACAACATAATAAGAGCCCCTAATTCCTGAATTATTAATGATAATCACGAGTATTTGTGATACTATAAAGAATTAGGCAACCAAATATTGTAAACACCAATACATAATCATGTACCAAATACGTTTATGTAGCATTAGTCTGAACAATCATTCCAAGTTCTATGGCCATAACTTATTAAGCTTGCATTAATATCATAGCTCTGATGACCCCCATACATACAACAAAGCCATCCACCCTCATCACCACTAACAATCTTACATGTGTGGAAAGATAGAAAAATAATTGTAATGTAATTAGAAAATAAGGATATGTTTGGTTTTCGAGAACAATCCCAATTTCTATTTTCATTTTTATAGAAAACAAAAAACACTTGTAAAAACATGTTTGGTGAATGCAAATGAAAACAAATTTTTTTTTTTGAAAAATGCAACTTAAAGATGTTTTCACTGTTTTCCATCAAAAGAAAGAAAAAAGTGGAAAACAAAGATTAGAGAACTTGAAAATATAGGAGTTGACGATATTCCCTTTAATTTTTTGCCTACCCTTTTAGAAGATATCATGTACAATAACAATAAAAATAGAAGACAATTTTTGTTTTTTCTTGCCAAATGTATTTTTTTAGATATTAAAAAAAAGCAATAAATGAAAACTATTTTCAGAAATTGAAAATAGAAAACATTTTCAAAAACCGAATGAAGCCTAACTTTTTATAATGTTCAATTGAAAGGACAAAAACCATGGGTCTCACGGCCAGTCCAGAAAGATAACTACATCAACAATGATGCTCCAGGAGATGGAATGAGTCTATACCCAGATATAACTCCCAGCAAAACTAATTTCAGAGAAGAACACTCAATGCACAATGACTTTATTCATGAAATTACTTAGGATATACAGACTCGATTGGTTCATTCCAACAAGCTAATGGGACTGTCACCCAGAAATCTCTCCTCAGTTACCAATGACATTAACTACTCCGCAAAGGCAAGTAAAAAGGATAGGGAAAAAGGCTGCATGTGTTGATTAAAACTTATGCAAATGCCTTCTCTCATTTAAAGAAAAAAGAATAAAAAGAAAAGGGCATATATCTGTCTCATGGCCAGTCCTGAAAGGTAATGGCGGCAATGCAGCTACCGCAGGCGATGGAATATGAGACCACCTTAAGGTAGAGGAACTTCATGAAAAGGATCGAACTTTCAGGAAGAACCATCAACACCCAAGGACTTTTTATGTGGCGTTTATTTAGGAATTTACAAACATGATTTGTTTGCTCCAAGAAGTTAAGGAGATTTTCACCCTGAAAAACCTCCTTCGTCACACTCAATATTAGCCATTACTTGTGGCAAGAAGCAGTTGGGTAGATAATAATATGGCTACTCTAATTCCTAATTTATTTTTTTTAAAAAAAAGAGAATAAAGGTGTATGTCTGTCTCATGGCCAGTCCTGAGAGGTAATGGCAGTGACGCTGCTCCTCCAGGCGATGGAATATGAGACCGCCTATAGGTGGAGGAACTTCATGAAAGGATTGATCTTTTAAGAAGAACCATCAACACCCAAGGGCTTTCTATGTGACGTTTACTTAGGAATTTACAAACATGATTTTTCTTTGCTCCAACAAGTTAAGGAGATTTTCACCCTGAAAAATCTCCTTCGTCACACTCAACATTAGCTACTCACTCAACATTAGCTACAACTTGTAGCAAGATGCAGTCAGGTAGATAACAATATGTCTACTCTAATGCTCAGTTTAAATTTAAAAAACCACGAGAATTAAGGTGTATGTCTGTCTCATGGCCAGTCCCGAGAGGTAATGGCAGCGACGCTGCTCCTCCGGGCGATGGAATATGAGACCGCCTTTAGGTGATGGAACTTCTTGAAAGGATTGATCTTTCAAGAAGAACCATCAACACCCAAGGACTTTCTATGTGACGTTTACTCAGGAATTTACACACATGATTTTTGTTTGCTCCAACAAGTTAAGGAGATTTTCACCCTGAAAGATATCCTCCGTCACACTCAGCATTAGCCACTCCTTGTAGTAAGAAGTAGTCAGACAGATAATAATATGGCTAATCCAATGCATAGTTTTTTTTTTAAAAAAAAAAAAAAAAGACAAGAGAATAAAGGTGTATGTATGTCTCATGGCCAGTCCTGAGAGGTAATGGCAGCGACGCTGCTCCTCCAGGCGATGGAATATGAGACCGCCTTCAGGTGGAGGAACTTCCTAACAAGATTGATCTTTCAAGAAGAACCATCAATACCCAAAGACTTTCTACGGGACGTTTACTTAGGAATTTACAAACATGATTTTTGTTTGCTCCAACAAGTTAAGGAAATTTTCACCCTGAAAAATCTCCTCCGTCCAACTCAACATCAGCCACTCCTTGTAGTAAGAAGTAGTCACGCAGATAATAATATGGCTACCCCAATGCATAGTTTATTTTTAAAAAAGAAAACAAGAGAATAAAGGTGTATGTCTGTCTCATGGCCAGTCCTGAGATGTAATGGCAGCAATGCTGCTCCTTCAGGCGATGGAATATGAGACTGCCTTCAGTTGGAGGAACTTCCTAAAAGGATTGATCTTTCAAGAAGAACCATCAACACCCAACGACTTTCTATGCGACGTTTACTTAGGAATTTACAAACATGTTTTTGTTCGCTCCAACAAGTTAAGGAAATTTTCACCCTAAAAAATCTCCTTCGTCACACTCAACATTAGCCACTCCTTGTAGTAAGGAATAGTCAAGCAAATAAAATTATGCCTACCCTAATGCCCTAGTTTATTTTTTTCTTAAAAAAATAAGACGAGAATAAAGGTGTATGTATGTCTCATGGCCAGTCCTGAGAGGTAATGGCAGCGACGCTGCTCCTCCAGGCGATGGAATATGAGACCGCCTTCAGGTGGAGGAACTTCCTAAAAAGATTGATCTTTCAAGAAGAACCATCAACACCCAAAGACTTTCTATGCGACGTTTACTTAGGAATTTACAAACATGATTTTTGTTTGCTCCAACAAGTTAAGGAAATTTTCACCCTGAAAAATCTCCTCCGTCACACTCAACATTAGCCGCTCCTTGTAGCAAGATGCAGCGAGGTAAATAATAATATGTCTACAAAACCTAGTTTAAATTTTTAGAAAAACAAGAGAATAAAGGTGTATATTTGTCTCATGGTCAGTGCTGAGAGATAATGGCAGCAATGCTTCTCCTCCAGGAGGAGACAATCTTTAGGTGGAGGAACTTCCTGAAAGGATTAATCTTTCAAGAAAAAACATCAACACCTAGGGGCTTTCTAGGTGATGTTAAATTAAGAATTTACAATATGATTTTTGTTTAACAAGTTAACGATATTTTTGTTTATTTACAAACATTTACTTAAGAATATACAAACATGATGGGCTTGTTCTGACAAGTTAAGGATATTTTCACCAAGAAAAATCCCCTTTTTCACGCATAACATTCACCGCTCCTTGTGTAAAGAGGAAGATGGTACAAAGCAATGCATGCATACCCTGATGCTTAATTTGAATAAAAACCAAATGAAAAAGTGTACATGTATATCTCATGGCCAGTCCTGAAAGGTAATGGCAGCAATTCCTGCAGACAAAGGAATATAAGACAATTTCCAGACAGAAGTACCTCCTCAAAGTATTACACCATCATTAACATCCAAAGAATTTCTTTGTAGAATTCACTTAGGAATATACAAATTGTGTTTGCTCAAACAAGGAGATTTTCACCCAGAAAAATCTCCCCATCATCATCACATTAATCAAAACTCTCTTGCAATAGGAGAAAGCCAAAAAGACAATACCAAGAAAAGGCCTTCTCTAACACTTGAGAGACATAGCAAAATATTTGGCAATACTAGCTATAAACATTCAAATTCTCAAACAACAAAAGAATAAATAATTTGACAATGTCAGTTAAGAACATTCAAGATTGAAGGTAAATCACACAAAGCCAATGGAAAATAATGTCTCTCAAAAAGACCAAAAAGCTCCAATTGCAGTTGTGTGGCAGCGCACTGCTCACCTACTAATTTCTAGTGATTAGTACAGATATCATAATCAACACATAATCAGAGAAGAATTAGTAGACTAGGTGAGTCTGTCTCGGCTTGGCACCAAAACTAAAGTATCAGCCATTATATCCAGTGGGTGGTGCCAAAGATCAACAGATGCATTAAGAGGCAAATTAAGAGGCAACAAAGCATGACTATGATACAATTATGTGGTTACCATCATAAAAACAATACAAGCAAAGTTTTAACAAAATAGATACCTTCGAAGTACATATAGACACCATCCTTTCTTCGCCATGGCTTCCGCTGTCTCACAATGACAGCAGGCATGACCTTCTTCCTGAGATCAGGCTTGCCCTTTTTGACAGTGGCCATGACCATGTCACCAACACAAGCAGAGGGAAGCCGGTTGAGACGGCCCTTAATACCCTTAACAGAGATTATATAGAGGTTCTTTGCACCAGTGTTGTCTGCACAGTTAACTGTCGCTGCCACTGGGAGACCCAGCGACATCCGGAACTTATTTCCGGCTGAACCTCCTCGTCCTATACCGCATCAACAAAGGTAGATCAGAGAAAGACAACATTAGCTGAATTCTAACATATAATCCACACCAAAAAGAACCAATATAGTAACTCATGAATATAACAAGAATAAATTCAGAGGAAAAAAGTTTCTTTTTTGGTGGAAGGGAAACTTGATAGCAGAAATAGATGCAAGATTACAGCTTTCACCAAATAGAATGATGATAATATCGTACTAACTATTACCTAAAGGTCTTGATTCTCATGAGTATCTAGATAACATGGTAAAATCTCGAAAAAAATAATTTTCTAATAAAAAACGAATAACGAAGTGCAGAGTTAAGATTTTTCACTGCGTATCTACTGCAAAATGATAAAAAATCAGAAGACGTCCAACAAAACATAAATTTTCCGAGAGAAAAACGGGAGAGCAAAATTTGAATGCAAAAAAAAATAAAAAAACGAATCCGAATCAAGCCTTACAATCGCCCTAAAATTGGACACATTCATCCAGCCCAGATTAAACTTATTTAGGATTCCACTCGGTCTAACTGGTTTCTCCAAAACTAACAACAAAAGCAAGACAGCGCTCATCTGAAGAAATCGTTAGACCAGAGAAACAGGATCAATTGACATGTCCACCGCGATTAGTTTATACAGACGAGTTGGGTCGTAAAACCCTAATCAGATAACATGATGGAAGAAAAGAAGCTCAAACCCTAATCAAGAAGCTCAAGAAAAGCTTGACACAGAGAGAGAGAGAGAGAGAGAGAGAGAGAGAGAGAGAGAGAAAGAGGCGTTACCTCGCTTCGACATCTTGGTGGAGAGCCGAGTTAGAACGGCGGCCAAGGCCGAGATTTTATAGAGCGCTTTCTAGGGTTTCCCTGGTTACCGGATCCAAATTTACTGTTTTGCCCTTACTGTGCGGGAAGTTTTATGCGGACGTCTGTAATGGTGATACCTTCGGTATGTTGGAGAGACAAAACAAAATGACAATGGGGCCCTTCAAATTTGACCGATCCGTATATTGATTAAAATATATATATATATATATATATATATATTTTTTATTTTTTTTTTATTTTTTTTTTTTTGAATATCCAAAAGCTTTCATTTTGATGTATAAAGGTTTTTTTTTTTTTTTTATTCATATCCATTGTTGTGAGATGCTAGTATGTAATGACCTCGTAATAGCAAATTTTTTAAGATAATATCAAGGTTATCATGGCTTTAAAGGCTGAATGAAAATAAAATTATTTTTATTTTATAAAGATAAATTTGATTTTTTATTTAGTAGCTTAACGGTGTTAAAAATATAGATTAATGGAGTAAATCTTTGTATAGCAAGATGAAACATTTAAAAGGTATTTAAATTTTTTTTCATTTGGAGTTAATATAAAAATTGATTAAACTTAGGAGTGTTTCACTATGATTTTTCTTTTAGCAAAGTCCTATCTCTTCAGGCCATTGGTTAATTTGATTTTCAACTCCCATCAAGGTATTTTTGCTAACATGATTCAAAGCCAGGATGTAATTTTATCCATTGCAAAGGTTAGAGGAAAGAACTCCATGAGAGGATATCCGTCATAGTAAACCTAGAATATTTGTGAGTATTTTCTTTCCGTGAGAGGTGGGTTGCTTTGATTTAACAGCTGTATATGAAATCCGAATTTCTCCCTGATCAATGGCTCTCTAACAATTATCTTCCGTTGGTGTTTACCATGGTGTGTGTTTGGTACAATATTATATCTTAAATATCACCCAAAATGCAGCGACAAAATTATCCCATTAGTCATTTGTGATCATTATGGAATTAAGTTCACTGTTCAAAAGAATAATCCTGATCCCACCAAAGAGATTAGGAATATATATTGAAATTTATAAATATTTTTATCCCTCTTTTCCTATATTATAATAATATATAATATTATTATATATAATATAATAATATATATTATAATAGTATATATATTAATAAAAAAATAAAAAATTTATAATATAAATTCTATTTTTTTGCATTGCATGTTCACTCATTAATTTTATTTTTTCTACGAGCCAGCCTAAGCTCAGTCTTAAAGAATATAGGGCTAAAGGCAAGGTTTTTAATCTGTAGAACAGGGTACAATATTTTAGGATCATTCATATGCACCTGAATTATTCATCCATTTAGTTCTTCGATAACTCTTTTTTTTTTTTGTTCCTATGAAGTCAGCAGTAACAAATATCAAGAAGAATTATGTAATTATATTCTCAAATTCCTTTTTGGATGATATTTCATGTGCTCCTTTCAATCTATGCCATGAGCCTTTTCCAGGATGATTCATCAAGAGAAAAAAATGAAATGCTAATGTTTGTTAGAATGCGTAAATGCTGCTACTGCTCTCTTCGGTTGGAAAATCAGAGGTATGGGTCAGTTTGGTGGTGGTGTTTCAATTTTTTCCCCAAGGAAATTAGCTTCTTCTCGAAGTAGTAGTACCCTATAAATGGCCATAGCAGCAATGTTTTCATGTCCCTGTTGTGTGTTTGATTACCATGCACTTTGGATACCAGTTCAGGTTAAGAATTATCTAAATTTTCAATTTGCTTTGTATCCTTTCTCATGATGCACCAAGAATGTGCAATTTAGGTTGCAATTGTAACTAGGACCCTTTCTGACATGCGTTGTATATGTTATAGACCATATAACACACGAATGCATCAAAGTCCACAAATGATGATTCCAGCCATTCCAGCCAAAGCTTGCGCTGCAACTCTGGAATACATGAGAGACCTTTCATATCTCTTAAGCAGCAAGAGAACATAAAGACAGAAATATTTCTTGTCAGACCCTCAAAATCACTTGGAAGCAAAAGTGGTCAACTAGTTTGCAACTTGAATTCATCTCAGGGTACCTTCAATGATGGCCTTTGGATTTTGTTCTATCATTTTGACAGATGACAGTTTTCTAGGACCACCTGTGATTCCCACCCTGTTGATTGGGAGAAAAGGGCTTGATCTTCAGACACCTAAAACTATCCATGACATTTGAATGAGATGGTCATCTGAGAGTTTGTGGAGGTAATTCTAGAAGTAATTAGAGATTCTGGGAATGCTTTTGCTTCTTTTCCCAGAAGCTGAAATTAGGAGATGGCAAATCTAAGGTCCCTATTTCTTGTCTACAAGGGTGAAGCAGAGTAGAGTTTCACCTTTGATTCTTGGGCAAGGGGTTAGGTTACACCAAGGGGATGCAAGGATCAAATAATAGCTACCAGCTCAGGAGAAGGGTTCCTTCCCCAACACCTAGAGATTGCTTATAATAAGAAGTCCTCTGCTTCTTGTAAATTACTAACTTCCTCACACCCAAATTATAGAAAGGATGACCATGAGATGGAGCAAGATCTCAACTCCCATATCACAGAAAGCATGCAGTAATTGATTGCTTGCTTACATCCAATTCCTTTGGAAGCTAGACAAGCCAAATATATATAAATCCAAAAAAAAAAAAAAATTCCTAGAAAAAGTATTACAACATTCAACCTCTGCTACTGAAAAATGTCATCCTATCCTTATGCAAGAAAACCAAGCTTTTCTCCATTCTTCTTGGCCAAGCGGATCAACCCTTGCCTCTGTTTATTATCAGCACCTATAGTCTTGCAGAACTCTGTAATTACCTGCACGCAATATACCACATAGTATCAAAGCTCTTATTCTTTCCTTCGTTTAGCCAACAGCAAGCGTCTACAAAAGAACGTAGTTCAGATGTGCTAACATACCTGTGAATGGAGCGCTATGGCCTTGCCTCTCAGCTGATTGAATCGCTTCCTGCCGATGATGTTGCGCGTGGCAACGACCAGGGGTGCGAAGAGGCCTTTGCCCTCGTTGACGTTGCCCATCCTAGGCCGAGACCTCAGGGGCCGAGCAACGTGAACGCGCGTCGGGACTGACTTGGTCAGCATTGCTCGGTCTTCCCCGGCAAGCGAAGTCGCCCAGCTTCCATGGAAGGTGGAGGGCAGGGCTTTGAGCCCTGTGGCCGAGATGGAGGTAGCCATGGAGGGGAGAGCGCTGGAGGTTTGAGAATCGAAAGGAGAGAAGCAGGGGAGGGTAGAGAGGAGGTGTTGGAAGGTAGGATGCTGTGGGAGCCTCTGGTTTTGGGGACACGATGCGAGCCACACAATGGAAGTCTGGATGGATTGCTAGTGGTGAGCTTTAGATGCGTGTCTTGGCTGGCTTTGAATCTTCGTGAGGGTGCTGTCGACAGCGAGTGCACGCGTATTATATATTCGTTGAAATGTCATTTCAACTCTGGGAGAAAAAACTGTTGACCTTTTATTATTTAAAGAAAGGAAAAAAAAAGTTTTAAATTAACAAAAATACGGACGCCCGCGAGCAAACGCTTTCGCGTTATCTCATAGAACGCTCACGTGAGCGACGCTCGCTAGGGAACGCTCGCAAGCGTTCCGTGAATGCTCACTGAGGTGCTAGCGTTCGCAGCTAGCGTTTCACGAATGCTCGCATAAGGCGCAAGCCATCCGCGAACGCTCGCGAACGTTGGCGAGCGTTAGCACGCCAAACGTTTGTGAACGATCAAAAACGAATCAAATAATTTGTTTTTCACGTTGTTACTGATGTAATTTAAAATAACGGTTATTAGGCCTTTAAGGTGATTATAGGCTCAGACGTTAGGGGTTATCTGAACTGAGTCTATAAATAGGCTCAAGGATTCAAGATTAAAAGCATTCCAATCCAAAAAAATTTCCTTTTTTTACTGTCAAAGCTTTTTATGTGATTCTGCTGATTTTTTTTTCTTTGGGCATCTGAAAGAGTCGTTGGATTGCACCCCTACGCGATCGTGCTCGTAGTAGGAGGTTCGAATCGAGTCAGATCGTTGTACGTTGAGAACAGATTGTCTACAACCTACACGAAAGGGCAAAAACTAGTCCTTAGGGCAGTGTCTAACATACCTCGGTCCAGGCACGGTTCTTATCTTCTTTTGATTTTTAATTTTTTATATTTAAATTTTTTAAATTAGAATTTCTAACATTTTCTAAACAGCTTTTCAAAAACAAAAGCAAATATTTTTCCAACAGCTAAGGACTAGTTTTCCTCCTCATTAGAAATTGTTAGAATTTTTTTTATTGTAATTTACTGATAAATTTTTTTTTAAAAAAAATATATATTGAAGGAAAAAAAGAGTTTTTTTCTGCTTTGAAGTCTGTGCAAAAGTCTTAAAAATTATCTTCTTTTGAAAAAAAAGAAAGAGGTCTTGAATTTATTTATTTTAAAATTTAAAATTTAAAATTCAAATTTTTGAAATTTAAAATTTAAAATTTAAATTTTGAAATTTGAAATTTGAAATTTGAAATTTGAAATTTAAATTTTAATAAATCTTAGAAAATTCAATATTTTGAAACTCAAATTCAAATTTAAAATTAATTGAGTTAATTTTTGCTTAGTGGTTACTTTATTTATTGCAAGTAGTTTCTAAATTTAAATTTTTAAATTTAAATTTTTAAATTTAAATTTAAAATCTAGAAATTATCTGGAAAACCACTAATTTAAAAACTCAAACTATAAGGCTGAACCTTCAATTTTTGTTGTGTAGAACCAATTAAGCAACCAACACTCTCATAAAATGGGTTCAGATGACCTTAGTGCAATTAAACCTGAAAAGTTTAATGGGTAATTCTTTAGGAGGTGGCAAAGCCAAGTGAAATACTGGCTTACCACTTTAGGATTATTTTCTGCCATAGAATTTTCAAACCCCGAATCCACTTCTCAACCAAGTTCTTCTAGTCCAGTTGAAACTTCCTCTTCCTCAACATCAAAAACACTCCAAGAAATAGATTTTTATTGTATACATAGAATTCTAAGTGCTCTTTTTGATAACCTCTATGATGTTTACCTTCCCACCAAAACTGCTAAGGAACTATGGGATGCACTTGAGACTGAGTATGGAATGGATGATGCTGGTTTAGATCAATTCATCATCTCAAAATTTCAAAAGTATATAATGGTGGATTCTAAACCTATTAGTATTCAAATACATGAGTTCCAAGATCTTCTTAGAAAGGCTGAATTAATTGGCTGTAGTTGTTCTGAAAGCTATAAGGTCCAAGCCTTAGCAGATGCCTTTCCATCTTCTTGGTCAACATTTTCGCGAGAGCTAAGCCACAAGCAAGGTAACTTGACCCTAATAGAAGTGATTAACTTTATTAGGATTGAAGAAGAACATTGGCTTAAGCTCAAGCAAAAACCTGATTTTGGACCTAAGATCCATCTGAGTCAAATTCAACCCCAAATCAATTCAAACCTAGGGGAAAGAATTTTAAGAAGAAGAAATTCCAATCTAAATCCAACCAATCACTCAAACCTCCTCAAAACCGACCAAACCAGAAGTCAAAGAATAATAAACAAATATTCTGCTTCGTGTGCGGAAGGTCTAATCATGTGGTGATGGACTGCTACCACCGAAAGACTGAACCACTGAGGAAATCATCCAAACCTCAAGTTAACATGGTCGAAAGTGGTGCCGAGCCTTCTGTCAGGTCTATAAATCAGAAACCCATAATTAACTTAACCCATTTTTCTTGTGATTGGTGGCTTGATTCAGGAGCTAATGTTCATGTTTGTTTTGATCGCTCTTGGTTCTCCACCTTTCAGGAATCAAGTGGAGGAGGTGTAACACTTGGGAATAATTCTTCGGCACAAGTGCTTGAAAAAAGTCGAATGGACCTAAGGATGATCTCTGAAAAGATCCTGATCCTTCATGAAGTGCTGTTTATCCCTAGTATTAGAAGAAATTTAATTAGTGGATCTCTCCTTATATCTAGGGGATATAAAATTGTTTTAGAGTCAAATAAAGTTGTAATTACTTGTAATAATGAGTTTGTTGGAAAAAGCTTTGTTTCTGAAGGTCTTTTCAAATTAAATGTAATCTCCAAGTTATTTATTAAAAGTCCTCTTGTTTTCAATGTTGAATCTTTAAATATTTGGCATGGTAGACTTGGTCATGTGAATTTTGATCGTATTCATCACATAACAAATCTTAATCTAATACCTAAAGTTCATATTGATAAAAAGATCAAGTGTAAGATTTGTATTCAAGCCAAAATGCCTAGAAAACCTTTTAAATCAGTAAATAGAAGCTCAACTCTTCTTGAATTGGTCTATAGTGATGTGTGTGACTCTACTAAGTTACCTACACAGGAAGGAAGTCGTTACTTTGTAACATTTATTGATGACTTCTCACGGTATTGTTACACATATTTCATAAAATCTAAGGATGAAGTCTTAGATAAGTTTAAGATCTATAAGGTAGAAGCCGAAACACAAACAAAGAAAAACCTTAAGAAACTTAGGTCTAATAGAGGGGATGAATATACCTCAAATGAAATGACTTTATTTTGCTAAGAATATAGGGTTATTCATGAGGTTACACCACCATACTCTCCTCAGTCTAATGGTGTAGCTGAACGAAAAAATCATACCTTAATAGATATGGTTAACTCAATGTTAACCAGTTCAGGCGCACCCAAGAATTTATGGGGGGAAGCTCTTTTAGTTGCATGCTATATCCTAAATAGGATACCCTTTAAGGATAATCCTAAAACACTTTTTGAGCTTTGGAAATGTAGAACACCCAGGCTAGATTACCTTAAAGTGTGGGGGTGCCTAGCTAAGGTAGGAATACCTGAATCCAAGAGAAGAAAGATAGGACCTAAAACCATAGATGCTATCTTTATAGGTTATTCTTTGGATAGCAGTACCAATAGGTTTCTTATGATAAACTCTAAAATAAGTGGCATCTCAAATAATACTCTTATTGAATCAAGAGATGCTACTTATTTTGAAAATGTATTTCCTTTTAAGAACCAAGTTCTAAGTCAAGTCTCTTCTAATCCTTTCTTGGTTCATGATTCTTTTGAATCTAGGTCCTCCAATGAGTCAAGAAAAAGGAAAAGATCCAACTCTGAAAGTGGACCTTCTGAACTTAGAAAAAGTTCAAAGACAAGGAAGGAAAAAGACCTTGGTGAAGGTTTCTTTACTTTTTTAGTAGAAGGTGAACCTTCTTCTTTTTCAGAGGTGATGTCTTTACCTGATGCTCCTTTTTGGAAGAAAGCCATTCTTTTTGAATTAAATTCAATCTTACAAAATCAAACTTGGATCTTGTCTGATCTACCCCCTGGTAGCAAACCTTTAGGATGTAAATGGGTATTTAAGAAGAAATTTAGACCTGATGGTTCAATTGAAAAGTACCAGGCTAGATTAGTAGCCAAAGAGTATAACCAAAAGAAAGGGTTAGCTTTCTTTGATACCTATTCTCCTGTAACTAGAATAACAACCCTTAGATCTCTTCTTGCCATTGCATCCATACATAAGTTGATTATTCATCAAATGGATGTGAAGACTGCATTCCTTAATGGAGATTTCGAGGAGGAGATCTATATGGAACAGCCTAAAGGTTTTGTTATAAAGGGACAAGAAAACAAAGTTTATAAACTTGTTAAGTCCCTATATGGTCTTGAACAGGCTCCAAAACAATGGCATGAAAAATTTGATCAGATCATCTTATCATTTGGATTTTAGATCAATAATCATGACAAATGTGTCTATTCTAAGATCATCGATGATAATTGCGTAATTCTTTGCTTATATGTCGATGATATCTTAATTTTTGGAACATCTCTTGAAATTGTTTCAAGTATTAAATCTTTCCTTTCTTCTAATTTTGATATGAAAGATTTAGGTGAAGTAGATGTAATCCTAGGGATGAAGCTTATCAAATCCCATGAAGGAATAGCTCTCTCTCTCTCTCACTCTATAGAAAAAATGATTAAGAAATTTGGTTATTATGATCTTAAACCAGTTTCTACTCTATATGATCCTAGCTTTCACCTAAAGAAAAATTTAGGTAACCCAATTGATCAATTAAAATATTCTCAAACCATAGGATCCCTCTTGTATGTGGCAAATAGGACAAGACCGGATATTGCCTATGCTGTAGAAAGACTTAGCAGATATAATCAAAATCCTGATCAATCTCATTGGATAGCCTTAGAAAGAGTGTTTCGATATCTAAAGGGAACACATAATCTCTCTTTGATATTCACTGAATACCCTGAGGTAGTTGAGGGTTACACTGATGCTAATTGGGTCACCGATTCTCATGATCTTAAATCGACCACTGGATATCTTTTTCTTCTTGGCGGTGCTGCTATTGCCTGGGGATCAACTAGGCAAACTATCATATTTAGAAGCACCATGGAGGCCGAGTTGATAGCTCTGGAAACCATCTGTAATGAGGCAGAGTGGATTAAAAATTTAATATCAGAGCTACCTTTGGTACCTAAGCCAGTTCCGGCTATATCAATCCATTGTGATAATAAGGTCATAATCGAGCTGGCTAATCAAAAGAGTACCAATAAAAAGATGAACCGTCATATACGGCTTCGTCATAAGTCTATAAGACAACATAAGAAAAATAATGTTATCTTCTTGGAATTTGTCAAGTCTGAGAAGAATTTGGCAGATCAATTAACCAAGGGACTATCTAGGAGTGGAGTCTTAGAATCATCGAGGGGGATGAGGCTTAAGCCCATTATTTGGTCACCAGCAGTGGATACCCAACCTTTGTGATTGGAGATCCCATGAAAGAGGTTCAATGTGATAGAAACGAAGCTAATTGAGTGATCGTGTTAGAGCACATTTTTGAAAAAATTTCTCATCCCATCCCTATGATGAGTGCTCTTATAAAGTGACAAAATAAATCTGTGTAAGGTTGAGTTATACTCTTAATGGATCCAAGGTAGGTTATCTACAGGGTATTAGTCACAAATACCCTTGGAGGATTCACTTATATGAGAATTGTCATATTAGGCCGTGACTAAAGGTTTGGGCTAACCTTAAGAAATTCTCATGAAAAATCAAGGTATAAAGCGCAAGGCCTTTAATATGTACTGACCACTTAAACCCAATTGATCCATACTGTGTGTGTGATTAGTAGAAATCTGAGTCAAGGATCTAGTTCAAGGTTTAATCCACTATGGTTCCTTCAAATGTATACAATCAACACTAAGTGGGGTTCAAGTCCACAGGACACCTCACCTATTGCGCAGTATAAGATGCCCTAAAATTTATGTTTTATTATTATTATTATTATTATTATTTAATTTAAAAACTTTTGTGGGGGATTGTTGACCTTTTATTATTTTAAAAAAGAAAAAAAAAATTAAATATATTTTGATTTTCAGGCCGTTACTGACGTGATTTGGGGGTAACGGTTATCAGGCCTTTAAGCCATTATGGGCTCAGCCGTTGGGGGTTAACTGGACTGAGTCAATAAATAGGCTCAAGGATTCAAGGTTGAGAGCATTCCAATCCAAAAAAATTTCCTTTTTCCACTGTCAAAGCTTTTTTTTATGATTCTGCTGATTTTTTTTCTTTGGGCATCTGAAGGAGTCGTTGGGTTGCACCTCTACGCGATCGTGCTCGTAGTAGAAGGTTCAAATCGAGTCGGATCGTTGTACCTTGGGGACAAATCGCTTACAACCTGCACGAAGGGACGAAAACTAGTTCTCAGGACAGTGTCTAACATACCTCGGTTCTCGGTTCAGGCATGGTTCTTATCTTCATTTAATTTTTAATTTTTTATATTTAAATTTTTTAAATTAAAATTTTTAGCAATTTTAAACAGTTTTTCAAAAGTAAAAGCAAATATTTTTCCAACAAAAATCAACTAGGCATACCGAATAGTCTGCCTCTAATAACTGAGAAAAAAAGAAAAAAAAAATTTAAAGAAAATAAAAACAAAAATTATATTCAAGTGGGTAAGCTAAAGGAATGTCATCTAACTACTAGGTCGCAAAAATTATTATCTTTGGAGACACGCTTCAATTTATTGCATTACATGGCATTCTTATATTGTATTGTAGATTTTTCCGTTATTTTGTGCATTAAAATCGAGGACTAGCAGTTTGAGGTGTTTTAAAGGATGGCCTACTACATAATCTGGTGCTCTATTGACACCATTCCACCAGGAATCCAGTCTCTTTGATTTCTGCTAGATTCTGTCGCCTTGCATTGCAGTTGCATGGCTGAAGCCGGTGACATCAATTAAACCTAACTTTTTTCTTTTTTTTTTTTTTTATTGGGATAGCTGGATTTGTACCCGGCTACTGATGGAAGTTACCATGCGAAACAATTGACACCCTTAAACTCCATGACACAAAAGCCCAGCTCAGAATAAATTTTACGCAAAATGTACCGAGGTCCTCTCTACAAGACAACCTTTTTAATCAATATTTAAATATGCTTTTAATTAAAAAAAAAAAAAGAAAGAAGAAGAAAAAAACCCATGACTGAAGTTTAAGTGAGATCAACATAGCTGCATCCTTTGGTAATTTACAAATTGGGATCCTCTGTAATTAAGCCCCTTCACTCTCCATCTCGGGCTTGGAATGGAAAGGCCCCTTGGTCCTCATGTCAGCCATTACCCATCTTCTCTAGAACACACCTTTTTTTTATATATATATATATAAAAAAAAAAAGTAAAATGATGTTAACCCCTTAATGAGCTGAACTATAATAGTTTAGTATTTGTTGACCAACTGCACAATACCTAGCCTATCATACCATTAAATTTTTTTTTTTTTTTAAAAAAAATTTAATTTTTTATTAAGAAGATAACTATGTGTAAGTTAGGTGGAATATTAACGGAGATCAATTTCCTGAATTATCTTACGGCCAGAGGTTTGAAAAGGTCCACGAGCAACGTAAAATTTTAAAGCATTTCTCCGAAAAATATGCACCTCCAATCCCTTTTTCTTGAAAATAAATAGAATAGATTCCACGCTTGACCACGTACAAATTTTGGATGAACCATCGATCCGCACACCAGAGCGCCCTCTAGAGCCATACATCAGCTCTAGCCCGAGTCATGCACAATCCATCGAGCCCACGAACCGTTTCCGGTGCAACAATTCTTCTTCCTTTCGCATGCGTGCTTTCATCTCCTCTTAGGTAGCTGGAACGTCTTCTTCAAGTAGCGATCGGCCACGTCGTCGTTCCGGTGGCACAGCACCCTCACCACCGTGTTGGGATCCGACCGGCTCCACTTCCCGGTGGTCGGCGGCATCGGCAACCTATGCCCTCCCGCAAACCCGTCCCCTTTGCATGCCATCATGCTAAAATCCTCCACCAGCTGCTCCGTCGGCAGCCCCATCAGTGCCACCACTGCTGCCACCGCCGCCGCCTCCTTCTCCACCACGTCCTCTGCCACCAACCCCTCCCCGGACGTGCAGAACATCCGCTTCAAGCTCCCAAAGTCTTCCTTCACCATCTCATAGTCCGCCCTTTTAAAAGCCCGTGCCGTCCCGCCGGCTAATAGAACCGTCAGGAAACTCTCGAAGGAGGCTTTCATGATCTCTCGCACTACCCCCGGCTGGGCCCGGTCGGTGAGAACCGCCGCGAGGAGGCCGAGGTTTTGTTTCAGCGCCCGGAGGGTGGGCCGGATGCGGGATGCGGCGACGGAGTGAACGTAGAGGGAGTTGTAGAAGGAGGACGCGGAGTCGGCGAAGATGAGGCGGTAGGCGGCGATCTCGGAGACTTGGAGGATGGCGGCTTGGATGGCGGTGCGGGAGAGGTCGAAGTGGGTGGGGGAGACGACACGGCGGCGGCACTGGTGGTTGCCGAGGGGGGTCCTACGGGGGGACGGGGAGTGGCCGGTGCGGGAGAAGAAGGAGAGGGACTTGTCGATGGATTGGAGGAGGGCGAGGATATAGTGGAGGGTGTTGAGGCGGACGTAGAGCCGCTGGGTGCCACGGCTCGTGGAGGAGCCGTGCTTGTTGGGTTTCTCGCCACTGCCACTGCCACAGCCACCGCCACCGCCACCGCCACCGCCACCGCCACCGGGCTGGACGGGGGTGGGGCAGGGGTCCATGCCGGCGTTGCAGATCGCGACGGCCTTCTTCCAGAGCTTGAGGAGCTTCGAGTCCTGGTTGCACCGCGTCAGCGAAGGCAGCTCCGGGACGTATGTCTGCTTCGTGCCTGCAACAAGTCCAGTTAGAATAGTTTTTCATACAATATTGGATCCAAATCCGCTTTCAACATCTGGATAAAAATTAACATAAAAATTACTACGAGATAAAACAATAAATTCAACAAATCGGAGCGCTTATGTACAAATTTCCCTTTCCCTTTCCCTTTCCCTTTCCCTTTCAATCAATTGCTAAGCCCAAGAATAGATTAGATACACACTTCACAAAGTATAATAAATTAAGAGGCTGATCCCAAAGTAGTCTTGCTATTTTATATTATAAATTTTGGCATGCAAAACCCCAAACTCCATGGTATTTTTCCGAGATATGAACTCATCCTCCAGAAATTTACGGTAACAGCTCGAGTGGAATGATCGGTCACTTACCACATGAAGCAACAAGGGAAATGTACTCCTGAACGAGGGATTCCAAACCATCGGCAAGGACATGGACCAACTCATCGCGTCCCGCTACTTGGATCTCGCAGAACTCGTCGACTGTTAGCTTCGCCAGCTTCATCAAATCCACTGCGGACTGGGCGTATGGCTCTGTCTTGGACTTTGGGTTCCAATTCTGTAAACCACCACCAAGATCAACAGACAAATATATTAGTCAGTGCAAATATTTCAGCATTCCCATGAACGCTGCTGCTGCTGCTGCTGATGATGATGATTAATGTGGACTCACCTCGTTATCTTTGGCTCTGTTAACACGTTGCCGTCCAAGCTTGAACCTCTCATCCATCCATGTTCTCATGAGGTTTAAGATAATTGAATCTACTTCATAGGGGACCATCTCCTTGACAATCCCCCCCTTCCCACCATGTTCGCGTTCTGTGGCATCCTCCACAACCATCTGAACGAACGTCTTCTCTAGTTTTCTAACGGTCTGAAGGACCCGAACCAACTCATTGGTCAGGCCAGAGGTCTTCGAGATGTACTGCTTCAACACGATGCCGAAGCAGTTGTGGAGGGTCACCAGTGCAACGGCAGTTGGAGTTGGATGCCACTTCTGCAGAATGGGGCTGTAGGTCTCTTTCTCCACCATGGCCAGCGTCTCAGTTTGGCCGATAAGCTGCATCAGAGTCTCGCTTGGATCCTCTTCTACTTCTACGACCATGCTGTCGTTTCTCCCATTCCCGTTCTCAAATATCTGCCATTACAAGGAAGTAAGTATAATGTCATTCCAACTTCAACTCACAAACTCCTAAAATTATTCTACTTTGCATGTTAAAATAACTTGCATATCAACTCTGCCACTTCAAGATTCAAGGCTATATGGTTTGATGAATCAAGCATAATATATATCATGACAAGCAAGCATAGAAAACTTGAAAAGAGGTTAATTATTTATACTTGCCATTTTCCTGAGGTTTAGTTATAGACACAAATCTGTATTCAATGTACTTAAAAAGATTACAGGAGAGGAAGTGGTGTTTGAGTTATATGACTTTAAGCTGTGCAATTTTAAGACTACTCACCCTGGTAAAAGCATTCTTCATAGAAGATTTTATGTAGCGATCAACACGATTTTCTGATAATGATTGGATGGGAGATTTATTGCGACGCTCGACCAGCATCGGTGAACTTCCATTGCCGGAAATATCCTCGGTTATTATCTTCAGCGTCGAGAGAGCCAAACAGAGCACATTCTCCATCGTCCCCACGGCACCATCCTGGAATCCTTCTTGATAGTCCAACAGCTTCCTCTCTGCCCACCCCTGCATGGAAGCAAGAGTGGCGGACAAGACCCTAACATAGCCGGGCTCTCGATCAGGCCTCTTTGCATCGCCGGCCACCTCGTCCAGCATCGCCAATGTCGCGGTTATCAGGTCCGGCTCGACCTGGCCGGTCATGACATACTGCTCGAAGAGGACCCAAGCGAAGCACATATTGTGGATCATCCTATTGATCCCCAAGGTGCTCCACGTCTTCTTCATCAGCTCGACGAGCTCATCGATTTCATCCAAGACCACGGTCTCGTCCCGGAGATCGAAGATGGATCCAAGGAGGGACAGATAGATGTGGACGTTGAGGGGGTAGCCATCAGCCCAATGGCACGCTTCCATGCAAGAATTATTAGGATTGCGCCAAGCTAAGGCACGGACGCAGCTATCCAACGCTCGCATGGCCTCAGAATTCTTGCTCGTGTCCATAGGCTTGAACTCGGTGGATCTGACGATCTCCCGAAGACGGACTGCTGCGGCGTTCTTTTGGTCGACGGGCACCCAAGGATGCAAGAGGAGGCCTGCTTCCAAGATCTTGAGCTGCCGGCGCTGCCACTGGTGGTATTCACGAGCATCGTTGAATTCAGAAGGTTTTACGTGACGGAGGAGCTCCAGAGGAAGGACGATCGTCTCCGTCCTTTTGTTCATCTGAATGCAACGGAGAGCAAAATAAGATTTTTGTGACACCAAAATTACCTCCAAAGAAGATCCAGATCCAGATTGGTAATGATTCTTTTTTTTCTTTTTCTTTTTTTTTTTTCAAAAAAAAAAGCATCAAGATTTATTTTTTTATGTGTGAGAGAGATTGATCGACCGACCTGCCCGACGAGAGAGCGAGCTAAGGTTTTTCGAAGGCGGTGGTCGCTTTGCTCGGTGACGCCCATTTGCTGGCGCATGATCTCGGCGGAGGTCATGGGGCGCTTGACCTTGACCGGCGTGGTGGGGACCGCGCCTCCTCCGCCCGCCGCCGCCGAGCCCATCTGGGTCATGGTCCTCGCCCGCCTCGTCCTGAGCCCCAGCGACTGCTTGATCCGGCTTTTGACCACCATCTGGGTACCTCCTCCTCCAGGCGCCGCCTTCTCCGGCTTCGACGATGCCGTCGCCCGCTCCTCTTCCGGGGAGAGGTTGAGGGCGGATCGGCCGGCGAAGCCGGGGGCCGAGCGGCAGGAGGTGAAGAAGATCTCGTAGGCGGTCTCACGGAGCTCGTCGCGGTCGATGGCGTCGAGCACCCCAAAGGGCCAGTCGAGTTCGCAGCCGTCGGCCTCCGAGTGCAGCTCCCCGAAGGAGCCCGAGGAGAGAAGGCGGGACTCCATCGGGTGAGGCATTCCGGTGGCGGTGGCGGTGGCGGTGGCGTTGCCGGTCGTGGTGTGCGGTGGTTGTGTTAGCCGTGGTGGGGAGGACGGGAGGGGTGGGACCCATCTCTATACTCACCGCAGCCGTTAAGATCGGACGTTATGCCAGGGGTTGGAGTTCTGGCAATCGAGTTGGAGCACCGGGACCGTTGGGTCGGTCTTGCGACAGGTCTTCAAGATCTAGTTTGGGATTGTAATCCCAGCCGTTAAGTCTAAATTTTAGATAGGCTAGGATCCACCTCCACAAAACAATAATCATAACAAAAAAAAACAAAAAAAAAAAAAATCCAATTGCCAGTTCGTGACAGCGGTGGTCGTAAATCCATAGCCTGTCCGACACCAAACGGAAAACGATTTGATTTCGTCAATAACCACGCATGCAACGGCTGAGGTCAAGCCAAATGTACGTTGTGGATGATTAAGAAAGATGGCATGTAGTTAAACATGCCAACTGTTACAGCAATTCGTAACATACCACCACCGTCTTCTACTGCCACGTTCCCCACTGAAGTCCCTTTATTTATTTATTTATTTATTTTTACTGAAAGAAGTCTCTTGTAGCACAGACAAAAACTTGTGCAAACTATTAAGTTCATCAACACAAGGGAGCATGCAACCAAGCTCTTGGATGAACTCAGTGGCAGCCGTCTTTACAACCGGATTCAATCATCGAATGCACCTAACTGACAATCGGCAGAACCATTCTCACAAAAATAAATAAATAAATTTGAATTCTACACAGAAGAAGAAGCAAGATTGATCTAATTTTTTGCAATAGACACTGTCAAATTCCTCCACATATTGGTTTAGTCAAGAAAAAAAAACAAAAACAAAAACGACTCAGGATAGCACCATCCAAATATCAACTGCACTACATGCGTATGCGCTAATAACACATTCAAAAAAATAACGTCATCAAAAGTTTAATTTTAGAATGCTAAGAAAGTGTTGGCATCATATTTCAGTCTTCTGTTTAATAAATTAAAGTAGACTGAAAGTTTATTGATAGTAGTAAATGCTTTTTCGTTGAGAAGGGCCACCAAGCTCTAATGTAAAGCTAATAATCCCCGGTAAACAATATAAGAAAAAAAAAAAAAAAAAAAAAGGTAAAAATGGAGAGGGCATTGAATCCATGATCTGGTTGCACAGATGTCTTGACCGAAGGAAGAAATAGGATAATGTACACAAAGATATCGAATTAGTCCGCAACTATACTACTATTATTCGAACCAAATCGAAACCCAATACCTCAAGCCACCAGCTGTGGCGAGTTCTCAACGCCCAAGGAGGCATCTTTGCCGATCTCTGCTCCCAGTTTGCTATCTTAGTTCTTCGAAAACTTGCAACCACTTTGACAGACAAACCCTAAACAAAACCACATCTTTAGAAGTCTGGCTTCCATGGTTATCCCAGAGCCTGTTTGCGGCGACGGAAGGAGTTCCAGGATTTTGCTTCGATGCTCGCGGCCCGGAGATTGGCACCCTCGGGATTCCGGTCGCCTATAGGGGAAGGACGGAGGTGGCCGGTGCGTCGGCGGACATCGTTGGCGAAGGAACTCGAGCGACGACGAAAGACCGGAATCGAAGGGTTGGAATGGGCGGAAGAGAGGCAAGGTTCACTTAATCTAAGCTGAGAAACTTGAACGTAAATAGTTATTTATACAGTCTTAAGGGAGCTAATACGCAAAATTTTAATACGTAGGGTATTGAGGTTATTTTGACAGCTGAGTCATTATATGTTTGTCTGGAACAAATATAATGATATGACCCACTGCAACTGTCAAGGTAGCCTCATTTCCCAAGCATAGATTTCCTTTTTAAGATGAAATCCAATATATCCATTCACCTCACTCCTTTGCATCTAATGATTATTAGAATGGTTGGTTAAGTATATGACTATCAATTATCATCAAAGAGTTGGGCTTCTTTTCGCTTGGTTCATTCTTGCAAGTCATTCCTCCAGGCAGAAAACATCTGTGTGAGGTTACCCTCTTAGATTAGTTAGGCTATACTTAGATCCTATTTGGCAGATGGTAGAGCTTCTCTCTGTAAAACTTTTATTAATGTAGCTTTTGATAAAAAGCTATTTGCTGTGAACCAAACTGGAAAAAGCGCTGCGTGATAAGAGCTTCCAACCCTGTGAAGCAGATGACCAATTTCAACAGCGCAGGCTCCAGGTTGAGGCCAACAACAGGGGGAGCTTTACAAACTCCCTGATCCATGCTACCAGACTCCACAGCAATTAGAATACGTAAAATGTGTAATCACATCATGATAGCATCTAGCTTTCTAAATAGTAATCCTTCTTTTCGAAGAAACATGTACTGAATTACATGGCTTTCGCACATGCTTGCTTGAAGCTCGAAATTTTTGTGCAGACAGTTTCCACTAAGAATATTTTTTTGGGCAAATACCACAAAGATGTTTTTTTTTTTTTTTTAAAAAAAAAAATTTCAGTTTCGTGGCCTAAAAGCCTCAACCACAAACTTGCAAAATGAAACTAATTAAGCCCCTATCAGCAAAGTTCCAAATGCTACATTTTTATAAAAATGAAAAGCTTGTAAAAGATCATCAATGCCTCGTATTTTGATCATATACAGAAGGGAAGCACATTAAATCTTCATCCACCTCAAGCCAGCAATGATTGCATTCTCTTTGAACCAAAACAGAATGCCAAACGCAGATCACCTATTAATCTGATGCTGACTGAAAGGCCCAAATGCTCTCTTTGATAAACTAAATAAAAAATGAATCACCTTGATAAGTTACATTGCGTTGCTTTATGAGCGAGACCTTGGTCACCCAGGCAACGAAAACTTGAGTGCAACCAGCAATTGAATGCTCCCAAATTGAGGCCCCAGGCCGGAGATGTGACAATGGTAGGCCGCCAGCCATTATGATGTACATATGCAAGAGATCTACATCACAGCACACATACAGGGATCTCCATACTCGCTCTCTGAGTCACTTGAATCACTGTAGACAAGCAAGAAAACAAAATGGTTGAGAAAATTATAAAGATATGCATATTATTTTTGAAATGTAATTCATAAATCTCTGCATATATGGCAACTTTCATTACCCATCTGAAGGAAGCAATCCAACAAAATATGGATTTCTAAATATATTATAGTTTTTTGCCCTTTGCATAATATATATCCAGAAACATGTAATCTCAAGTCGTTAAAACTTTCAGTAAACAACTTGACAGAATTTTTTTTTTTTTTAAAATTTCCAAAACGTTTTCAAAAGAACATTATAAAAGGCTTGAACAATATAAAGAGACAATCAGTGCACTGCAGAATCTAGGGAGAGTTAAATATATGCAACTTTACCTCTGTAAGCAAAAAGATTTTTTCCATATTTCAAATAGATAACACCCATATCTAATGAAGTAATCTTGCCTTTGCGCTAAGACTCACCTTCAAAAGGCTTGATAGTATGATCTCCCCTTTTCAAGCGTTAAACACATTATAATAAAGAGGAGAGCTTAGCTTCTACTTAAATAGAGAGCATCCAACTTAAATATTTGCTAACTATCCATAATGGAGTCAAAATATGTTTTAACTGAAAAGCATGAAAGCATGCTGGATGTTATGGGGGTGAAAGAATATTTGATAACTAAATGTATTAGTTTAGCATAAGAAAAGCATGCCACCAGCATATTAGCAGCATAATATTGATTAAAAAAGTTAAAGTAAATAATGACAAATCAAAAAAAAAAAAAAGAATAATGGTTACATGCCTCCAAAGATAAATAAATAATATAATACAGCTTAAAAAAAAAAAAAATTCAAATGTAATTCAGGCATCCATTTTTTATCACCCCCACCCCTCTCTCTCTCCCTCTTCATGCTGTCCTTTTACCAGTAGATATGGTGCAAGGGAATTACACCACTCTCTCTCACTGATGTTGCCATCAGATTATGATGTACAGAGACAAAGCTCCTAAGACCATTTTTCCTCACTATTAAACAAAAGCCTTCTGAACTATACAACAAATAAAACTTGCCATCCCTCATTGCAGCCAAGTTATCTGAAGCTTATGGCCTTCTTCACTGCCTTTGAAGGGGGGGAAAAAGCTGTTTTGAGGGAAGGCAGAACATAACAACTATTGTTTTACTGATCTAAAGAAACAAAATAGAGAGTACATTAAAACTCACCTCCACTACGAGGATCGAGGAACCAACAATGGCCCAACCTCCAAAAAGGCAAAACAGCAGGTGTAGCTAGAAAGAGTAATCAAAATATGAGAAAAACAATGCAAAGAAATCAAATGAACCTAATTTACAAATCAAGACACCGTAACCAATGACCAAAATTGGAAAGACATCCTAAAAGAACAGAATTCATGAACAGAATTCATAATCATGAATCCAAAAGTCTACTTTATTTGTTGACAATTTTACCATGATGTAGAACTTATCATGTTTCACTTTTACCACATTTCTCTCTTCAGGTAAGATACAGCGGCACATAAAGTACTATATTAGTGATGATACTAAAGTTCTTTCTCTAAACTCCCTACAAAGAATAAAAAGTGACACTTGCATTCTTGATAATCTTCACAATGATGCCAAGCATTCTTGCATTCATAGTTTCAAAAAGGAGATACACCTGCATATAGACTGAGTACAACTATAGAATATGTCACGGCCTCTCTTAATTCTTATCTCCTTATGATATATCAATACTAGCGGTATTACAATTTGTTTTATTCAATCTATATGCATGCATGAAATGAACAAAGCAAGATACGCTGAACCATATCATACCATCCGGTTTAGGGCATATTGAACCGTACCAGCTGGAAATCGGGATGATTCACCATTTTAAAATGGTACGGGTCTCATATTGCCCGTACCGATTTTGTGCCAATCACTATTTGTTTTATTTAATCTATATGCATGCATTGAACAAAGCAAGGTATGCTAAGCCATCTCAAACTACCCAGTTCAAGGTATACCAAATTGTATTGATAGGAAATTAGAATGGTTTAGTATTTTGAAATGGTATGGGTCCTATACCACCCCATACCGCCCTTTACTGGTCCCATACCACCCCATACCACCTCTGCACCACCCCAAAAGAGTATCAAAATAATATGGTATGCCCCATATCAGGCTAGTATCTAAATGATACCAGATTCCAGTACGACAAACCTTGGAACAAAGGATTTATAATGCCAACAAAGTCGTTAGATAACGTAAGTAAAAACACAAACAAAATACAAAGAAAAAGCATAAACATGACTGCATACACTTTCAGAATATATGTAATATTTACCATTGAAAGCAAGATCAAGAACAAAGATAATCTATACACACAATTTGTTGACCATAAATGCTTACTGCATGATGTAGATTAAAGTATGTTAAATTGATGTGGGAACGAATAAAAGATCCTTGGACAACAGTTAGATTATTTTGCATATGAACTGTTACATCAACCATAATCTTAATCAGCAAAACTTTCCTTATCAGTTGAAGACTAGGATTTATTAAATATTTTTTCTCATATTATTCCAATTTCCAATTTACATCATATAAAATATTTTTTTCTCATATAAAATATTTATATCAACATAGAATCTTTGCATCTTATAAAAAAAATATGACTCAAAATCGAGCTGAACGAAGAAAAAGGATTTATGAAGCCGATCCCAACTTGTTTGGGATTAAGGCTCTGTTGTTGTTATTGTTGTCGTCATTCCAATTTCCAATTAAGGACAATCATATCTTGAATCTAGTTTCTTTGATTCCTCTAACACAAACTTATCCAGATTGCAATTCTGAATTTTGACTGCCAAAACAAGTCAACAAATCTCGTGTCATAATATGTAAGAAAGACAATTAACCATTCATGACTCAAAGAAGTATATAATTAAGGAAATGGAGTTCCCTTAATACAGTTTTGCATGAATCCAATAAAGAACATCAATAAAGTTAGAGCATTCCACAGAAGCGACGCACTGCATCGGACTCCGGAGGTAGTGAAAATAGCAAAGAAAGCGACGCATCACATTGGCGCCTGGGTGTGATGAAAAATAAGTAAGGGTTCCCACACCTTCATGAACGGATATGGGTAAAGAAGTTAGTCCAAGAAAATGAAAATAAAAATAAAACTAAAAGAAACAAAAATACATTTAGCAACTTGGAATATAAGATCATTAATAGAAAAGTTAATGGAACTAATAGATGCAATGACTAGAAGAAGATGTATAGAGCAAAGAAACAAGATCTTTATATGATTTTTATTAATTTAGAGAAAGCATATGATAGGATTCCTAAAAAAATCTTATGATGGGTGCTATAAAAGAAAGAAGTATCTGTTAGGTATATTAATATAATAAAAGATATGTACGATAGGGCAGTCAATGGTGTCAGAACTACTGGTAATAATACTAGCGAATTTTCTATTACAATAGGCTTACATCAGGGATCTGCTCTTATTCCTTATCTTTTTACTTCAGTTATAAATAAGCTTACTAGACATATTTAAAATGATATTCCATAGTGTATGTTATTTGCAGATGATATATTAGTAGTTAATGAAACTAAGGCTGGAGTTAATCGTAAGCTAAAACTATGGCAAAATGTATTAGAATCTAAAGGTTTTAGATTAAGTAAGACAAAAACAAAATACATGAAATACAATTTTAATACAATTAGAAATGAAAATGAATGTAGAGCATAAATTGGAAACTATGAAGTTACTAAACATGATCATTTTTTGTATTTAGGATCGATTATTCATAAGAAAAGAAAGATTGAAGATGATGTTGTCCTTAGGATTAAAGCTGGTTGAATAAAATGGATAAGTGCAATTAGAATATTATGTGAACATAGAGTACCTACCAAGTTGAAAGAAAAGTATTATAGGACAGTCATAAGACCATCTATGCTTTATGGTACGGAATGTTGGGCATTTAAAAAAAAATATGCATATAAGATGAATGTGGCAGAAATGAGAATGTTAAGATGGATGTATGGTAATACAAGAAAAGATAGAATAAGAAATGAAATCATTCGTAAAAAAGTAGAGGTAACTTTAATCGAGGATAAATTAAGGGAAGAACGACTTAAATGGTTTGGACATGTGCAACGTAAACCTAGAAATGCGTCTGTGTGAAAGAGTGACTTGATACATGTAGAGAAAAAAAGAGATAGAGGTGTACCAAAAATCATATGGGAGGAAGAGATAAAAAAAGACTTAGAATTTTTGCATCTTACAAAAAAATATGACTCAGAATAGAGTTGAATGGAAAAAAAGGATTCATGTAGCTAACTCCAACTAGTTTGAGATTAAAGCTTTGTTGTTGTTGTATAATAAAGCAAACCTTCTTATGAATTAATTTTTTGTCAAGAGAGAATGAGACAAACCTATACTTGGAAAAAGGAGGCAGTAATCATGTAGGAATACAATATAAATAGGATTAGGGACACTATTCTAAAATCTTCCATGTGGAACGTGAGTATAGTCAACTGACATCATTCATTTGTTCAAGCATTACACAGTCAGGTAAAGTTAAAATATCAAGAGTCAACTTAATGCATTTATGAAGAATAAATTTACACATGATGAAAGATATGTCAGAAGCATATCACATGGTTGGCAGGATGGATAAAAAGCAAGTAACTTCTTTGATTTAGAGATATACAATTTAGAAAGTAATTGGTTGTCTCACCATTTCTTTTAATTGAAGGGTCGTTCTAACAAACCAAGTCTACAGATTATTTTATATCTTGGTGAACTAGTTTAGAACCCTGCCTTCTATCTTTCATTCTAACATGAATAGATATTCAAATATTCAACATTGATGGAGTCAAACAAGTAGTCATAATACAAATTTAATCACAGTCATATTGAGAAACAAGAATTGTGACATGAAATTGACAATCTAGTTATAGCAAGATAGCCAAACTGGGAGATCAAAGGTAATGAGAATTTCTCTCTGAAAGTTTTATTGTAAGGAAAGATGATCGGTCACAGTTATGAATTAGTTAATAAAAATAATTTAAATGCTGTTGTCTGGAATGGCTTTGTGCAATAAAATTGGTGAAGCTGCAGTTCACCATATTACTTATGAGCTATCCAGAAGCAGTCTGAAAATAGCCATTTCATCCTGACATACCCTAACTAGTACAGTCTAGGCATACATACAGAAATAGGCCAGTTTGTATAAATAAGGAGAAACTAGTCAAGTCGGCTTGGCATCACCCAAACAGACATCTGAATCAAGAGAACCAGCCAACTCAATCCTGTTTAAGCCAATCCAAGCATATTTGAAGAAGAGAAAGCAGAAGAAATTCAGGAAACAAGAAAAATTATGAGAGAAGAGAGACAAGAACCTATTCCCAACCAAATCGTAGTCTAGTGGGTTTTAATGATCAAGTAACAAATTTCTTCTAGTATATTAACCTTCAAGAAATGAGGGACAATCAGTAGCACCTGTAGAAATTCTTATTTTATTGATTAGCTATTCAAAAATTTTGATTCAAGTTAGAAATTAGCATAGCATTTCAGCAACTCAGAATTTTATAGCAGGGAAAGGTTAATATGATAAAAAACTAATTTCCAATCAGCACTCCCACTTAGTCTTCCACTTCCTTTCCTTTAACAAGTTTGAATCATAGGCAACATTAACTAATCCTTCTATTTATAAAAATCATGCTCCGTTTTCTGCAAAAGCTCCGTTCCATGCTTAAAATATTGCATTTTCTATGCTCCAAAAATAGGATCCAGTGATGTGATTGCGTTTAATTGGATGTGATATGTGAATGTCAGTTTATGGTTTGAGTTCCTAATAAAATCTCAAGTTATTAAGCACTGATATATTCCCTTGCAAGATGGTGAATATCCTGAAACAGATCATGCATGACTGCTTAAAGTGTCAAATAAATATCACTGACTCTGACAAAGAATGGCATGGTTAACTAATCAAAAAGCATATGAAACAGCATTTCAATTGACTTCTTGTTCTATGTTTGTACTTTCGAGAAAAACACAGTCCATGATCCATGTCTAGGGGACTTGAAGGATTTCCTAAATGCAATTTTTCCCCACCAGCCAATTGGCCTTCTAACTCTAAAGGAAAGCCCTCTCTTGCCTAAAGTTTCCTTTCTGAGGGAATTAATTACAGTTTTCCTCAAAGGTTTAATTGTTATATTGACAGCCATCACTACATAAATTTTTCCAGGCAGCCTTCTCAGCTTAAAAATTGTGCTCCATTAGCTGACCCATTTTTAATGGGTTAAGGGCTTCGATGAGGATAATGGGATATGATTTAGTAAGATAGAGATTTAGAATTCATCAAAGCAAACAGATGAGAAAACCAAAAACTGATGAAATTTGGTACATATGTAGGAGTCTAACATTTGTTCTGTAAACTTAGAAATCTAGAAATTTCGATTTTGGAGAATTATGCAAGAACCCTACTGATGCTGAGATAACTAGTACCCTGTGCCTTTACTCACTCAGATAGAATAGTCCAAATGACATAGGTCGGGGCACTATACATATAATTACCCTCGGGTCCCTGTAAATGAAAAAAGAAACACAATTTTGAGAAGCTTTGAATAAGAGGAGAAAGTGTCTCTTATGAAAAAGCATGAACAACAAACCATTAAGAAAAAACACGATGCTTACAGGCAACTAATTTACAATACACATATTCAGATGTGGCAACAAAAGTCAAGATTATTATTATTATTATTATTTTTTCTTGTCTAATGGATAAAACTTCTATTAGTGTCAGCAAGGGTAGTGGCATGAGTAAAATTAAACATCAAGGCATTGCAATGACGATCTAAAAGAAATGAGGGAAAACAGTTTTTTTTTTTTTTTTTTTTGGCTCCCAAAGAAATTGGAAAGAAAGTAATAACAACAAAATACAGCTCCATATCTTATGAATAAGACATCAGATAGCAGTTAAGCCGTATGAAAACCAATATCAAATTCAATTTCGAATTTTGATAGCTTTCCATTCTCTGCATGATTCAATCCATAACACAAATTAGACTCTTTCATGAGAGAGATTATCTATTAGAAATGTGACCAAAACAAAGAAAACTGAGAAGATTTGACCTCGGTTGGAATTCCAACACCTCCACCAGCTTCTTGCCGTTGTGATCGTTCCACTGGACTTTCCTCTTCGATCTCCTCAGCGCCTTCCCCGGCAACCCTCCATTTGCGGCCGGTCGCAGAGGGGAGTTGGCCTCCATGTCCTCGTTCTCCCCCTTGTCAACCCCCTCCTCCTTCGAATCCACGGAAACAGAAGGCTCGGTTCCATTACAGTTGCAACCTTTCACTCCACCCGAATCCATCTGACTCTAATAGGTCAGGCCACACTCCTGGCTCTTAATCTAACCACGAAGACGAGGAAAATTCCACCAAGAAACCATTTCCTTCAGAATTCTCTAGAAGCACTCATTCAACAGCAGCTTCCATCTCCTTGAAACCCTTCCTGAGCTTTGATCTAATTAATTACTCCATCAAAAGACCAAAAACTAGTTCAGCTCTATCAATCCAGAGTCAAAATATCAAAAACGGAGACGAATTGAGTACTAGATAAACACACACACACAGACCAAAAAAAAAAAAAGAAGAGAGGAAAAAAAAAAAAAATCAAACTTTTAGAATTTAATTGTTAAAAAAGTCGCTAGGCATCAGAATAGAAGGGAGGACAAGGAATAGGTCGAATACGAGAAGATATTCTAACAATTCCTTAAAAATTAGGAATCCAGAGGGAGAGACGCGGGAGGAGGAAGAAGGCGAGAAGACCGTGCGAATGAGACAAAGACTTCGGTTGGAGGGCAGCCCCTCCTCACTGGCGCTAGGGGTGGGACCAACCGGAGCCGCGCCGCCCTGGCTTACGCTGGACCCTGCAATCTGGACCGTCGGATCAAGAGAAATGAAACCCGGTGCGATTAACCACAGCAGCTAAAAGGTCAGGCTTCGTTCCGATGGTACGGCGATCGTCATGGTGCATGCTGGCCGGTTGACAACTGCTCGGCGTTCCATATCTCAGTCGCGGTTGCCACGGGTGGAAGCCGCAGGCCTGCTTAAGATAAGCTGTACAACGGTCACTGGAATGATTCACGTGATTATAAGAAGATAAAGATGGTGTAAAAAGTCAGCAAAGAAGAAAATCTCCATGCAACGAAAGCCATGGTTGAAGAAAATGATTTGGACAGCAATGTGTGCGTTCCTGTGACAAATCCAATCTTGGCGAATGTTTTGATCAGCTACCAGATTACCTACTCCAACAAAGAGAGAGAGAGAGAGAGAGAGAGATCAAACTCCTTTCCTTCATCATTAATACTGAGTGTAATTATTTGATGTCTATGAACGAAATTTAGGTAGATTTTGCCGCTTTAGCGTGTATATCATCACCTCATTTTCCACATCGAACATCGGCAGAAAACGTCAGACCTCTTGATGCTCTGCTTCTTGCTTCTTGCGTCTGCAAGCATTGAATGGCTGAGAGAGCAAGCTCTATCAGAACGAGCTTCAATCGAATTTCTTGATTAATGCATGAAGATCAAATTCAAACACCAGAGATATCCTATGTTGTAATACTTTATGTTGTAATACTTTAGCACTCATTTTAGTTTGAGAGGCGCATCTCTTTCCTCAAGCATCATACGAGCCCTTATGGATGAAATTTTGGTGCTCTGAAATTAGCATTGATTCATGAATAAGGTTATCAGAAGCAAAGCATATCTCTGATGTATAAAAGCATTTATTCATGTATAAAAGCAGGACACAACATTACATTGTATTCGAAACCTGAGTCACCTCTATTTTAAAGTCTCCTTCATGGATGATCACATCGTCTTCTTTTTCTCAATCAGAGCTCATGTAGGTCAATATTTAATCACATATCACTTATATACTAGAAACATCTTGTGTATTTATCAAGGATTAAGTACATCAAATAATAATTTTTTGACTAATTTTTTTAGATGAGATTTTGTATTATAACAAATGATAACATAGTGAATTCAATTCATAACTTATATGAATTAAGAAACACTTTAGATAGGTTTCATGCATTTATAATTGGATTCCATTAGATTCGAATATAAATTTGAATATAAATTCTTAGTTTAATAAGGATATCAGAACTTAAATGCGAAGAGTATATAATAATTTATATTGGCGATGTTTAGTTCTAAAAGAACTTGAATACTTGTAAAGAATCAAAAAGTACAAATAATATTTTCTTAATTACTTTTTTTTATACGAGATCCTTAATTATCGCATTCTCTCTCATACTATCTTAATTGAAAGGACCATGCTGTAGTTTTTTTTTTTTTTTTTTTTTTTTTTGTAAAAGGAGGTGAGTATCTGAATTGTTAATCCAATTATAATTAGTTCAGTATTAAAATTTTATTGTTGTTGTTCTTATTTTATGAATATTTAAATTATTAAAAATTGAAATTCTATTATATCAGCGTAGGTGCATGCACCTGAAAGCATATCTAAAGGTCACGTCGCTTGCAGCAGTTTGATGCTATTTCATTTTCACAAAACAATCCAACCTTTTTCCGCAAGGTCAACATATTAACATGCGCACGGAAATAAACGCGTACAGAAGCACGCATAGAAAGGTAACCATGAGTTAGTAAAAAGGCTGTGCGAAAGCAATGCCAAATATGAATCAGCCACATCACCTAGGAAATTGAAGATAGAGTAGATCAAAATTTAAATATATATATATATATATATAGATGGCTCTTACCATGTGACCATTATTATCAGAAGCCAAATCAGAGTATTTTATGTGCTCACAGATCTAAGGTGATCAACATGACCAAATGACTGCAAGTTTTCATTTACATTTGCATTCTATCTAAACACAGATAACTATAATATAATAGAGTAAGCTTACCTTATGGTTTTCATCATCTGGAGGGCAGCATGGCACTTGGTTCACAGAGGCTCCCTCTTGCATTATTTTGTGTGCACTTCCTTCTTCCAGATAGAGGAGTATGCGATCGTACGTCCCTTGGGTCATCAGATCACCAAAAATTCTCGTGTAAAGTTGCTATCATCTATCTACCTATATTTTTAAGGAGTGTTCTGTATATATAGATTGATGGTATACGAGGGTTCATTATTAGCATGCAAAGCCATCTTTGCCTGCACGTGTATTCGCTGATATCATCTCTATTATTTGCATGCAGACTGCCTGATTGTTTGTGAACCATGATTTTGTGGTAAAAACTTTTGAAAATTGTGCCATCTTTTTACTTTTATCACCCCAGTTCTTTTTCCGGCCTCTTCCCTGTACTACAGAGTCTGGTTCACATTTCAGTCTTACGTCCATCATCCATGAGTGGTTGTCTTATGCTTATGATTGGGCTCTATAATTGGATAAATTTCCTTTTCTTTCAATCATTATGAGTTAAAGATGCGTACCACGGAGGATCCCAACTTATCTAAATCCATCAAATTTAATAAGCTCCTAAGTCTTAAGTTAATGGTCCAGCATTCATCACTAAATCTATGAATTAATTGAGGATTAAATTAGGAAGGAGATCTCAGAGCTGATGAGCCCGATTGGATCAAATCCAAATCAGAACCTACAACTAATCTAATTAGGTTCAATTTTATAATTTCAAATACAGAATTGAACCGATCATATCTTGGAAATAATTCAGCATTGACTCAATTAAATCAGTTTGGTTCCATATTGGTTTCGGAGTAAATTAAATTTTTTTTTTTATTTGATATATATATATATCTAATATCTAATGTTAAAATTTTTAATAAAAAAAATATTTGGTTAATATAATATTTATCTATTAAAAAAACAACAGGCAACACGAAAGATTTATCTGAACTCTTATGTTTGAATGCTAGAAATACTTTCTTTTCTTTTAATTCATTAATAATAATAAAAAAAGAAAAAAAAAAGGAACGACCACAGGAACTGATGGTTAGGTTCAACATTTTGGATCCAAAACTGTTCCTAATGATAATTAAAATCGAATCAACAATGAGATCGGATGGTAACAGTTTTCGGGTTAATTCTAACATGAAGCTCACCGCTACTCAAAATCACCGGCAACGCCTCAGCCGTTGGAAATTTCGGCTGACCGCATCCAGAATCCAGGCGAAGGGCCGTTCGTCGAATCACATCTCTCACCCCCCCGAGTTACCAAATTCGATTCGGCCGGCCCCCAGTCCTCCTCCGTTCCCACACTTTCTGACGCCGCGCGGTTGACGCGACGACTCGCGCATCCTCCTTCCCCAATAAAGAATGACCGGCCGCCATGCCTCTTTCTCTCTCGCGTTCTTCTCGGGGATGGCGGCCGGAGGACGTGCCGGAACGCGGAGGACGCGGCGCCTCTCTTTGCTTCCCTTACTGGTGCTCCTCGTTGGCGGCGTGGTTCTTGGAGAGGATGATTCGTCCTCGTCGTCGGGAGGAGGGGAGCGGAAGCTGTACGCGTCGAAGCTGTCGGGAATCATCATACCGGGGTTCGCATCGACGCAGCTGAGGGCGTGGTCGGTTCTCGACTGCCCCTACTCCCCCCTCGACTTCAACCCCCTCGACTCCGTCTGGCTCGACACCACCCGAGTAATTAGCTATTAACCCCTTCCTTACCGAATAACCCGCCTCCTCCCTCCCTCGCAAAAATCAAATCTCTTTTACTTTTTCTTTCTTTCTTCTTGGATTCTGGTATGTCCAGATTTGTAGGATTAAAAGCGGTGAGGATGCTTGGTGGATGCATTCTTTCTGATAAGTTTTGGTGAAGATCGTTTGCTGGTGGAGTGTTTTCCTTGACTTCCTCTCTCCACCGATTTTTCATGAATTTTCGTTGTTGTCGTCGGATTCTTATCTGTTTCCTACCTGAATTTAGCTTTTTTTTTTTTTTTTTTTTTTTTGCTCGATATTGTTTCTTGTTAGTATGTTCCATTCTCCTCCCATTTGGTACCATTCTTCTGTCGAGCTGAACTACAAGACTTCAACTCCACGATTCAAATTCAAGTTAAATTTGATCTCAAAAAAGAAATACATCAAATATTAAAATGGACTATCTTAATATTATTATGATACTATGTTTTATCCTAATCTAGCCATCAAAATATGGTGAAATTAATTTTATCCATGTTTTAAGATGTATGAATCATAACCCATATATAGTGAAATTTGCCTTATGTTTACCAACTTGATGAATACAATAGAGACCAGCAAAATATATAGATTTTGTTTTTCAAATATTTTAATATATTATAGATCATGCTCGACGATTTAAATCTTCAATTTGAATGGCCTATCGTTGATTTCAAAATTGTTAACTCCATTCTCAATAGGTTAACATAAAGCGTATGGACTAACTTTTTTCCTTTTTCTAATTTTTTCCTTTCTTTTTATTAGCCTCGTATTCTTACCATTTTATTATGCTGAATCTGGGGTTACAGTGGTGACAATGCTTTATCGATGCATTTGTTGTGGAAAACTTTGGTCAATATCATATGTTGCTACTTTCTAGCGTGCTTTCCTTTGCTTAGATTGCACGCTTTTTTTTTTTTTCTTTCGGCTTCCTGTTGTCAGCTCTTAGGTCCTTCTGCATTCTGCTTGGATTCTCATCCACGTACCATGCCGAGTTTGGGATTAGAGTAATACAAACGCTTGTTGCATGCACTTGCTTTGATGGGTTTTGTCGAAACACTTTTCTCATCAAGGCATTTTCTTTGCCGCCAGTTTCCATCAAATTTCCTTCCAATTTCTTGTAGCCTTTTTTTTTTTTTTTTCCTTAAAAATATTTTTGAGATTTTCTAGCTTGTTTTGTCCAGGTTTTATTAAGGCAGCATGTGCTTTAGCCCCACATCCACCAAATTTTCGTTTAGTTTCATTTCGATGGACTCTCATTTGTTTCTTATACTACAGGCGTGCTTGGTGGTGCTTCTGCTTTTTCACAAGACATTTTCAAAATCTAGATTGATAGAGAACTACTATGTGGTATATTTAACGTTAGGCAGTCAAATCTGTGCAACTATCTTCTATAGATAGGCTTACCATATTTGAAAGGTACGGAGCCATCTGGTCCAGAAAAAGCTCGAAGTTGGTTTTTCTAGCCGCTCCTAATTATCCTTTTTAGACTTCTGCTCCTCCTAGAAGTCCTCGGATAATATTGCCAAATGCTTAGCCCTTTTTTATATGGTACTCTTTTTTCTTGTTTCTAACTTTAAAAGTTGCTGAGGACTTTTTCAAAGCAACAGAAATGTGCCCTGTATTTGGACTGGATTAACTGAGATACTGTATAGGTTTGTCCATGCAATTGCTGAGTAGCCAGGCATGACGACATGTCACATGTCAAGAAAGTTTAGCCTTGCTATTTTCTCAATAAAGTTTAATCTTTTACCTACTTAAGTGACACATATGATTTTTCTGCTATTCATGTTAATTAATCCTATAGCTTTGAGTGTTTAATTTTCATACTTGTGAATTAACTTTTCAGAGGTATTTGTTTCTTATGTAGTCGAGTCCATTTGTAGGCTAGTTTATGAGTTGGTGGTATCATAGAACATGTCAAGATGTATACTTCAATCATGTCTTCTGCAGGTTCTTTCTGCTGTAAATTGTTGGCTAAAATGCATGATGCTGGACCCTTTCAATCAAACTGATCACCCTGAATGCAAATCAAGGCCTGATGGTGGTCTTTCTGCTATCACAGAACTGGATCCAGGATATATAACAGGTAAATCCCTTCTTGTTTTAGTTGTTGATCTACTGCCGAAATAGTGTTAGTTCAGCCTACATTTTCCTTAACTGAGCGTGGGGCAGCTCATTCTTCTTTATGCCTGCTCAGCATATTGGCTCTTACATTGTTACATGAACATGTCTGGTAATTTCCTCTCTTTTACCATTTTTATTTACTTTTTTGAATACCGGTAATCCAGGACCTCTTTCTTCCGTATGGAAAGAATGGCTTAAATGGTGCATTGAATTTGGTATTGAGGCTAATGCAATTATTGCTGTTCCATATGACTGGAGGCTATCGGCATCAAAGCTTGAGGAGCGGGACCTTTACTTTCACAAATTAAAGTTTGTATATTTCAGTTATATTATTTTGTTTATTTTCCAAACAATTTCCTTGCCAGTTGTTGTGTTAGTGTTTTTGCTTTGTCTATTTACTTTCAGTAGCACCTCTAACAGAAATTTGATTGTTGCCTCTATTTCATTTAGTCTTTTGCATATCTTACCAGCGGCTCTGGTGAAGTGTGCTAATCTTTAGGGAAACTACATTGTTGCGGCATACCAATTCAGGTTAACAAGGTTATGTTGGCAGCTCATAACAACCATTGGTTGGAAAAAAAAAAACTCCTTCAAAAACTGATGGGGAAGCTGCTATTGAAGGCTAGAAGGGAACTGATTCTCTGAAGTCAGGAAAAAAGTTTTGGAAACATAAATTTTTGTAATTTTAATTCTCCATATGAAGCTGAGATAATGAAATTATTGCAAAAAGAGTGAATAATGTAGCTAAGTGCGGATTACCGTATTGTTTTGGACATTATCCTACAAACTACAAAATTGATGAAATGCTGGTAGTGGATATAGGGCAATGGCAGTGATGAGCATAACTAGTCATAAAACTCTGTAACTAGAGATCTTTTCTCCTTTCCCTTTGGGACGATGGCAAGCTTGTAGATCTTAATGATCACTGACTTTGTTCTTGTTCATTTTCCTTGTTGTCACCAAATTGCAACAAAAGCATGAGTGAGGCCTGGTTCTGTCAATGTGATATGCCTAGCAAAAGCTTTACTATTTCTAAATTCATGAGATTTATTAGGTGGATATGCTGAGTAACAAAATGGTTAAATAAGTTGTGCTGTTAGTTTTAGAACAAAGTTTACTCCCTAAAATGCTACAGAATCAACTTAAATATATATATATATATATATATTGTGAAGGGAAAATATCAGTTAGGATTGTTTTTCATCATATGCTCTTAAAACCTTCCTTTTTGCTGCATGGAACTTGTATGGTTATCTTTTTGCTAAAGTAATAGAAACAACAAGTAGAAGCGAAACTTTTCAGGGAATGGAAACCCTATAATCTAGATAACTAGCAAGCATACGGGTTGATGAAAGAAAGCTCATAATTGGTATATCCAACCAAACTAATGGTCATCAAATGAGGTACATTGTTCTAATTTGACTCGTCAATTTGTTGGTTCTGCTTCCAAGACGAATGAGATTATCCATTGCAAATCTTGAATTCTCAATCTACTAGATTCTTTCCTGGTTCAGGGAATCTTGGAGGCTTTCTCTCCGGTCATGATTCAAGATTGTTACACTATAAGGCAGGATTTGCCACCCACCATTGACAGATTAGGTTTCATGATAGGCTCCTTTATTGCACACCATCAACTTAGTCAGTAATCTAGCACCAAGTTATAGATAGCTGATGCTAGGTTGAGAGTTGTTTGTAACACATTCTCATAATTTGGTGCAGAGAGCTTTGGGGAATTATGGCAGCAGTTCCTCAATATGCCTAAGATATCTTTTTTAGCATGGGATGGTCAACATTGGTTACTTTTCATTGAATATCTCTTCTGGCATCAGGGAGCAATCTGCAATGAAAACTGTGATGTGCATTTTTGGAGTAGGATAAAAGGCAAGAATTGAAGTATCATGGTGTGCTGGTGAGGCACTGGTATGATATGTATCTTGCCATTTTGTGGCTGATGAACAAGCTCTGGTATGATAATGTGCCATGTACTGGCATGCAACTGGTGCTATGCTACTGCTGTTTGATGATTAGGCACTGGCATGGTGTGTATGACACCTTTCTGATGAGTAATTAAACCCTTAATTAGTAAGAAGCTGAAAGGTTTTAATTAGAAGGAAAGGATTTGGATTAGAATTTGATGATGGATTCTTCTATTTGCTTCTGAATTGGAGCGTATGCAATGAAGATTGACAGATGTCTTGTATTTCTCCCTTTTTGATTTGTTTTGCATGCTGGTCTTGGTTTTTCCTCTTATACTACTACTACTACTACTACTACTACTACTACTACAACTACGATGACGACGACGACGACGACGACGACAATGCCTTGATTCCAAACTAGTTGGATTTTTCCTCCTATCTCGCATCATATTCTGTTTGAGATAGTTGATTAATTGTACTTTTTCAACAGTTTAATTTCAACTAGATGCTTCTAATAATCACTTTAATTTTATGTTCTTTACCTTGCAGGTTAACTTTTGAAACAACGCTTAAACTTCGTGGGGGTCCCTCTTTGGTGTTTGCCCATTCAATGGGAAACAATGTTTTCCGTTACTTCTTAGAATGGTTAAAACTGGAAATTGCACCAAAGCATTACATCCAATGGCTTGATGAACACATACATGCCTATTTTGCAGTTGGTGTGCTCGCTTTGCTTTCTTATGGGTTTTTCACTTGAACATTTGGTTTTATGGTATTCAATGCTGCCTTGTACTGGTGCATACTGGGTGTACCATAACATGCTAGTATTGAACCAGTACATTGTATGGACTTGGTATGCCGAACCAAGCCCCATACCAACATGCCAATATTGTATCAAGATGATACTAGTACAGGATCTGGTATCAAGATTGTGAATCTTGCTTGGCTATCTAACTTATGCTTTTGGTTTGATGATTTAATTTCAGGAGCTCCTCTTCTTGGTGCTACTGAAACAGTCAAAGCCACTCTATTTGGATTTACATTTGGTCTTCCAGTTGCTGAGGTACCTTCATATGCTCTCCTTAATGTTTACCTCATCTATCTGCCTTTTTTCTCCATTTCCTTGTGCTACTGCTGGTTACAGATTTAGCTCCTGTTTTAGTAGAATTCCTAGTTGGTAACATAATTTGTGAGACCCTTGGTGAGATTGCTAGGAGCGCCAAATAGAGAAGGCACAAATATCGATAGTTGATAATATTGGCCAGCATAGCTTTCTGGTCTAAATGAGTTATAATTTAGCATTCTATGGTCGTCTTGCTTCTTGGTGTAGACCTTTCTTTCTTTTCTCTTTTCCTATAAAATTGATTGAATTAATTCAACTTATTCTTGTGCAAACACACATCATTATAAATTGAATTTCCTTTTTGCCTTGGCTAATTTAAGGAACACAAAATTTTAGTGGTTCACTTTATCAGCATTTGGTGTATGGAGGGGAAGTCTCTCTATGCTGACATAGTGCCGAATGTTTATCTGTCTTTTAATATGTATATGTGGGCACACGCACAAACACCCCCACCTCTCTAAGATCCTGAAGTTGTTATCATGTATCTTTAAGAAAGGCACTATACTGTTTGTTAAATTTAAATGTTTCATGCGGCACACTATAGGATAGGGGATCATTGCATGAATTTATTTATTTATTTTTTGTTAGAAAAGTAACCAAGATTACTGTTTCACTAATTGGGTTAAGCTTTATCTTTGGCATTCCCTTTTGTTGCTCAGTGAATGTGTGGAATCAACTCTTTCCTTGTTGAGGATACATGTTGCTTCTGCTATCTGAAATTTATTGATTCACGAATTTCAAAAGACACAGAAAATAAATTTACCAATAATAAATGGATTGGGGCAAGATTGCTAAACTCTAGGCATTAAGCTATAATGATTTTGAGGGTTTGCAATTAGGAGTTTTGCTTAATGTCACTCAAATCCCTGTCCTTATGGTTGCATTCTAAATGGATCCAAATTTGATTCTGTGAATGTTAGTACATTCCTTCTTGGTCTGATATAACATGAAAGGCAGCCTCGAGTAGGAATGAGGAACCAAAAAGTTGTCTCTACATAGTTGGGGAAAGGCATAGTGGTTAAGCTAATTATTGTTATTGTGAACGCAGTTATGTGTGGTATGTTACTTAGACTTTGCTTGCTCTTAGCATGAACTTTGCTAGATGATATTCTAAGATTCTCTTTTCTTTCCAAATTCAAAAGCCATGTATTTTGCAGGCACCAAGCAGTGCTTAGTCATGTTCATTTTCAGATACTTTTCCCCCTTTTTTTCCTGAATGAAGATTAACAATTTGATTACCTTTTCTGCCACATTGGTTTCATCATTCTTATGTAGCCATGTCTGATTGTTGGAACTATATATGTTTTGGTCCTGGGCAAAGGTGCCTGGGGCTTCTGAACAAGTAGAATAGGGTGCTGAATCGAAGTACATTAGAAGACTTAAAATCCTAAATCCTAAATTTCTCCAAAAAAAAGTATAATCAGTTCCCTTGTTGCCAGAACTTTGACTTTTTGGAGGTTTCTACTTTTCACCATCCCTTATTAGGTTAAAAGTGGGCAAGTTTGTTAGCAATGGGTTTGGCTAATTAATAGCAAGTAGCTGACCTATTGATTTTGCAAGAAGACTTGTCTTGCTATTATATGCTGCCCATTTTGTCCTTTCCACTTTCATTCCATGGTGTCTTTTGATTCGGATGCTACAGGTCATACTTCTAATACTTTCTTATGGATCATGCCTCATCTGTTGTTGATGCTGTTCTACATGGCCATTGTCTTTTGCACTCATACTATGAACTTGATCTGAAGGCTTTTTGGATTTGCTGCCCTTATTCATAAGTATTTGATAAACTTGTTGTAAGTTTTGTTTTAACTACTTGTACATTGCGTCAGGGGACAGCGCGACTGATGTACAATTCATTTGGTTCTTCTTTATGGCTCATGCCATTCTCAAAGTACTGTAAAGCGGATAATATATACTGGAAACATTTTTTTGAGGGAACGGAAAATCACCATCATACTTACCATTGTGATGAAATAGAATTTCAAACGAACTACTCTGGGTGGCCCACAGAAGTTATAAATATTGAGCTTCCTTCTATTCGAGGTGTTTTTTGATCCCTCTCTCTCTCTTTCTCTCTCTCTCTCTCTCTCTCTCTCTCACACACACACACACACACACACTCACACTCACTCACTCACTCACTCTCAGAAGTAATATTAAGCTTTATGTGTGGTCACTTTACTGTTCCAATTTGCAGGCTCAGATGCTTATCCATCAATATTGGAAGTAGCTCAGGACATGCCTTCAAGCATGGAATGTGGAAGACCTATTCAATTATCTTTTTCTGCTAGAGAGGTTTCTGATGGTACCTTCTTCAAAGCAATTGAGGACTATGACCCAGATAGCAAAAGGCTCTTGTACCAGCTACAGAAGTGAGTTTGACATTTTTCAGATGCATGTTTTATGAATTCGTGGGCATGTTGAATTGTTTGCATCTCATGTGCATGGTGATATGATATGATATTATGGTTTGCATCATCTTATTGTGGCAAGTTTTGCTTAGGTCTTGTCCTGCACCTTTGCTCAACTCACCATGTCTATCGCAAATTTGCTGTCTTCTCTTTCTTTTTTCTTACACAATCTGCTACTCAGTCTCTGCTCTTGCAAATGCTAATGAAGCAGAATATCACCATCCATTTATTTGCTGACTGTCAAACTAGCTATTGCTGGATCCAGCTACCACATTAATCTGCTGAAGTTCCAATATCGCTTGTTGGGATCCCAAATCGTGAATGATGATAAAATTAGGTTTGGCATCACTCTTCAAAATTTTAATATGACAGAGGCATAGAATGAAAAACCCAAAGAATCTCTACATGGTGGACAAACCAAATAAAAGAATCTTGACAATTGGGAAGAGCATTTCTAACTGACTGGCATCCCCTTCTGTCTTTTTTTGGCAGCTTGTATCAACACAATATACCTAGAGGCACATCTTCAATGTCCCAAGATGCCTTTATTTTTCTTTTTCCTTTTTTCATTACAATTGTATGGGAATGATTATGAGGGCTATTTTCCATTTATTGTGTCATTTTCTTACACGTCTGAAAGGCTTTATGTGGAAATGTTGCAAACCTCAGGTACTACCAGGGTGATCCAGTGTTGAATCCTCTAACACCTTGGGAGAGACCGCCACTTAAAAACGTCTTTTGCATTTATGGGATTGATTCAAAGACTGAGGTATCACTAATTTTGTCTGAACAATGTATAAGTACTTGTTTTCTCCAAGCAAAATTATTACGGTTACCTTTCCAGGCCTCCAATTTTATCTTCATTTTTTTTATTATTCTGTTAACTAGATGTATTTATAGGGTGTACTAAATCTTTAACTTTTGACCTGTACAAATGGTTCTTTACATCTTTTATAATTCATAGAGATGGTTATTCATGCGCTTCTTTCCTTTTTTATCTTTATTGTTATCATTTTTCATTGTAATGGATATCTGACACTTGCAGCTGGAAAACTGTTTCACTTGTTAAATCATGGATTCACTTGCTTTATCTTCATAATTCCAAAGTTAACATTTCATAGGCTGTCCACCAAGTATTTGTGATTTCAATGTTATGATGCTCCGTATGCTGTCATAACACCATTATGATGCCCTTAAACAGATCATGGCATCAAATAATATAGTTATATTATATCCTTGATCAATTCAACATCTCACAAATCAGCTTTACTCTCTACTGCTTTACAATTGTCTATGCTATAATTACAGCAGGATCTTTGTAGAAATAATGTGTCTGGAGAGTTTGTTCTCACGAAGGTTTTAAATACTGCTGATTTGATATAGTATTACTGGTACCGTATTGGTCCGGCAGAAAAACAATACCAGGAAAGATGTGGGACACTGGTTCCCTCTTGAACCTGTCCCTGCCAACAAGTTCATACCAAGCATACTTATTTCTTTTACTCTTCTTGATACTGTCGCAGTTCGTCCAGATTGTGCCTGCACCATATCATTCTAGGACAAAAGTGGTATGTGGCTTGGTACCAATATTTAGATCCTTGGCTCTCACCTTGCATTCAAAAATTGTGAAAGGATTGCATGGTTTAATGCTAATGCTAGAATGTCACTGCAGTCAAAGATATTTTACGGTGCACTGAAATATAATGAAGAAAAGGACCATGGAATAACATGTACAAGGACTTGATTTTTAAGTTCTATATTTTGCATGGTTCATAATTTGTGATAACCAAGAAAATTGCTGATGGTAATGTATTTTAGTCAGTATCAATTTATCTGCTTACATTGAAAGGATCTAGTTTTTTTTTTGTTATCGGACATTTTTTTATCATTTTTTAAAAAATTTGCAGATATTCAGGATTACTTGTTGATGAATGCTCCGTTATATTTTATGAAACAGGTCGGATACTATTTTGCACCGAGTGGCAAACCATATCCAGATAACTGGATCATAACTGATGTTATTTATGAACTTGAAGGCACCCTATTTTCAAGGCAAGTGTCAACCCAGAAACAACCTCTATTTATATTAGTAGTAGCAGAGATGACATACTTGTAGTCATAGCAAAACATTACTGATGCTAGTCATTTATCGCATGTGTGTGTCTCTCTCTCTACAATACTCATACTTCCAGATTGGTAGGCGATCATGTCTTTTTATTTGTGAAGTGTGTTGAACTCCTCAAATAGAAGGATATATGTATCTCTCTCTCATTTGCTCTTGACACAAACTAGGAGGCATAAGCGGATGATTGAACTAGTTATTGCAAAAAATTAAACTAATTCTAGAAGCAAGAAAGCAGATGTAAATTTTAAATTCTAAAGGCAGTGGAGTAACTAAGGAACAAAGGGCCAACTAGGGATAACTAGTAGCTTACCTTACTACCAAAGGCCTTCACCATTGCTTGGAATCTATTGCACCCTATTGAAGGGAACACCGACTTGCTAGAATCCACCAAACTTGTTACCACTGATCCCTGAAATATACCAAGGTGCCCTAGAATCACTAGAGTTGCATAGAATGAATTGTTCAAAAAATTTAAAGAACAACCATGTTGTACTCAAGAAAATTTTGATTGAATTGATGCGTAAAAGTAAGGCACATAGATGGGTATTTATAGGCTCTTGGGTCCCTTACAATTATAGGGATGAGTGGGTAGCCTTAGAGTTCAACATTTGACTTGATCTCAGACAGACAGTGGCTTTGGCCTTTCAAAATTCTTTGCATGATGTATGGGCTGTCGTCAAATCAAACTGGGTTGGGGTCAGAGTGGGTTGCTTTGGAGGTCTTCCAGAAGGGGATATGGATGGTTTTCTACCATCAGATCCTTCTGATGGTGGATTTGCTTCTGATGGTAGACTTTGTGCTGTCGGATGGATGCTGACAGCATCATAGCTGCTATCTGATCTGATGGTAGACTTTGTGCTGTCGGATGGATGCTGACAGCATCATAGCTGCTATCAGATCATCCCTCAGCTCATTTGGTCCCTGCTTGGTGCTCGACTTGTTTTGTCCTGCAGTAGTCTTTTTTGGATGGACTTGTCTTTATGAGGAGCAGCGGGGAAATATATGTTGTTAAAAGGTATTTTAGTGTTTTAAATGGTCGTCCGGCTCTGGAAATTTCGTCTTCAACTTATAGCTATGATTAGGCATTGGGAATCATTGTTGAAAGTTTGCTAAAATCATGGTTCTTGGTGACTTGGATGCTCCTTTCTGAGCCTTCTGCTGCATAGAGGTAGGCTAGAGTATACCACTGTGAAACATTAACGGAGTGATGGAAATGGAAGGTCCTTTCACCTGTCTGGTTGTTTTAGTTGAGGCAAGGTTCATATTGTGCTATTTGGGACTTTTGAATTAAAGGGCACATGGTTATATGTCTCATTTGTTGCTTGTCAAAAAGGTTTGTTTTTGGATGGTCATTGAGGAACATGCATAATTGATCCAAATGAAGAAGTCTTATCCCAACTGAATAGGGATGCTTTGGTTTTAGGGCTTGCTAACCTTCTTGATACATTCACTGGAATGAGACAATGTTTTGGAGCTTGGACCTTTCTGTCAGTAGCATTGGTCATCATATATCAGGTTGTAGTGGAAATGAGGGCCCAAGATCAATGTTATCCCCCATATTAGAGGTGCGATGATGCTTCAACATGAAGTGCCGACCATCTTAACTACTTGACCAACTTATGCTCTTAGACATATTAGCGAATTTGAAAATTTTTCTGTATCGTCCAATGCCTGCATAATTTTGTTGGAAGTCCAGTATGATTTGTAAATGACGATAGTTTAGAAGAGAATGAGGAATATGAAGAATAAGAGATGGGTGAGCACATAAAAAGATATAACCAGGATGTTTTAGAATAAGTCAAGGGTTGGAATTAAGCCAATTACATTATGAGGCAGCAATGCGAATTCAATATCAAAAAGGCTCCCAGGTGACAATAGCCACAGGTTTTCCCATTGTCATCAAGAATGATGATATGTTACCAGTTATAAGTATTTTAATATGAATTGAGCTTTGTATATATCAGTATTTCATATGGTCATAATATGTTTGTAATTGTGTTTTATCAGAAATTATGTATAGTCAATGTATGCATATCTTGTTATCACCTACAATTGCTGATGCAGCCATTGAAAGTGATGGTACAGTCTCTACCTTTCCTTTTTTGTTGTGTGCATGTTTGTGGATGCACTTGTGCACGTGAGAGAGAGAGAGAGAGAGACCCATTATTGTAATTAGCCAAGCTCAAATTCTTGAGGATGCACTATCCAATAATTGAACCCAGATCCTCTTGTTGCTAAGTGGAGGGGTGTGAATATTGGGATAAACCCCAACTTACAAGTGATACCAATCTTGATTCTTGACATTGCTTGTGACTAACATAGTCATAGTTTGTCTTATCAAACTTCATTTTTACACAACATTCTTCATTCTTGTGTCTGTCTATCTACATGGTAGTTTTGAATTTTTTCTGAACTTTATATTAAGATGTGGGCTTTTGTTTTCATTCTTAGATTTATTTATTTTTGTATACATTCTTATCAGATCTGGCAATTCAGTTAGTGGGAATCCTGGAGCTGCGAGTGGGGATGGAACCGTATGTATGATAACTAATCTGTATCCTCTAGCATGTGAACATATTTAGGATTTCAATTTAGAAATAGAGTATATCTATGTGGTGCCCAATATTCCCAGAATCAGTTTGCATCTAATCATCTGTGATGGAAGCTCTATTTGGCAGGTTCCATATAACTCCCTCTCATGGTGCAAGACCTGGCTTGGATCCAAAGTAAACATAACAAGGGCTCCACAGGTATTCTAATATTCTCTTATGCCACATCAAGAAGGTGCACTTATATCTTCCTGTTGCTCTTCAAATTTTTAATTAAAATTTGCGGATCTTTTGCTGACTGGATTAAACCCCTCTATTAGAGTGAATGAGGAGAGAGAAGCTGATCTAATATAAATGGGATAAGGATTTTTTTTTTTTTTTTTTGATTCAGTTCTTGTAATATATGGTTATTGGCTTATCACATTCTTGTTATACTGGCTGCTGTTGTGCACTTCTGTGCATGCATATCAGCGGAAGGATGATCCTTGTCATGTGCAGTAATTTGTAGGCAGTAAATTGCCCATCAAAGAATTAATCTTCTGAATAATGAACTAAGAATTCACAGAGGACATTGGTTGGATATACCATTTGTTGAATAATTTGGATCTCTTAGGATTCAATCCTTAAGATGTTTTCTACATTGAACATTCTACTGCTTTAACCTAGGCATTTGAATTTTTGGACTTCGAACTTGTGAGCTGAAATATAGAATAACATGATTTATTTCCAAACTAAGGCTGAAACTTTCTGAGAGAAGTGTTTGTTTCGGCCAAGTTGATAAAACATGGCCTACAATACCGGAGATGCTCATATCACAGAACATGGTACTTGAATTCAAAACATGCCTAACTTTCAAGGATGAAAGCACCATTTTAAGGCATGTCACTCATACCATTGTGAGGCACATATGCTTTAGGATCTTGTGATCTCACCACATTTTACTCTTTGTTTTCCTTCTTGTTTACATGTTTTCTAATTACTTTACATCAAGCATTCAGTAACAGTACCTTCTTTGGATTGAACTGCGGTTCTGATATTTCAATTATCACCTGGCTTTTTGGATCTCTTTGTGTTTTTTGATAATTTCTTATTAGTATGTTCTTTATCAGTGTGATATTTTGCGCTATCATGTAAACTTATGCCTATATCCTTACTGTTGATAATGCAGTCTGAACATGATGGATCTGATGTACAAATAAGCCTGAACGTAGAGCACCAGCTGGGTCAAGACATACTTCCAAACATGACAAGGGCTCCACGTGTCAAGTATATAACCTACTATGAAGATTCTGAAAGCATTCCAGGAAGGAGGACAGCTGTTTGGGAACTGGACAAGGGTATACTGGTTGATCAGATATTTAACTTTTAGGATAAATTGATTGTTTTGTATTTCGAATTTTATTTTCGCCACCCTGATGATTTAGAGCCTTCTTTGCATCATTTCAAGTCCTAATGTCGTGGCCATAAGTTTTAGGTGTGTCATTAAAACAACCTGTTTTGCACCACAACAATATCCACTCAAATAAACCTACAATATTTGAAATATGTGATTGTTTGCCATAGGATCTTCAATTTCCTTTCTAATTGAAACTTGAGCGATGCAATGACTCTCCTAGCCCAGCCTATGTTCACATTATGACTCTTATTCTGATAGCACTCAAAATAAAAATTCTGGAGAAATCATTACTTTAGTTTGCTTGTCAGTAAGAGTTACTGCAAATCACAATTATTCTCTATGATATTTGCTCTCTAAAATAACTGACGTATAAATAATAGAATATAAAATAATTAAATATCCCAAGATTGCTGTAATGTCCATCACTTCAAGTTGCCTTGGGTCTATTATTTGCTCATGGAAATGAGATTAATAAGGATTCATGGAAATCTTGAAAAACATGTAGACATGTCAATAGCTTACATGATTTATCTTGTCATTACTTTCCAATTAGAATGGATATGATTAGCAATTCTCAATCACCCTAGAGGTGTAATACGTGTATGAATGTGAACTTACATTATGCTCCTTGATAGAAACTGTTTAGATAGTGAGGCTAACAGAGATAAAGCAAGAGAGTTGTCTGCTAGAAGATGCAAATTCTTTGTGTTGCCCTACTTTTGTTCAAATTTTCCTTTGTGTGATTTTATCCTTGTATAACCTTATTATGGTTAGCTTTTGTTCTCAGACTCGTTGGCGTAAATTAGTATCCCTGATTATCATTTCTCTTTTATAGCAAACCACAGAAATATCGTTAGAACCCAAGTTTTAATGCGTGAGTTATGGCTTCAAATGTGGCATGATATACATCCAGATGCAAAATCAAAATTTGTAACAAAAGGTATTTTTCCCCTCATGTGATTTCTGTTACTCTCTTCTCCATTTGGAAGTTCTGGAGTTCCTAAGATTATCGTGTGAACAGCCAGGCGTGGTCCATTGAGGGATGCAGATTGTTACTGGGATTATGGAAAAGCTCGGTGTGCCTATCCTGAACATTGTGAATACAGGTTATGTATTTGCCTCTTAGTCATTTCTTTTTTCTGACTTCATTTTTTTTATATCAAACATCTCATTGTAAATCCCAATCCAAATGTTGATCCAGGTATGCGTTTGGTGATGTTCACCTTGGCCAGAGCTGCAGGCTAAAGAATTCTTCCGCAGACCTCCTCTTACACTATCTGTAGGGTAAGTTATTCGTTCTTTCAATTAATAACTATTGTAAGAAACACTTAAAATAAAAATAACTCTTTTAAGGCGTCGCACACTGTAATCATTCTTGCATTAAAAGATTCTGTTTCTAACTGCACCAATATTGTTGCAACCCATTTTTCCAGGCTTCTTTGTTCAGAAAGATTAAAAATTTCCATGCTAATCAATATCTCGTTGTATTTGAGCAGTGCAGGAATTTGCGAGTCTTCCATGCACGTGATCGCTCTTCTCGGGATGGACAGCCTTTCTTCGCTTTTTCAAATTTTTTTTTTTTTTTTTGGCATGTGACATCTCAGCAGCACCGAATCATCACCGACGAGCAGTTGATTCTACCTGGGTGACAAAAGGAGACAAACGGGACGTACACTTCACCAACTGGCAGCTTGCAGACGTATCAGTTGATCTCTTTTATGTCCCAGTACTCTCTCGGCATATTCTCGGAACTTGAAAGATGCCACTGCTAGGCTGTTCCTGGGAACTTGAAAGACATATTTGGTTCACCTCAACGGCATGAGCTGTTGCGGTGCATGCATTTTTTTGACAACCATTGAGATTTGTTGTACCTGTGGCATAATCCGGCATCCTTAAGAATCTATAAACACAAGGATTTTCGAACCGTGAAATTGTAAATTTGCTTTAGTAAATGAGCAAGTAATTCTCTACAGACTACCATCTTCAGATTCTTTTTTTATAGAACAGTAAGCATACTTCTGATGGGTGCTTAGCCTGGATACTTTGCGATACGAATGATGATGATGATGATAAATTTGCCAAGGCTTGAAGGTCTCATCCGAACTGTGGGCCGTCCATGTCGCTATAATTTTGTCGAAGGGTTCATGGTAGTGATTCGCCCGTGACTGATTTGGCGCACGTCGTCGTCATTGAAGTGCTGATTGATACCTTGATTTTTCCAAGAAGTGCCGAATAATATCAGCGTGGAGAAGTCCAGAGTCGCTTGAATATTTTGCAGCCTTCAATAATGGAATTATTCTGAACTAATAATAGAAAGAAATGGGAAATGATCTTGATATATAGAAAACGCGTTCCATGGTTCTTGAGATGTCTACAATTTTGTGTCGGGAGTATATCGCTATATCGCACTTATTTTGATGATGCTTCTCACAGTGAAATTTTCAGAGGGGATCAAAATCGTGGATGAACTCTAAATTATTCAACAAATTATGGGTATGGAATTTTTACTAAAACTTATAGCAGGGGATGTCTGATTGTTTTCAATCCACGGTAGTCTGCAATTACCAGGCTGCTGCCACATTTGTTCATTAAACATAATAATTTAGATAATAATATTTAATTTTTTAATAATTTAAATTTATTACAAAATATAATAATTTAATTTTTATTTAAAAGGTGAGTACATAAATTTATTAAAATTTAATAATTTAAGATTATGACCTTAACTTTCATATGCTCTCTAACCTTCCCTCGCCTCTGTTTGCGTCCTCCCCTTAGCCGGCACCATCTGACCATGCGTCATATAATATTATATATTATATAAAATAATATATAATATTTATATTATATTATAAAATATTATGATATAATATAATATAATAATAATAGCATTAAATATAATAATTTAATATTTCTGTGATGCTAAGCTAATATTATTGAAATAAATCAAAATACGATAACCTTGCATTTTCGGTGTTATGTTCAAAATTACTGAGAATGAAAAATAACGAACCAAACACCACTTCAGTGATATTTTTTCTCATTGGCCAGGCGTTTCTCAAATATTTTAGAACCAAAATAGATAACAGCAATCAATATAAAAAAAGCCTGTTTGGTTTAATTGTTGATCAATTATTTTGCACTCAAAAATTCGCCACAGGCATTCTTCGGGGCCAAGGGTTGATTGCTTACTAAAAACTTTGGGATGGAACGCCAAGTTCCTAATGGCAACCAGTAAACCTGGCTTTTCCTGCCTCAGAGAGAAGACAAAACCTGTGCCACCATGAAATCAGGATACAGATAAATGAATTTGAACTTGAGAGAAAGCCAGCATCATCCCATTGTGACATGCTAATATGAACACTAGCTAGATCTGTTTCGGTTTTCAAAGTTCCATCACTAGCCCACTGCTGCAATTTGAAACCAATCTTACCTTTATATGAGCTAAATAAGATCTATGATGTACATAAGATTTCTCTCGTGGCATGCTTGATCATTTTTTTCCTCCTTTTTCCCTTTGTTATTTTTTGAGGGTTCAACTGATAACCTTCATTGTGTTACAAGTAGGATGCTCAAAGCTAGTTTTTCCAGGCACTTCCCCTCCACCCAAGGCTCTGTTGAAATCCGAAAACATCTTCTTCAAGTCCAGTTTCACCCTTACAAATTCAATACCAGCCAACAAGCCATTCATTAGTCACAGCATCAAACTTTAGGCACATTGGAAAGCAACCGCTAAAAAGAACGTAATGCTCGCTTAGTATGTTTCTAAAAAAAGGTTTACCATTGAAAAAAAAAAGCATAAAAAAATAAATACGATGAAAAGAAAAAAAAGAACACGACAACATAAATATCATGAAATTTATTTTTTAATGAAAAAAAAAGAAAAAAGAAAAAAGAAAAAAAGTATGATATCACACATATTTCTTTCCTTCACCTTTCAATCAAAGGTGAGAAATGATGATAAAAAAGTTTTTCATAAAATCACCATATAAAGTAAAACATAAGAACCAATTACTATTTCATTTATTTATTCATAGAAATGAAGAATTCAAAGTACCGAGCCAGTTTTTTCAAATCATTGTCGGGACCATAGCCGTCCAGCAGATGTTCTTTTCCACCTAGTATGCTGGGGGCAAGTTACATTGAAGATGCCCGGTGTTTAATAGAAGCCATGCAACCCATACGGTGTCACAGAATCCGCTTGAGCCTATGCCCAACCGGATGTACGATAACGCATGGACCAATAATATGGGGAAAACAAAACCGACCTCTACTGAAAGACTACCTGACGATAGCCCATTCTAACCAAAAGAAAACCGACCTGCGGGAAGGACTGCCTGGCAACCACCCACAAATTGACGAGGGAGAAACAGCATGGCTAAAACATACAACAGAAGCTTCAGACTTCCGATTTCAATCCTTTGAGAAACCCAACAGATGTTGTAGGTAAAAAGGCCTTTACTGCCCCTCATACTTCACATCCAAGCACTTCAACTGCACCAACAATGAGTTACCATAGGTTAAAACCTCCTACATCAGCCATATACCATGCCGACACAATAACATGGCAACCGCTGACCACAGGAGAGTCAGATATCACTGCAAAAACCAAACAAGCAACACATGGGCTCATCACATCCACCCGAGCCTTTTAGAAAGAGAGAGAGAGAGAGAGAGACAACCTTCTGAGAAACGGCAAACAACTCACTGAACAGTAAAGATGTCACTGCGATAGAAGACAAAAGGGCAAATGGGGCCATATTTATTCCCAATAAGACATCCAGTTCATCAGTTCCTGTATTCACAAAATACAAATTAAGGTACAACCCCCTGTGCCCCACAAAACCAGAACAGTCTGATGCATATCTGGTGTTATCAGAAAAACTGAAAAGTTGATGGACCCCTGTCAGCCCCTAAATGTTATGTTAGAAAGGTTTTCGATTTATCACTATTTTTTTCTTTTGCCCATTTTGGTCCCCTTCTAGTTCTAACTGATAAGTACCATATGTTACAGAAAATTGACTATGAACTGGTTTCATTGCACTTAATTTCTTCTTTGCATCTGCCATCGAAAGTCCTGGGCATAGATCAATGGAGAAGTTGAAGATATAGGGTCAGATTCCATGTCCGCTAGTCCAGTTTCACCCATTCATATCGGCCAGGGAGCGGTTCATCAGTCACAGGATCAAAATTATACCTGACAACACGGGCAACAAAAACTAAAGTCAATGAATGTGAATCAAGGCAATTGGAACCCAACTTAATGAATCATATTAACTTGCAACTCTGAGATCACCATCTTCTTCTTTATACCTCACAAAATTTGCATTCCGTGTTGGCATGTTTTTTTCAACATTTCACTAAAAGTTGAATTACCATATTAGGAAACTAAATCTTACTACATTTGATACCATGTATCTAACCAAATAAGCTTTACATATTAATCTTATCATTTCCTCCTTAAAGATGACAGACACAAGAACTGGAGTTGTATGATTTGCAATTTAGCGTTTTAAAAGAAGTAAAGAATGGGGGAATTGTATACTTCTCTGCAAATTGTCTCTGTTGGGGTTGCTCAGCTCCAGCAAAAAATTCTTCCATTTCAAGGGCAGCCGTGATGTTTCTGCCCATTGAGTTCCTTGTCCTCCTGCTGTTGGCAGTTGATTTGGTTGGTTTGTTTGTAGAACTGGGGATCTCTATAGATTCAGGATCCCTTATCAAACTGCAAGGTGTGGTCTCTCTGAAATTCCTACAGCAAAGCATTAGCAGATAAAATCAGAAAAATCTGTTAGAATTCAAAGACGATTGCTACATAAGCATGTTCTGACGGCCATCAAAAATTTGGAAACCAGCACAAAATGGAGCAATTTATAAAGGCTTGAAGACAGCCATATCAGCTTTAGTAGACAGAGAAAGCGTCAATAATTTATTATTGGGAAAAAAAAGAGAGAGAAATTCAAATCTTCAATTTTCTTTCCCTAGGAATAAGCTTCTTTAAAATTTTTTCCTTGTTCATAACTAGCCCAACAAAACAACCTGGTAATCACCACATCAATCTTGCAGATAAAAAAATGCACTATCAACAATCTTTTTTAAGAGAAAAAAAGCTAATAACTATAGTGCAACCATATGAGGTTGACTTCAACTCTTCCTAGCCATTCAATCCTAGTAAGGGCCATGGTCATGTCAAATGCATTATTTAAAAGCATACACTGATCACTCATGCTTCTAACCCACATCAAACAACAACATATGGGCCCAAGATCTAGTGGTGTGTTATTCTAACAAATGGATGTCAGCCAAGTTTGAATGTCGCGCTTGACAGCACCATGATCATGATCAGATGACCGCTAGGAGAATCCAAATAAAACTTAATGCTTGTTGCAGGGACTTGATGGTTCTGCAACAACTTCATACAGCTCTACTACCCATGCATGCGTGTGCACACACACAAAATAAAACCATCACCAGCACCATGACAAATTGGTTGAGCAATAGACACTAACTATCACTTTCAACAACACTCAAAAGAGTGTCAGTATCTGAAAGTAGCTCCAGCACTAAGCAAGGTCTCCATGGTCAAGATCCTCCAGTTCTTTTCCACTTCTCTGGCTTCTTATCACTAGCCATAATACATTCACAGAATACATGCAAGTTTGTTGCCAGGAATGGTCCCAGGTTCACCTTATTCATAAAGGAAATATAGGAATCCAAAAGGTGCACAAAAAAAAAAAAAAAAAAATTGTAAGCAAGATGCATATTACTTTCAGCTTTGCATACTCAAATACCAATAAACTTCAATCAACCTGCTTGTGTCGAGAAACATAAGGTAGCGTTTGGATTATGATAATATAATACTATTAAAAATCTTACATTTTGGTAATCTTGGAATTGGTAATCAGATAACTATTTTACTTCTGCATGGTATAGATCACCACCAACTAAATGGCCCCTAAGGGAAAAATACGAAAGACAATAACACAGTGACCCACACCAACTAAAGCAGTTTCTCATGACCCAAAATCCTCATGGTTCAACTAAATTCAGACATTTAATACGCGCACAAGGGATTTGCAAGTCACTGAAATCATATAAAAACAGTCAAGTTGTCCATTAAAAAAAGAAAAGGAGAAAACAATCATACCACTAAATTAAGTCAAACACATGTCTATGCAAATCCAAGCCATACAAGCAAGAAGAATGAATTGATATAAATAGCTAGCATGAAGTTGGGAAAGTGAAAGGGCATGGAATTCAGGTATTGTCGCACATCGTAAACCCCGCTCGCAGACACAAACGACTATCGAAGAAAAATGACCCCTCAGTACTAATTTCACTTAGAAAAGAATTTCCTGCATTACTATAATATTTTTCTATGAACGAATGCTCAGGGGTGGAAAAGTCTGATAACAGTAGTTCCCAGAAGCCCATAAAAAATAAATAAAAAATAAAAAAAAACCCTAGAAATCAGAAGAGATTAACACAAGGCAAACAAATAACTAGTAAGCTTTGATTTTAGAAATTTTAACAAAGAGTGACGGAGAAGAGTCCCATGTGGAGCGGTTTTCAGCAGAAAACACTAAACTGGTCATAAGAACGGCAAAAAGGAAGTGGAAAAAGGGTAAGATTAGTAAAGTTAAAAGAAAAGGAACTTTTGAGAGAACGAAACGGTGATTTGAGTTTTTTTTTTTTGTTAAAAAAAAAAACACTGAAAGAATCGAACACATAAAAAACGCAAGAAAAAAATTAAAACTCGCACATTTAAAAGAACCCTCGGTCAATTCAAGTGCAATTTAAAAGAATAGCCTAAACAGAAAGTCAAGCTTCGACAGCATCTGGCCTTCTCCACTAAAATAACAAGCACCGAAAATGCCCTAAAAATATGATTTTGAATCGCAATTATCCCCCAGAATCGACGCAAACGACAATAAAAGCAGCAGAACTAAGAGAAAACCCTAGCGGGAGAAGGGCAAAGAAGAAAGCCCTTGATCCGGAATGGTTAGAACAAAACCCACCTGACAGATTCAGGCTCGAGAACATTCTCGCCAGAGGACACCTCGATCTCCGGCGAGGCATCTCCCTTCTTCGAGCAGCAGCTCCTCGCCGATACCGACCCCGCCGAGCCCGAATTCACGGGGCCCTCCGCCAGCCGACCGCTGGGGCTGTAGCTCCCCTTAGAGCTAGCGTTGGGGCTGGACTTCGTGCTAGGACTCGATTTTTCGTTGCAGCCCTCCCTAACCCTAGCGGCGGTGGCGACGAAGGGCTTCTCGAGGCGACGACTTCGGAGTTCGAGGTAGGAGGCGGGGTCCGGGGTGGGCTTCTGGAGGCGCTGGAGGGCTAGGGTTCTGGCCCGTGTGAGGACCCCGAGGGAGGACTGGTGCGGGACATCCATGACCGCCACTTCCCCTGTGATCTTGGCCTTTCTCATGCACCTCCCCATCATCCAATCCTACTGCTGAGATGATCTCATACACAGGAAGGGAAGATGGAGAAAGAGAGAAAAGACTGGATTCTGGAGGGGAAACAACAAAGAAAGAACAAAAAAAGAAGCGATCTTGGAGACGTAATAGAGCGGGAGGCGGGAGGGAACGGGGTTCTGGACAACGGAGAGAGAGAGTCGAAGGGTAAGGGAAAGAAGAAGGGCAGAGAGAGAGAAAGAGAGAGAGAGATAAAGCGAAGAGAACAAGAGCGTGACCCACACGAGGGCGGGGGAAAGAGGCCCCTCGGGAAGGGAGCGAGCGAGAGAGAGAGAGTGAGAGAGAGAGAGAGACGAGGGATGGAAGAAAGAAGGGGGGGTCCTTTTTGTAAGGGAAAAAGACCACGGGCTATGGAAGGGCTGCACTTTCCACATGTGAACGAGACGACGAATTTTTTATTTGTTGAAAATTTTGATTTTAAAATTTTAAAACACTATATATATATATATTGCAAAAATATGATAACATATATGTTATGCATATAATTTAATTTTCTTGAATTTTCTTATATTTTTAAATAAAGTAAAAGAAATTCAATGGATTTACATAGAAATAAGTTTTTTATGAGATCATATTAATTGAATTATGGTTATTAATCTTCTTAATAATTCTGACAACAATAACATAGCAAGTAATAGTATCTGAGGATTTAAAATTACTATATTTACACAGTAACTTATAGATCATATATTTATAAAATACATATTATTGATCTTTTTTTTATTTTATATATATCATGAAAAATTATTAGTACTTTATGTAATCATTATTTTCAAAAATAATCGCTTTATATAGAAGCACAACCAATGCTGTATCTGGCTTTTACTGGGTGATATTTTTAGCATCATACATTTGGCAAGTTTAATCCAATTATCCATAAAGTGCCTTCTAATGAAAATTTTATTTGTGATTTCAATTAGTGATTTCTTGTATATACTTTTAAATTGAAGTATTATTGTTGTATGCATCTAGAACTTGAAGTTGTTAATCAAAATATATTATTTTTCTAAAACTTTCCATTGAATATTTGTGAGAACATCATTACTAACCTAAGTTCATATACCTTTATTCATCAGGGAATCATCAATTGAACGATCTTGTTGTAAACATTTAAATATTTTTTTTAAATTTTTTTTAATTTAGAATTGGTGCTAAAATTTGTATCATAAAAAAAAAAAAAAAATCATCTACTTTTACCCTTTTCAGAGCTAACCAAAAAAAAAAAAAAATTCCAAAAACCAATCCTAAATAAGAGGGGAAAAAAGAGTATATAATTTCTTAGAAAAGGGGGAAAATGTTATAATAACAAGATTCGAGGGGCAAAATAGTTAAGCTCTTCATGCCCTCATCTTTACGCTCATGTCCTTCTTCCCGCCCAAATTCGTTTTAGTATTTATCCTCCTCCCAACGGGCAGAATTCCCGCCGAGTTTGACCCTGCCCAACAACTGCTCTCCACTTTCCGCCGAAATTTCGTCTTCCTTCGTTCCATTAGCAGTGACTTAATCGAATAAAATAAAATTAATAAATTAGAATCTATCATTCCTTCTCAACAGATAAAAATGGTTTCTATGACAAATAAATCCACACAGAACTTTAAGCTATTTAGCAATTCAATTGATCTTTACTTAAATCTCATGGGCCTGATTGTTAGAGAGCCAATTAGCATAATTTGAATCACGGAATAGCAGCAGCCATTCATGGGGAGAAAATATAATTTCAGCCAATCCATAAATCAAATCTTCCATTGATATGAATTTTTATCATTATTTACCATGATTTTATATTTTTTTTATAAAATTGTTATCAAAGTTCAAATTATATTGTACTTTTAAAAAATAATTATATCAACTAATTCAAAGTCTATTTGATTTAGTTGTTGATCCCATTATTACCCTCAAAACCCAACAACTAATTTATATACGGCCTTAATATCATAAAAAATTAGCGTGAGTTTTTCGTAATTAATCGATAAAAATTAAATTAAAAAACTTAAAAAAAATCTATAAAGATTGATGCGTATCATGATTTTAATATAAATTTCTTTAATACTAATCACTTACACGATGTGCCATACCTTATGGAGCTTTTGTAGCATGATTTAAGGATTGCAAAACTGAATATAGCATGCAATATAACTTGAATCCATCACTAAATAGATGAGTTTGAATTAATTTAAAATGCGTTTGAATAGTAATCATGTAAATATAATTATTTTATACTATAACCATACTGATATAAGGTAATCATGTGGTGTCATATAATTTGAATGATTTATTAAATAAATAATTTTTGTTCATATTAGATAAGTTGTTAAGTGAATTATACTTAAAGGGTATGGATTCATTTAGTGTTATGATTTGATTTGATTACACGAATTAGCATGCAGCATGAGAGCTTTGGATCTCTTGAGAACCAAGAAAGGACCTCCAAAACTGTTATGGCGGCGTGACGACCCCCATCGCCTTAAACCCTGCCTGAAACCAAGAGATGCTGCTGGTGGCCTATAAAAATAAAACACAAAACGTCTCTTCTCTTGCGGTATTTGGCTTTTGGTTGGGAGACTGCATTGAAGTTAGAGGAGGAAACCATGAAATTAAAATTTAAATATAATCAATTAAATAATCAAGTTATTTTTCTATTATTGTTCATTATTTATGTTATAGCGTCCTTCACAAAATAGAAAAAAAAAAAAAAAAAATCTTCAAAGCTATTATAATATATTTGTGAGAAAACCTCATAAAATGGTTAGGTTAGGCAAATATTGAGAATATTTCCTTCATGATAATGATCCTAGAAAAAGATAGAAAAAAGAGAAATATTTAAACTTTTAGGGAGATTGTGTTAAATACCTTTATGTTAATGTGATGGTTGTGCTCGGGGAAACAATGTAATTATACTTCAAAATGGCCTTCCCTATAGAGTGGACTACGTAGATTTAATTCTGAATGAACTACCCGCATGCACGTAGGAGTCTCCTGATAGGAAACAAATTTAACATAAAATATATACAACAGTCTCACCCAACAAATAGAACAAAATTAAGTGATTTATGCGGTCAAAAGTTAATATAATGAATCGAACTATATTACATCGGACTCCAAAGTTAACAATTCTTTCAATTTTCCATTGTTTTATGACTTTCCCAGTGATACGTTCATCATCAACTTTGCGAAAGGAGGCCAAACAATGAAGTCAGAAGAGGAGCATTATCTAAAACAGGTGGGAGACAGGGAGACAATAACATGGCAATTTGGATTCAAACAGTAAACCAACAAATCCAAGAAATTTGTGGCAACAGCATTATATGAGACAAAAGCGCGTGGCCTTTTAGCAATCTTCATCCCTTCTTTCCTACAACTTTGTCTTTTTGACTATTGCTCCAAAAAAAAAAAAACTTTATCTTTTTGACTGTGAACAGGAGAGATAAACTCCACTTATTTTGTTAGACTTAAATGTACACCTTCCCTACCAACTTTGTCAGTAGCCTTTTTACTGTTTCTTGCGACTCTAAATAATATTATCCTGAGCTATTTGCTGTCATGCATTATACTTTTTGCACTGGCTCTCCTGAAGCTAGGTGAATGATCAGCTAGAACCCTGAACACTGTTGATAGGAACTTGCAATAGCTCAAATAGATCTTTCCCCTTTTTTCCTAGGCTCCTTCATTTCTACTTCCAGTTAATGGTGCAGAATCAAGGTCTTGAAGGTCTTCTAGATGATCACCAGGGAGATCCTCAGGAGGTTCTTCTGGTTGCGAGGCCTCAAGCATCCATAGCTTGCATATCATCCTTGAATCATCGATTTCAAACCTATGGTCTGGTTTGTGCTGTTGATTGAATCTACCATACAGCGTGGAGTTGCTACTATAGCATGCTTCACAGAGGTCAAAGCCCACCTTCTCTTTGCAGTCTTTACATCTGTACCTTTCTCCAATTATGGGATACATCTGTACAGGAAAAAAAAAAAAACAACTTGATAAGCTACTGTGCAACACAATGCAATGGAAGAACAAAAGAATATGTTTGCCATGGCGAAGGAAGGATAAGCTCCTGATTTGGGACACCTCAACAGTAAATGCTGAGAGGCAAGTGTTGTTGACTATTGGACAGAAGGTTTGAGTGCTTTTAGTTATGATTTGAATACTACTTCATGTTAACAGCCAGTATATGGACTTACCCCGCATGAATCACAGCCAACCGCAACATGAGTCCTTGACAAGTCTTCATTCAGATGTAATTTTTCATCCTTGGCAGGACAAGCTTTGAGATTTAGACTCTGAGCTTCTGAAGCACCTGAGAAGTTAGAAGTTATATCAGCTCAATTCATGGAAGGTGTATTAGATAATGAATGCCTAGTCTTTGATGCTATGGTCTTTAGTTGTCTTAAGCAATGCATTCTTTAATTGATGATTATCTGTCACCACAAGAGATGTTTTGGTTCCTGTGATAAGACATGATATCTAATTCTGTTTTGAGAAGTACAATTTGGCAAGCACTAACCATTTGAATAACAATTTGAAAAGAAGAAAAGAATCTTCTTCTGTCTAGGACTGCAGAAAAATGGGCATTTGTGATTCACTATGACTTCTATAAAATTTATAAACTCAATCAACAGCAAAAAGGAAACCGATGTACAATTGTCCCAAAAACATTAAATAATATCACATAAATGGACCGAACCTTATTATAGAGGATAAACGGAACAGTTCATGATATATATATAGATTAAAAAAGGGTGTAAATTTTGTCATATGTGCAGTTGTGGTAATAGTTATGACCAAATTTTTGTTGATCCAGGCCTCCATGAGAGTTTTGGGCATCGTTTATAAGAGTGTGTCTTTTTCTTTTTATCTATCAAATCATTCTCAAAGTCCCCTGTTTTCCAATTTTACTGATGACCAAGTCAAGATGTTAGCAATCTAGATATTGTAGATGTTCAGTACTCAATTAAAACTAGTCCTATTACCCTTGACTCTAGCTTTGGCAACGATCACTACCATGTAGGAATCATGGTGTTCTCAACTGCCAATGCAAATTATCTGATTCTAATTTAAATGTTTTTTATAGTTTGGTAAAAGAATTGAACTATGCTGACGAGAATGTTGACTTGAATTAATCTACTGCCCCACTGCTGCAAAGTCTCCATTAAATAAGCTGTGGAGATTGAACTAAATATTGCACTTTACCCCCTTCTAACTCTTGTTTATGTGATGAGAAACATGTTGTCTAAGCATGAAGAGTGGGTGTTCTTGCTGATGCTGAAAAGCTTACATGCAAAGAGGGTTGAATTGATTTGGAACGATATGCGAACAAGATATCTCTGGAAGGACAAATAGCAAATCAACAGAAACCAAAACTTGCTGAACAAATACGACAGCTTGAATCAGATAAAAACAAATGCAAAATATGTAGGATAGACACAATTTTCTCTTTGAATGGCAGGATATGCAACTATTAGATATTATGAAATGCTAAACAGTTCAACTAAATCTAGCAGCCTTAAAAATCAATCAGAATAATATTTTAGAACTGATAATAGCAAATAAAACTCACTATTTAATGAATTTTCGTGCAATTTGCAAGACTGCATTTCCTCTCGCCTAATAGCATATTCTTTAGGGAATAGCTCTTCCAAGAAATGATCCAGCTCCAAGCAAACATTTGGAAACTGTCCGGGGTGAATGCTTTGACAAACTTGACATTTAGGAGGTCCATTCACTAGTCCAGCCATACAGGAGCGACAGTAAACTGTATATGACGTGAGAACAGTTAAATCTTGAAAACCTTTGTGACCATCTACATTCATAGAAAAACTTTATGATCAACTTCATGCATGCTATCAATGGCCAAGGGCTCAAAATCTCACCATGACCACAATTGAGAACTGAAGGTTGAAACAGCAATTCTTTGCACCCAGCACATTGTACATCGGTCACAGAAACATGCCTGTAAGTTTCAGTCATTGGACCATCTTCTGTCAAGATACCTCCTCCTACGGCTATTTTACTATGGGCTTTGAGATTATTGGCAGAATTTTCAGTCCCATCAAGGATACCATGGTTGTTTTTGTCTGCAAAATAGGTGCCGGAGCACTGATTAACAAAAAGGAAACAAGTAAAAGAAGAGTAAGCAATGCAGCTGAGGTTGATGAATTACTTACCAGCATCCACCTTTTCAGCGATTACGTGATCTACCCACTGAGGTGAGAAGCGACCCAGAATCTTTTCTTCCTCTGGTGCAATGCCAAAATAGAATGTTACTAGAATTATGTGATAGCGGCATGGCAACAGCATTGGTCATGCATTGCAAATAAACTACAAAGAGCCAAATTAGATTTTTTTATAAAAAAACTGGCTGTTTACACCAAATGATATGCATGCATGGATTTCCCTCAAAAGATACGCATACATAAATGAGGTCAGAAAGGTGGGTAAGTGACAACAAGGCTATCGATCAAGATGATATTTTGAGGAGCACCAACCTACCATTCATCAAATACATCTGTAATCTGGACGTACACATGACTGACACATTAAAATACAGCAAATTACTGTGTTTTCGATAAATAGAATATATACTTGTAGAGTTTACTCCAAATTAACTGGATTATCTAAAGGAATAAATACTTATACATGTTGCATGTGTGCAACTGTGTCTGAGTAATGAATCCAAATGAAGCAATCAACCACCCCACCTCTTCCTTTGGGCCCCTCGTATACAGAAATCTGGCAGATACAATGCTAATGTCCGTTTGAAAGTTGGAGGGCAGGGTAGAGAGATGTTTTGAGCACAGATGCAATGTGACAGTTTTCTCTGATACTACTAGAGTGGTCTGTACCTGTGCAGAACGTTTTCAAGCGTCTACAAGCTTCCAATTTTTTGATTATTTCCCAAAATAATGGTTCAATGCAGAACTAGTATCTCAATTGGCCCCAAAAAACCATGGGAGCCTAAGACATGTTCAAAACAACAAATGAATGACATGAATGTCACGTCCAATCAGCTCCACATAATTGATACTTCTACAAATGAAGGACAAGTCACCCCCTCATGGCACCTTCTGGATGGCATGCATGGTCTCCCATTTGCACTTATCAGCAGGAAATAAGCTGATATCATAAATGGTGATAGGAGGGGCAGGTATTATTCAAAAGTAATCATGCAAAAATTTTAGGCCATCTACATTACATTCATATAAAGCACACATGTGAACCTCCTTTACTAGTGATGGTGATCTTATCACAGGAAGAAGAGAATAATAATAATAATAATAAAATGCATCCCACATCAAGATAAATGGACAATTAATATTGGACTCCATAAACTTGATATCTACCAATTGTAAAAACTCACCTAGAACTTCCTCTTCCCGTAGCTTGTAGGCCTCGGGTTTCATTTTCAGGAGCAGAAGGTGAAGCAACTGGCAGATGCTGGGAAAATAATTATACTGCTGCCTACAAATAGCACAGTTGGATGATTGCACTCCATGCATGGTTTGGTATACGCACCAGAAACAAGAAATGTGACCACATGCTGCAATCAAAGATAATAATGAGGTAAAAAATCTCAAGAAAGTTTTGTTATAAGTTAGACTAAAAGAATCAGTTTCTTACTCAGAACAACAGGCTTATAGAGACAGTCCCTGTGACATAAAAGAACCAGAAGTAGGATAAGTAGTGTATCACGGGGATGTAAAGATCTTACAATATAGGTGGATAAGTAAGTGGTTGCAAATTCTCTGGAAAACAGTTGAAAAAAAATGGAAGCATACTCTACTGAAAAAAAGATGGGTCTCACAAAAATTCATCAGTCAAGAAATTAGCGATTGAAGGCATGAAACCACATCAACCCAATAATGGTGTTATGGCGAGAAACAAATACAGGTTCTATGAGCAGATAGTGATGCAGATAGATGAAGGAGCGAGCTGATGATCATAATTACGCCATCAATCAGAGTTCTTCTTAGAGGGAAGAAAGAAAGTATGAGGCTTTGAATCGCCATACAGCATGACTCATAAATAAACAGGGAGAAACCAAAATCATCGGAGTTATCAAAGAATGGACTTTTCTTGTATAATAAATATTTGCCAACAAGGACAGGATATTATACACCTCCCAAATTACCCACTTTTCGTCATGTTCTTGCAAAGATTTTATTTAGATTACAGCAGCCCCTGCTTGCTTGGAAATATGATATGAAGAAGATTAACGAGCAAAGAATCAACGTAGAAACTACCTCCTCTCCAAATTCTGAGAAAAAATAAAATAAAATAAAATAAATGAATGCAAGGATTGGAAGGAAATTAAGAAGCTCACAGGCAAACGCAGCATTGGAAGGAAGAGAGCGAGGAGGAGAAGGCCTCAAGGTCTCTGCCATCCATCGAACTCGCTGAGGGATAACCATCCATGGGATGAGCTTTTTGTTGAGAAACAGCAATCTTTTGAAGAAAATACTGGAGTGGAAGGCTTCCCCATCCTACTAGCATTTATAATAAGCAAGAACGTGTATGACTTCAATTTAAGCATCAAAGGAGGAGTCTCATGTGGTTGGTGAAAGAAACTGCCTCGAAGGGCACCCGCTGACCCACTGCTCCACAGCTCAGTGCGTTAAAAAAATATATATATATTACGTCATCATGGACTTCTACCATATACCTTTCAAATGGTTGGGTACAAATTAGATATTATCAAAATCTATCTAAGATATGAATACAAAACATCCAGTTTGACAAAAATAATCATTTAATTATCAATTTTCTGTAATGATAATAATAATAATAATAATAATAATAATTGTTATCTATGGTTATCTCCAATTGGTGAAAGCTTGCCGTGTCACGCTGGCGTCACGTAGGATTACATGTTGAGATATTGAAGTGGGACGTGGGCGGATAAGGTGGCGGGCAGGAGTGGTGGAGTGGTAGAAGCCGGCGTTGTTTGAAAAAGAAACCGGCGACTGCACGGCGGGTTTGGTAGGTGAGGTCAAAATCGCCGGCCGGCTTCCAAAACTATGGGCGCTGTAGCTCGGTGATATTACAGCGCTTATCAGCGCTGGGACCCGTTTGTTCGCCATTTGTGTGAACAAGCCTAGTCTTCAAGGGGAAAAAAAAACATCAAACATGGATGGAGTACGACTTTTGAATACGAAATGCAAGAATTATGCACAATAAGAGGAGGGAAACAAAAACTTTGGACAAGTCATCAACAAGCATCTTCTTCTTCTTCTTCTTCTTCTTTTTTTCTTTTATTTTTCCTTCTTTTATAATATTAATAATCTCAGCAAGTGTTGCTGTGAAATAGAATTTATCATGAACCAATTTAGGAAAAGCACTCTTTTCAATGTAATTCAAATGTGCTGATTCAAGATTCAAATGCTTCAAAAAATTTTAAAAAAAAAATAATAGTAAAAGAAATCAAACGTGGAGAACGACCTTTGATTGTGAAATGTAGGAATTATGCACAATAAAAGGAAGAAAAAAAAAAAAAAGGCTTGGACCAATCATGAATAAGTCATCTTCTTCTTTCTTTTTTCTTTTCTTTTTCTTTTTTTTTTCTTTTGTAATATTAAAAATCTAAGCAAGTGGTATTGTGAAATGAAATTTATCACAAACCAACCTAGAAAAGAATACTTTTCAATATAGATTAAACATGCTGATTCAAGATTCAAAACATCAAAAATAAAAAAGAAAAAAAAAAAAAAAATTAGATGGAGAAAAATATATAAAAAATTGCTAAGTAGGAACCATGGTTTGATTCTCAATTCTATTCTCAAAGAATTTCTTTAAAGGCCATTGAATTGGCTTCACCCAAGCTTTCGAGTGCATGCAACCAATAGCATTAGATATCAAAATGTTCACGCATACTTGTAATAAGTTAAAAGCAAAATTTCAAACAACTATATCCTAATAGTCCATAATAAAAGAGGTTATCCAGTTAGTGGCACTATTAACCTCCTTGTAAACATGAAATATCCAATAGAAAGGTAGGAACTTAAAAAGTTTTCAAATATCGTTCAACAATACATGGCCAAACCTTCTCCTGTTGAGGATTATAGGACCTATGAAATCACAGTTGCTAAGTCACCTTCAGGATCATGTGAAATCCCTCCAAATGGAAAACAATATTGAACAAGGCTTCTCATTCAACTTGAAGCTCCACTGCAAAGATAGAAGTGTTTAAAAGATGAATGGCACTAGCAGTAATAATAGTTACTCAAAAGTCATGAATGACAAAACTTATTTTACCAAAAGGCATTTCTATATCTGACGCTGCCATCAAAGTTGATTTTAGAGAATTCAAGAAGTGGAGGGCTCTCAAAAGAATAGAATCTTATAGAGTGATCTAGAATCTACGATAAGAAAGTCCTACCTTATCTTAGCTGTCAATGACCTATCTTAGAGGGCTATACTAACACTTGGCTCTTTCTCTCTCTCTCTCTCTCTCTCCTCTTTTTCAAGTACACCATGTGTCATGTCACTAAACATATGCCAGGATGCTTGAACCCTTATCATCTCTCACACAAATATATATATTTTGTATAATCCATCAAATATTTCTATTCTATAAAGAATAAATTTCGTCATTTAATCCTAAAACTCATTTTAACTATAATGAATAGGATCAAACTATTAATTAATAAAATAAAAACTATTTATCATCGTGGAAGATCACAATGACTTCAACACAATCAGAAAGTCCATAAATTGATGTATGACCATGAAAAAGTAGAAGCAAGCATTGAGCCATCGATAGTTTATGAACTAGAATTGATATTATTGATGCTCTAAAAAATTTCATAACTTAAACACAATTTATATATTCTTATATTTGTTTTCCCTCCATGCAAATATTTTTATCATGGTCCACAGCATTTTGATACTAAGCAACTTCATGGAATAACATTTTTATATCAAGTTGGTGAAATCATTGACAAGTAGCACAATAATTTGGATTGAAATCTCATCCACACTTGGATGGCTGAGTGAGGAATAAAGTTCTTTAAAAAAATTATTTTTATATGAGCCTTGTCGCTTTATTATTAATTCATGTAAAATTAATCCCAGCTAAGTACTAGTTTCAGCATCATGATTTACACACAAAAAAAAAAAAAAACATTTTACATTGATAATTCTCTAGAAATTATAATTCATCTCCTTCAAAATATGTCCCAAGATATTGGAAGGCCGATGCCGAGGTCAGTTAATAGCCCACCGATCACCCCATTGCCCGCGCCTCTTGCTCGCACGCGGCGCCATTGAAGCTAATCCTTCCTGCAGCTTCGCCCATTCGAATGAGTTGTTGTTGTTGTTGTTTGACATTTTAGAGCTGAGAACTTTTGTTGTGCCGTTAGTGTCTGCTTCTTGGCAAATGCGTCTACTCTCCACCACTGCAATAATATATATATATATATATATTGGATAAACCGTAGCGGATCTTTTCATAATTTTAATATCTTATAATTTTAGTCGTTGCTGCTGCAAAAGAAAGGATGCTGAACATTTATTTATTTATTTTTTATAGATGTTTCTTGCGCTTTGAATCTCTGTTCTTCTTTGTTATTTTAACATTGACCGGTTCAAGAAAACCTCCTGTTTTTTTATAAAAAAAAATCGTTTTTCTTGACCATCTCAATCTCGTGAAATGGTCAACACGGCGAGGAGGCCTTGGCGTCTGTCTCTATAATCTGCAGCCGAAGTGCTGAAAGAGTCCAGTCATTGCGAAGATGGCCGAGGTTTATATATTTTATTTGTTTTAAACAACTTGAAGCGTGTGGTAATCGTTGATGTGGGACTGATCGGACCTAACGTTTTGTCTTTTTAGGACGTTCACCGAGACACCCCCAGGCCCCCGTTGGGTTGGAAAGAGTGGGATGTCCGAACGTCCGCGTGGCATTTTCAATACAGCTAATGACAGGCTTTCTTTCCAAAAGGCATGACTCATTTTTTTCCATGGTCATACCAAAAGCCATCTCTCAGCGTTAGAATGGGATATGACGCTTTCACATGGAAACTGGGCCTTTAGAAAGCGTTTTACGAGTTGCCAAATGTGACCTGAATGCTTATGCTTCAATGACATTTCTAAGCAAGGCCATTGAGACCAAATGATGAGCTCTTCTCCCTGCTGATGCCATCATGCTCATTTGCTCCATCTCTAAATTTAGATGTAACTGCAGCCAATCACAGTTCCTTCATGTGCTGCCACTTATACGGTGAATCAAAGTAATTCTTAATCTAAAAAATATTAGAATCAAGATAGAAGAAAAAGATTAAGCTCTGATTTTCTTGTGCTTGTTACCATCCTTATACGATGATTTTATGGACATATTACTATAGGGGAGAGAGTCTTCAATGAACGATGTGAAAGATACCCCGTAATCTAAGGAATTAAAGAGAAATGTATCGGGGGTTTATGGAAAGAACCAAAAAAAAAATGCTTAGTTGCAAAAGATAGGAGCAAAGAGAAGAGTCTATAGAAAGAATCAAGGAGAAGGCTTGGTTGCAAGAGGTAGGAGCAAGGAGAAGGGTTCAAGCACCGGAGAAAAATTGAGATCGAATTCAAGACATTAGAAACTTCATTGTTATTGTTATCACGAGGAAGGGCACTTTAAAAGAAACTGTCCGAAGAGAAAAAGAAAAGACTATAAAGGAAAGGATCTCTGAAAATAGAGCGCGTGTAGCTTAGATGATGTGGGAGGCAAGGCATTCTTAGTCAACATTAGCAACTCTGGAATGAAGTGGTTTCTTGTTTCTAATTATTCCTTTCATATGACTTTAAATGGAAGTTAGTTTTCTACTTATTGATCGAAGGTAAGAAAAGTTTTATTGGGTGACAACAAGGTTGCAGGTGTTATTGGAATTAAAACAATACATATTAAGGTGTTTGATGGCATTGTGAGGTCTTTGGAGGCTTGGCATGTCTTAGAGCTAATGAAAAACTTGATTTTCTTGGGTACAATTGATTCCTAGGGTTACAAATGTAAGGTTGAGGATTGTGTATTCAAAGTCTCTAGGGGTGCTCTTGTGGTGATCAAGGAAAAAATGATAAATTGCTTGTATCAAATTAGAAGTACTATTACCGGTACTGTTGTGATTTCTTCATCTATCAAGTTGTTAGATTTGAAGTTCACTCAGTTGTGGCATATGTGATTAGCATATATGAGTGAGAGAGGAATGTTAGAATTATCCAATAGAGATCTACTTGATAGTGTGAAGACCAATAAGTTAGACTTCTATGAATACTAGAATGAAAAGTAGAGTAAGGTGAAGTTTAGTGACAATACTCACTATTTTAAGGGGATGTTATATTACATCCATTTAGACCTCTGCGAGTCTAGCCTTCATGCATTGATAAGTTGATATCGGTATTTTCTGACGTTTATTGATGGCTACTCATGGAAGGTTTAGGTGCATTTCTTAAAATATAAGGATAAGGTGGTTGTCAAATTTAGGTAGTAAAAAATCATGGTAAAGAACAAAGCTGGACGACAAGTTAAGATATTGCGTATGAATAGTGACTTGAAACATTACAAAGGCAAATTTGATGGGTTATGTAATAATAAAAGCATATTGATGCACCGCACTATCCAGATGATATCACAAAAAAAACGGAGTTGCAGAATTAATGATAAGAATATTTTTAGAGAGAACCCGGCGCATGCTCTCTAATTCTTTTATTCGAAAAATCATTTTGAGCTGAGATAAGGCTGGTGTGGTTGCCATCGGTAGCTTTTCTTGCTATAAAGAAGGTCAATGTCAAAGTAGAACAAGAATGTCTACATATCCCCAACTGAAGCACCAATGCTTGGATGAAGGAACTGGTCGCCTAGCTCAAATGATAATGATGATAATAATAAAATATATGTTGTTTTAGACATTGCCGTACCCTCTACGTTGTTTAGGAAAGCCCCTTGAGCTCATACGGCACCAAAGCTTTTGAGATGAAAGCGCTTTTGGAAATCTAGGGGTACTAACCCCTAGCATCAAGGGCAGGCAGCCTTTGGCATTTTCCATGGTATGAAAGGGCCGGTGCAAACGATACCAACCTGCTCTGCGGAACCTGTCAACAAGCCAGCTGTGGCAGCATAGATTATGCCGGTCAGGTCTGGCAGAAGCTGCTAACAGAGCACCAGAGCAGGCAGAAATCATGCTGGCATAAAATCTTAGGCTCAAGACTATTCAACAGCAGCACTCAGCCCACCCACTTGGCACTATACTTCTACATATGGCTATAAATGCCTGTAGATCAATGATTGAGTCAAGACACCTCCATCTATCTAAATAAATTTCTCAAAATCAACACTCAGCATAAAAGAGAAGAGAATGAGAACAAGAAAAGATGATGTGGAATCGGCCCAAACCATAATACAACACAAAAATGCACCATAACAACTCCAGTGTAAGTAAGATGCGACTTGGTAACGAAGATGTTTCACTTTTCAACACCTAAATCATATTATATGTATTGGATTTCGAAAGGCAAAACTTAAAATCATAAGTTAACATTTTTCCGTTGGCACTTAGGCACTCTTGGTAATATTGTAACCTTGGATCGTAGATGATCACGAACTAAGCCACCCAGATGACCTCTGCTTGACTAGCGCCTCATACTTGGTGGACTTTCTGTCATTTTCCATGCCCCACCTCTTCTACTGTTTCTATAACAGTCATATCTTCATCACTTTTTGTGTCCATATTCCGAACTACGAACATGGCGATTGACATCAATTTCAAAAGAAGAATCTGGTAAACAGTTCACACCATCAGACTCAAAGTTCCAATGATCATCACCATATACTTTGGGTTCATAATGCATGGGCCTTGGTTGCCTTGGAGGTTGTGTCCATTGTAAGGTTAACTTCTGATACCAACAACGGTATTTATCTTCAAACACAGCTCCAGATTCCTGTTCTTATGAGTGCATGAGTCAATCTGAGTGCTTGAAGCCTCCTTCCAAACTTCCATCCGGCCATGAATGTCTTTCCATTCCTTGTGCTCCCACTGTGACAGATTTGGTCGAACAGGTTGCTGACAACAAAAATGGTGAAGACATCATTCGGCCATATACATCTTAGCTACTTTTAAACAAATCAATCATATACTCTGGCACATGAAGTGCAAAAATGCACCTAGTGCGATAGCATTAACTGCATCCAGCTTCATATGCCATATGACTTGCATATAGAGATTGAATTATTACACTAAAGAAAAAGAAAGATTTAACATAAGTTCAGTGCAAGTAGATAAATATATCATGGCCATGTGATAAATCTAACTCTCATTATGTGCTCCTTTTCCATTGAAAGACCCTAGGAAATTTGCTCCCGTATTATTTCATCTTTGGTTGACCAACATCTAAACATTCATGTGCCCAAACATAATTCATGGATGCTAATAATAATAAACTTAAAATTTTGCAAAAAAAAGTAACTAAATTGTAATTTTAAGAAGTACTCATCAAAATTTACTTGAAGCAGAGTAAGCTAACATTTAACTTCTTTGGCTTTTCCCAAATCGACTTTTGCTAGACCTCTATATAAGAATGCAAGTGCAGCAGCCCCCATCTATATTCTCCTGTCTTTATAGTTTTTAAGGAGACAAAGCTATCTGGGTGATACACAATTATTCAAAGTGTCAGAAAAATTGTACACCCCCAGAAGTTTAGCATGTATGGATGTGAATAACAAGAGTGTACACCCCCAGAAGTTTAGCATGTATGGATGTGAATAACAAGAGATTTAAGGTATGTCTGGCTTTTGAGAATAGCATTGTTTTTTATTTTCATTTTTATAGAAAATAAAAAACTCTTGCAAAAATATATTTGATAATTAAAAATAAAAATAATTTTTTGAAGAACACAATACTAAAATTGCAAAATACTAAAAATGATTTAAAGCAATATCTGCCCAAAGTAGTACTAGGACCTGTATTGTTTGGCAACCAATTTAATATAGTATCGATTTAGCTACCGGTACTGTACCAATGCTCAGTATGCATAGGTGTACTCAATACTGGCATGCCTTAAACCTATTTTTTTTATTTTTTGTTTTCTTTAATTAAAGTTTTAAGATAATATTTTAATAATTATTCTGGTTAAAATTCATGTTTTCATGTCATTTTCATCTTTTTTTTTTTTGAGGGTATGATCAATTAATCAATGAAAAAGAGAATATAATGCGATACATAACACACAAAAATAATGCATACAACTAAAAAAGAATATATCAAAATTAATATGGTAGACATTACATACTAACATCTAGTTCCTTATAGAATGTGCTTATGTCACTCATAAACATCGAAATCCTAATTGTAAACTAGGCTTTAACCTGACTTCAACCCAAATAATGCCTCCATCTTTTTGTCTAATAATTGACTCTTCCTTAATAGCCATCCGGAACTGATATGGTACTTGATACTAAGGTGGCCATCTAATTTGAGAGAAGAGCCGGGCAACTAAATCTGACTCATAATCTAGTTGAGACAAATAGCTATTCAAATATGATGTCTTAGAGGAAGAAAAATCATATAGGTTATAACCGAACTGTATGCTATAGGATCCAATGTATGATTCAGAGCCAGATATATCTAAGGACCCTATCCTATGTGCTATATTCTCCATGGTAGTAAAGCTGTATTCTGAACCACAACAAAGTGCCCATCTTTGATATGCAATCGTGTCCTCACAGGCTTTACATCGTGCATCGTGATTTGCATCCTATGTCACATGAGTAAATTGTGATTCACCCATGAATCAAATATGACTGTAGGACTATAAGCCATGTGCACTTATGCCATGTCTATTGTTATTACCATGACTGCTAGATCTAATATCATTCAAACTGCCATTATCATCATCGTTAGTATTGTGAAATGACTTAGGCAATTGATCATCCGAGGGATCATTAGTCTCAAAATTAGAATGAATAGACTCCTCATCTACTTGCTCAAATGGTGAAGTAGTTTCTTTCTTTTTCTTTTTTATTGCCCGAGAAACTACTTTCTTGCCTTGTGTGCCTCTGGCTGCCTAGTTCAGCTAGGTGGCTCAACCGAGCCTATCATCCTTATTAGCTTTATCTCCTTGTCTAGATTGGATATTATGATGACATCTTCTTAGCAAAACTTTATCAAACCTTTGGAAGGATGACACGGGCAAAAAGCATTATAATGATGCTCAGCTCCTCCTTAAACCTTTGTATTTAGTAAGCTATTTGTGAATGTGGCATGTATCATTTTGCTCATTATTTAGCATCTATCCCAGCCTCTCTAGCTATAAAATTAGTCCGTGAAGGAGGCAATCCTGGTTCATCAAGCTTTGACTGGTTCTAGCCCTCAAGCTATCCAATTATCAGATCGTCCTCATCATATACAAAATCATTGTGAAGCGAGTCATCATATTTTAACCCCAACTCGTTCTGTATGCATTTTAATCTAAGTCTCAAATTATAATGCATATACATAAGATCATTAAGTCACTTTTGACCGAGATAGCTCTATGTACCGTGCATCAAGACGAAGGTCGGCCGATTAGGCATATAACCACAAAAGGAGACCATCTATGAGAGGATTTAGATGACTAATCGTCCAAGATGTTTTAAAGAGAGCCTAAAGTGGAACCATCACTTATCTATGGACACAATAAAGCAAGCAATAATAGATTAAAGATTATTTATCATAAATTACTGGATTATTTATCATTTGTGTCCAAAAAATACTTGAATTCAAGCTGTCTTCAATTGCCATAGCTACTTTACTATGGATGCCCTTTCTAAAACCTTTAGCCTGTGAAACACATAAGATATATCAGTTAATGATCTTCTTGAGTTGACATATCAAAGCCTATTAAATATGTAACTCACCTCTCCTAGACATCAAGCAATAACAATGGGAACAAGCTTCATTTTATATATAACATTACCTAGGTTGGTTAAGAGTTCTTCATCTTTATCCATTCCTTGGACAATGTACTAGAACTTTAGGTTGAAATAGTAAGCTGCCAGCACTGTTTTAAATGTTTTAGTAAATACACTTTTAATTTTTAAAAATAGATAATTATTAAAAATTAGGGGTGAGCATGAATTAGATTGATCGATTTTAAGCTAGAACCCAGAACCAACCCAATCAGAATCGGTTCTATGATTTTGGACCCAGAACTTATAAATCTTATATTGGAACCTGACCTAAAATTAACCCGATCAGATCACTTTGGTTCTGAGTTTAGCAGCATTTTGAACTCATTCAAACAACTTATTGAAAAAATATTGATATTTTTGTTTAGCAGCATAAGTTTTGTTGGAGGGCAAGACAAAAAATAGTGCTGTCATTCCACATTTTTAATGGAGTAGCTATTTCATTAATAGAAAACTTTGATCTGAATAGCCTTTTGCTGGCTACTCTAGAACTCAAAATAAGGGGCATGCAAAAGAAAAAAGGATTGTTGAATTTGAACTAAGAGTTAATTATACAATCAAGTTGTTCGCGCTCTTCTTGTCTGATCGCATCATAGGCATGTTGGGTATTCCTTTAAAAAAAGAGCTTTTGTGACTTCTTAAAGCAAAAATACACTTCCAAAAATATAAGTGAATAACAACATTATATGAAAAGTGCTCCTAGAATAAACAAAGACAAAAAAAAAAAAAAAAAACACACACACACACATTTAAGAGAAGGTAGCAAACCTAGCTTTCAGCTTCTCCTTCTCTAAATGATGTAGTCTAGTCGTTTGCACCCTTGTGAGTCTCTTTTGTGTACTAATTTCATTATGACCTTGCCACAAAAATTGGCACCACTTGTGAACTGCTCTTGGTGACTATTTTCTAGTTCAATGTGGCACCAAAATTAGTCACAACAAAGTTTTATGTGTCCTTGAAGGCCTTAAGTGTGATTGTGACTGTGGATGTCAAATCACCAAAGGCATTTTCTAAATCTGTCTTCTCTCTTACATGGGTGTCCATGATTTTTAAGGATTATGTCAACTAGAGGGGAAAAAAAAGTTCAATCAAAAAGTGTTTTATTAGGACAACATGTCAATGCAGCAAATTTTTTGAACAACAATTGAATTGCCTGGTTCTTTCTCAGTCATGAGACAAATACTGACAAAAAGCGAATCAATAAGGTATGAATATGAATAAATAAGATTCGTAAGATCTACAATTAGCTCATGCAGTTGTCTCTTTGAAAATGATGAATAAATGGCATTAAGGTATAGTATAAGGTATATTATCAAGTTAAAAATGTCACATGCCAATACATCATAAGACTACCTTGAAGGCTGAAGAGAGGGATGGAAAGAAAGTTCAAAGGAAATCTATCAATTGCACCCAAGTGATGTTACTTAAGATGAAAGGGCAGATAGTTTGAAAGCTTGTCCATAGCTTCCCAAGCATACCTAGGCCCAGTTTGAATGGGTTTTAAGACTTGGATAAGGAGGTTCATTTTCTAGGACCTACCATCTCACTAAACACTTGAAAAACACTTTGGATTTACCAGAACTTTATCCCAGTCAAAAGTCCTAATTTTGAGTATAAAACTTAGAAGAGCTAGTCAGCTAGAACCAAGTGGGATGAAGGCCTGAATTTATCCCAAAGGCAAATGGCAAAATTAATTTTTATCCCACACACCTCCCCTTATCACCATCCCTCATTTCATACATATACAAATACTATACAGTGATGTATTTGAAAAATGAATATCATTACAACATCATAAAACAGATCAGGCTCACCATAAGGCAGGAAGTCGAAAATGGATGTTTGTACATTTTAATATTGCACTAGAGAAAAAGTGAGAGTTTTTCTTTGTCAAATATAAAATATATTTCATGTTTTAAAATGGTTACATTAATTAAAGACTAGAGATGACCATGTCAAAAAGTGAATGGGTTCCAATCCTAGGTTCTCTATTGTTTTATATTTCTGTAAAGCTCTTCATCTTCTGGTATCAGAATATATAAACCATATGAACCTTAGCTAGCCTTAAGTATATGCCATACCTGAGCAGAAAACGATGCCACTTTCTAGCAGCAGATGTTTTCTGCTTGCACCAAGAAGAAGACATTTGATTAAATAAGGATATCCTTAGGCAAGGGTCTTTCCCCCAATAAGCAGTTAGCATGGCATTCTATTCTAGCAAGCCACATCTAAAATTCCACACTTAGGTACCCTAGGATCAAAGTAGAACTCCATTTTCCATCTCTGTGGAAGTGCTTTAGCCCAATTTCTATTTTATTTCACTTTTGCATTTTTCTTTTTTTCTCAATAATTTACAAGAATAAGCAAAACCCAATGAAAAAAAAAAAAAAAAAAAGTTTAAAACTTTAAGAAGTTACAAATGCTCCTGACACAAACATTTTGGACACATATCCACTCAGAAGTTTAAACAAATACAAGAAGATAAATCTCTAAATGTCTGCCATGTCATGGAACCATTTCTCTTTAGAAAAAAGCATTTTTTTATCACAGAATCCAGAAAAAGAAATTACATTCTACAATCAAACACTCCAAAAATGCATTAATACATTACTCCATAACCAAATATATATGTATCTGAGCATGAAGAATATGACAATCAACAGGCACAATAAATTAAAAAAATTAGGACATGAATCTAAACATATATCTAAGAAATTAACAATGAAGGCATACAGAAACTGAATAATAAGAATAATAAAATGCATTGATCCAAATACTGGTAACAGATTATTACCAGATCTACCGTGGTAAAGGATGCTTATGTCTACGGTTGCAGTGTTAGCGGTAACGATCACAAAAGTTAGGAACAAGGTTAGGGTTAGAGATTAAGGGTGCAGAAGAAGGCACACCGAAGAGAGGTTGGGGAGTCCTGTCAGTCAAGGTTAGGATTAGGGTTGGGGTTGGGGTTTTGGGTGGAGGAAGTCCCAAGAGAGCTAGAAGAAAGTAAAATAAAGAAAAAGGGAGGGAGGAAAGGGAGCAAGAACAATCCGACAATGATGGAGCAGCGGATCGGAGCACCAGATGACCATCGATCGGAGCATCAGATGGAATGAAAGGCTTAGAAGGATTGGTAAAGGAGATGAGAGGATGAAAAAGGTCCTTGGGCGCACTAAGACCACCCCGACCCTGTGCAACTTTAGTTGCAGGTAGCAATTTGGTCCAATCTCATAAAGCGGCTGTTTGATCTGGGCAATACTACGAATATTCTATGTAAATTGGCCAGCATCGAAAATTACTAGGTGCAACAATTTTTTTCTTAAAATCCCATTTACATCTAATTTTAGAAATAAAATATTAACAAAGAAGAGATATTAATCTTCAATTCTCAAGCATCTTTTTTTTCCAAAAATAAAGAACTACCATGAGGATTTGACCTCTGCAACTTCAAACAGCCCCTAATAGTCGTAGACTCTAATGCAATCATCATGTATAAGTTATTAACTAGCAGAAAATATCTTGTCAGACTAAAATACTATAATTTACTACAACTCCATCTAAATAAAGAAGTAACAAGATTAACTTTCATATCAAGTGGAAGCTTTGGAGTTAGAAGGCTCATGATCAAGAATATAGGCTACAGTTTATAGCACATTTCTCTACTAAAAAAAAGTAGATTTGCCTCACCATCATCAATATAAATATGATCTATTTAGTGGACTCCTTATTAACAATTAGCATTACTGGATATACATTACTAAACATAAAAATAGTGTTAAGTACAATAAAATCATCCAATAAATAATCCGCCAAAAAGGTGGCAAGCAGTTCTTAAGTACACAACCATCACCAAATTCAAATTTAAAGCTTAAAACAGAAAAAGCTAATACAGTGATACTTATATGATATCAGGTACATATAAAACATCTAGAGATACCATGCATGCCCACCTCATCATACTAGTTCCTATATAATATAATGATATTCGATTGCTTCAATCAAATGAGAATAATTTACTTTAGTGTTTCTGCAATTTTTTTGGAATTTAGATAATGCATATTGTGTTCATGTGACTTAATGGTATCAAAAGGTGGATCCATGATCTTAAGATTTGCATATTGATTATATCTCTCATCATATGTCTTGCTTATTAAGTTCAGAATAACCTCCAATAAGGATAGAGAAGTTAGGATTAAACATGATGTTTAGATCCTTATTAGGGCCACAACACCAAGATAAACAATAATAAAAATACATATACAAAGTCGATATTTTTTATCCAAATTAGTGCTTTTAGAAAGATCATGTATTGTATATCCAATGTATCCTTTTCTAAACTTACACATCAAAAAGAATGAAATAACTGCCTCTATCATAATCTAGTACATCTTGAAAAAATTCTAAAAGTAGCCTCTAAAACTAAGAGGATCAATACGCTTGGTTCAGGCCATTAATGAGGTGCTGCATAATTATATTATAGGACTAGTTTGACTAAAACTTTGGAGAACATAGCACTTTTCTCGTTAATTTTCACTTTTTCTATTTATTATTCTAGTGAGGAGAAAACTTATTTTTAAATTTTAAAGAAATCTTTAAGGATAAATAAAATGAAGCAGTATTAGAATAAAGAGATGCCAAGAATTGTGTTTAGATTTAATTTTAGAATATTAATTGAAAGCAAAGTTTAAAAATTGAAGCTATCAACTTATTAAGTTAGTAAAGTCCTTCGCATTTATACTGAATGACGTAAAATCTTTATAAATAAGTAAGCTTACTTGAGATTTTATTAAATTCACTTGCTCTTATGAATGGAATTTCAGTCTAAATTCATTGAATAGAAATATTTTTCCAGAAGGGTAAATAAATTTGAGGTCCATTATTTTTATGGATACTATGTGATCAATTGGAAATGCTAATTATCTATCGTGATGTTATAAAGCAATTCAAATGTATAGACTCTCTACATGAATTCAAATTAGGAGCCACATACATTCATCTATCAGGTTCAACATAATAATAACTTAAAAAGAAAAAAGATACCAAAAAATCATGAACTCCTTTCATAGTTGCCCAAGCATCTTTAACATCTAATTCTCTTTACTCTCCTTATTATAAAAAAAGCAAATTCAAGTGTCTTCACTTTGTTATCAATGTAATAGTTTTATAATTACAATTGTTGATGCTGTTATATTTTTTGGTGTTTAATAGAAGGCAATTTGAATGGCTATTTGAGAAGATTAATAAGAAAGGCCTACACTTTAACTCAAGTTACAAATCTTAACCGCCTTGGCTGATGATTCTTAAAAAAGAAAAGAAAAGGGGAAAAAAACAAGGTTGCGAGCTGACAACCGCAAAGTTGACTTTAATCCTTGAATTATTGGATGGGCTGGAATGGCTGCTAAGGGAGATGGGATGACTGAAATATTTTAGGAAATTATCTTCCCCCTCCTTTTGAGGAAAAGATAGGCAATCAGCTCATTGAACCATTTGCCTTTGTTTTTTTCCAGATAACACTTTTAATTGAATATAATCGCATCTAATCTTATAATTTTGTAGAGTTCACATATATGTGACATTCTGAATATTCCATTCTCTTCCATCTAAGTTTGTCTTTGGGAAAGAAATCTCAAGAGATTTCAAAATTATGGGTTGCAATTGGCTTGAGGAGAGTGGCCATGAATGACCAGAAAATTAGACATTAGGGTATCTATGGGAGGAGGAAGCCAACTTATGTTATAGCACTGTGATCAGTCTTGTCACAACATACATCCAGCTCACAACATGGATATCATAACATGGATAACACATCTAGCCCTATATTACATGAAAAACTGAAGCAATTAAAGTAGTATTTTGATGAAGAATAAAGAATCAAACAGGTATATCTTGGTTTATTACTATGATATATTATTGTAATGTTACATTTATGTATTTATTTATTTACTTTTATATGCTGGTTTGATGTCAGAAAAGTGAGAGATGGATTAATTAATAAAACAATGCATCATATGGTCAAATTTTGTGTTTTTAGTGCATCAGATAGGGGAAAGGAAAAAGAGATTGATGATGCAAAGGATTGGTTAGAAGCAAATGAGTATGCATTTATTCAAATATTAGTAGGAAAGGTGAGAGATGGATGACTACAAACTTCTACCCTTAAGAAATAAGTATGGCCAGAAATTGATGATGAATTGTGTGAAAAAACTGGGGAATGCTATGGTGTCGAAAAGTTGAAGGGTAAATTCAACTGCTTGCATGCCAAACATCCTCAATTTTCAGAATTAATGGACCATAGTGGAGTTAAGCAGGATATAAAGTCCAACACTTTCCATGCATCAGAGGTGTGGCAAAAATTTAATCAAGTACAACCTAACAAGATGTGCATACAATATTACTTCTAGATAGTACGAAATCCATCATTTATCTTGCATCTATATTTTTATATACCGCAGAAAAATCAAGATTTTAGACAATTTCACAAACAAGGGTGCTAATATTATGAGTTGCTTGGTGAGATATTTAATACTACAATAGCAACCAGAAAACTTCAACAACTTTCTATGCAAGATTCATTTTCTTTAGACAACTTTCTATGCAAGATTCATTTTCTTTAGAGGAAGAGAGGCGCTTAGAAGAGGAATTTCTATCAGGTTCTGCGTATGTTGATTTGGCAAGTGATGATTTAGAAGGTGAAGGTGGTGGTGATGAGGGAAAAGGTAAGAAGTGTGCCACTCATCTAGTTCCTGATGAGTGTTGTTCTAACAAGATGAAAAGATTGAATAAGATGGAATTTTTTCCAGAAAGGTGGGTGGCTTCATTTAGCGCAAAGTAAGAGGCTTCTAAAGCAAAAGCTGAGAAATATAAACCGCAAAGTACTAATCCAACCAGTTCTTTTGTTGTTTTTAGTTCTATTTGAGTTTTAAAGCCTTATTCTATTGCTGAGTGCATGGATATTTTAGAGAGTATGGAAGGTGTCTCTTCTGCTACATATAATAAAGTAGTAGAGAAGTTAACATCTCTAGAATGGAGGCACATTTTCATGAAGATGTCTGATGTGAGGCAAAAGGATTGGGTAGATGGCCTTGGGTATGTTTAGTTGTTTGTATTATTTGTTTACTAATGCTGGACTTCTATTATATTTGGATGTTTTAACATCATATTCTAGTTTGGTATTACATATGTTATGAACTTTAAATTTGATGAAGTTATTTTATGTCATGGAACTATGAATGGATTTTATTATAGATGAAGTTATTTTAAATTTGTGTTATTATTAAGTTATTCTAATTTTGTGTCATTATTAAAAGAAGTTGTTCTAAATTTGTGCATGAAAATATATTTATATGAGTATTACTCATTTGTATTGCATTCAGATTTTTTATTTATGCTGGGGACAATGAGTATTAGCTCTAGTTTAGAAAGTTCAACAGACTTAGATGACGAACTTAGAGGCCTTTTACTTGTAAACTATATCGACAAATGCTACAAGACATATTTGCTTAAAATTCCATATAAGACTTCCATGCTAAGAGGAAAAGCATATGTTATGGAGGTCTTAGAAGGGAATCCAATAGTGTGCTATGAAATGTTTCATATGGAAAAGCATGTATTTCTAAATTTGTGTGATAGATTGAGAATGGAGCATTTCTTGCAAGATAAAAACAATGTATCCATGGAAGAAGGAGTTGCGATGGTTTTTATACATAATTGGTCGTGATGAAAGGCAAAGAGCTACAACAGATCAATTTTAACACTCAACTGAAACTATTTCTGCAAGTTTTAAGAGAGTTTTGATTGCTATATGCAAATTAGGAATAAAAATTATTTGCCTCAGAAATCAAGGTGATGCCCAACCAGAAATTGCTAGAAATCCTAATTGGTTCACCTATTTTAAGGTATGTAAGACATGCTAGCACCTATTTATAAGTTTTAGTTTATAATAGCAATTGAACTTTAGTTTTAATAGTATAAATTGTTATTTAATCATATTCATTATAATGTTACATCTATGTATTTATTTCTTTTATTCATAAAGGACTATATTGGGGTTATTGATGAAATGCAAGTATCTGCATGGACTCTTGCAAATAAGCAAGTACCTTTGAGTAATAGAAAGGTCAATTTTACGTAGAATATGATAGTGGCTTGCTTGCATGACATCCTTGTCACCTTTGTGTATGCTAAATAGGAAGGGACAGCTCATGACACAAGGGACTTTTATAATGCAATCACAAGCACAAGCTCATGGGAAAACTCATTTCCAATGCCAATGTTTGGGTATCTGCCTATTTTCTTATTTATTAAAGATTTCCCATTCTAAGGGATATACCAAATTAACCCTTAGAAAGCAACATCATATCACTAAAGCATGTTGCAATATACATAATTTCAATTGGTTGGAAGCTCAGAAAGATGATTTTTTTGAAGAATACAAGCGAGAAAATATGAAAGTGCTTGATGAGTTAAACACAAAAGCAACTTCTATGAGTTCATGCAATGATGCTATTCCATTTGATATGACAAACAACTCAAATAACCAAGTTAGGGAGGAAATTGCTACACCTTTATGGAATAATTATAGGCGAAGCCATGCATCCGCAAATCACGGTCATTAGGAGCTATTAGTAGTATTAATAAAATGAAAATGATTAGATATTTGACTTTTCCTTATTTAATACTACTTTGTACTCTTATATTTGACTTGAAGATATTAATATCATTCTTATTAATTATGTTATATTCAGCTCCATGCAAATTAAGTTGTGTCAAGGAATTCAAATTTTTAATAAGTAATTATGGAATAAAATTATTTATGGTAATGAATTTGTTTACAAATAGTATAAATATAAAAAAGAAAATAATAGTCAAGAATAATCCACTAAACAAGTTTTCATCATTTTCACAGTTTTTTTTTTTTTTTAATAGAAAATTCTATGCCAAACGCATTGTCATTGTTTTCATTTTTAGAGAACAGTTTTTGTTCTCACCTACTAAATGCATTTTCTAGAAATCAAAAAAAAAAAAAATGAAAATTATTTTTAGAAAATGAAAATGGAAAATGTTTTTGAAAACCAAACATAGCCTTAACTTTTCATTAGTTTCTTGGATAACTTTTCAAATTCATTCCTAAGCCAAAGAAATTTCACAGCACAACTTTTCATATTATTTTTCTCTGTAACTTTCCAAGATATCTCTTACATTGTTTGATACAACCATATTTTTCTTCCACCTCACTGACCTACCTTTAACTAACGGACCTAATATAAAAGCAACATTTTCTAATGTTAACATCTTCTATCCTACTCTCATAAAGAATGCCTTAGTCTCTGACCGCTAACTCTTCTAAGGTAGTTATTATATGCCTATCAATTTGGAAATTGTTGATTGTTTAGTTAACCATTGAAACTGAACACGTTCTATAAATTGTAAAATGCTTTTATTCAAGTGTAAGCGTCCATTTTGATAGGTGACGTGTGCCATCAAAATCTATGCAATGATCATAATAGCTAATTGCACGAGCAACTAAATTTACTAATTTATAGTATATCTACATAGTTAAATAAATAGAACATAGTTTGACCATTGTTAACCAAATACTTGCACGGTCTCCATACAACATTCGAGTTCAATCAAAGAGGGAAAGAAGACAGCATGTGTTATACCAAATTTTACTGAATAATTGCATAAAAAAATTGATGACAATAATTGCAACAATTAGGAACCTATAAAAAGTGCCTTTATTATATGAATTTCTAAATGCATCTTGGACCTCGGCTTATCCAGATCTTCTCTCTTCATATGACTGGTCATTTGTTCATAATCTAAATAGCACAGGAATAATCGAAAGGTGGCTTCGAGTCAATTTTAAATACAGAAATTTATTTCATATATAAGCAACTAGCTTGAAAACAGGTGGAGTAAGGCTTGTTGGTTATAGTTATATGAGGACCATTTTTATGCATGTAACTCACATGATGCTAGCATTGGTTTTCATAACTGAAAAGCTAGCTTGCGGTTTAAATCTAACTAAAGTGTATTGTGACTCAAAATTCCTTGACCATTACATTCATAAACTCCTAATAAAAATGAAAAATTACTTAAAAACAAAGAAACTAAGTTCTATTCCTTAGAAATCCACAAAGCTAAGCATAATATCTTGTTAATTAAAAAAATCTAAACTTAAATATATGTACTGTAACGCAAACATATCCCATAGATTACAGAAGTTCAAAGGCACACGCAAAGGGGAAAAAAATTAAGAAAAATGTTACAACACAAGGAATAAGCATTCATGTCACAAAGAGCAAGATGGAGATCAACAAGGAGCAGAAGAAAGAGGGGAAGAGGGTTTTACAGATTTCTACCTTTTAGATTCGTCAGCAAATAATGCCCCCAATGTCGTGTTTTGTGAGCTCCAATGATCCATTTGGGCCAAAATTCCCGATCCCTCGTTCTCCCAAGAATCCTAAGATCAAACACACCACAAGTTAGCATAGGTTTGAGCGTCAAACTCCACAACAGAATACGAGATTCGGCAAATGAGAGGTGAGAAAAGAGATGACCGGCGCCCATCAGTTCGTGAGTCCAGATGGGCCTGGGCGCCACTTGCTTCTTGGAGGCAAGCGCTGGACCAACACGAGAGCTCCTCCGTCGATGCTCTGCATCATCTCCTTTACAAATCCCAGACGCTGCTGTCATGCATTCTGACGGGAGTGGAATGGCACAAGACCAATGAGACGAAGTGGAATTGGAGGGTTAGGGTTTTTTTTTTTTTTTTTTTGTGTGATAAAAAAAGAACAGGGTAAGACGGAAGACGACGGAGTGAAGGCGCCAAAGCCAAAGATACCGACCGGATTGCATGCGATAAGTTGGAGGCTCATAGGCGTGTGGCAAATTTTTTATTATTATTATTATTATTAAACTCGGAGAGCGGGGAGAGGGAAACGGCGACGCGGTGGAATGGAATTCTTTCGCGTTGCGATTTGCTTCCGAACTCCGGCCATCAAGCAGTCCGCAGAGCGTCGGACCTGCTCCCTTTTATCCGTACATTGAAATCACCACCGTTCGATCGAGGCTCGACGGCTCCATAATCCCGATCCCACGCTGCTTTCCCATCGCCACGTCGCGATGTCAAAGGTGTCTCTCTATTACTTCTATATCCTCATCAAATCACAGCCGTCGGTCGATGGAGGTCTTCCTTGCCCCCCCCTAGGTTTTCTCGACGTCGAAGGGCATTGTGTGAAACGAGTCCTCCGGGATCGTCATACAGCGCACGGGCCATGATCCAACAACAAGACGCCACGCAGCACACTGATCCCTGGCGCGCACAAAAATTGACTTGAAAAGTTGGCTTTTCGTACGCGCTGCTTGATGATTGGCTCTGATACAGTGTTTGATGTTTGTCATGATATTTTATAATCGTAATAACAGCTCGATCGCCTGCGCTTCCGAGCCCCTCAGCGTCGGCTCCGCGGCTTCGAACCAAGGCCTGATGCCTCCACGTAACGGAACACCTCCGGAACCGTCATCACGTTATAACGCAAACAAACACCGTCATCAGGCCGTTTGTTTCTAGATTATGAATAACGAGGATGGATAAATAAATTTGTTCCTTAAAATCATTCATCATTTAATAATTAATATAATATAGGGCTTTACGCATGGAAAGCAGAAAAATAATGTGTCGACGTGCATACCTCACCGACGTTAGCTATGGAGACTAACGTCGGTGGGAGGTAACCCTCGGCTTAGCAGACGTTATGACGGCCGTCATTATTAATATGGGATTTATCCCGAGGGCACAGAAGGTTCTCGAGACTGGAGGCCGGGTACTCAAGCCGAAAGCCCGAATTCCGAGCCAGAGCTGGACGCTCGTCCTTGATTTCTCTCTCCTCCTAGTCGGTGAGAGAAACAGGTTGAGAGGGGGAGCGTTACCCTCCCTGCCTCTGCTCTCCGTTGAAAGGTCGAGTTGTTCGTCGCTTCTCCTTTCTCGCCCCGATCGGGAATTCCAGCTAAGGTTTCCTCTCTAGGGTTTTTAGTTTAATTTTCCTTCGTGCTCTTTTGTCGTTGGTGTTCTCGGTTTCGGAAGGAATCGTACGAGAAAAGTAAGGATTTGGGGAATTTTGGATTGATTTCGAAACAAGGTAGGTCTTTCGAATTCGATTTCGTCGAAACGTTAATGCTTTTGGCTTTAATTCGAAGTGAATTGGTGCCTCGGAATTGAGTACGGGTTTCGAGATGGAGCGATCAGGCCACGGAGAATACCATCATCGATAATGCAGGCTGTGATCGTCTCGTGTCTGGTTCATCCGAGGGTTTATCTTGCTATCCAATGATTTCTTTTAATTTTCTTCTGAATCTTTTAGTTTTCTTTTTGAATCTTTGTGCTTTCTTTTGAGTTTCTCTCCTACCTTTGATCCTTTCTTGATATCCTTCCAGCCTGGTGAAGTAGAGTAACGCCTTTTGCTCTGGTGGTGGATCGGAGTGTAACATGGCGCAGAGTAACTGGGAAGCGGATAAGATGTCAGTATATAGTTAGAGATTTTTTTTCTTTTTTTTTTTTCCTCTTAGTTTTCATGAAGTTTTCTTTCTGGAGTGATTGCACTGCTTGTTTTTGATCTTTTCCACATGCCTTGGTAGGCTTGATGTTTATATTTATGATTATCTGGTGAAACGGAATCTGCAAAACACTGCGAAGGCCTTTATGGCCGAGGGGAAGGTTGCTGCTGATCCAGTAGGTAAGAGAGTTCCGATTTCTAGTTATTTTCTTGTTATTCTATGTATTATTATCCTTTTTTATTACTGATGTTGAAAAAAAAAAGAAGAGAACTTAAGGATAGATGCACGTCTCTTGTTGTCAATGAACAGTTTATTTGTTTCTACATTCTCCTTTGCTAATTAGGGTAAGTTGCTGTTGGTTGCTTCAGTCGTTTTTCTAAAATTTTGTTACCATATGGTAAGTCTTTCTTATCTTTTCTTTTCTATTTTGCACATAGAAAATGGATTGGAACCATCAGACATTTCATTGAGGCAGTTGTTTTGTGATGAACTACAAGTTTTAGCAGAATCCAGAGCAATTCTATGGTTAAACATACTGTATAGAAGAAAGGAGTTAACCACCAGTGACAAGTAGGTTCCCCGCAACATCTGAAGCAAATCTATGGTTAAACTACAGAATGAAAAGAGAGTGTTTAATGGCTAGTGATTAATAGGTATTTTCTGACTAAGATACAGATCAAATCTATTGCCATATCTATGGTATGAAAAGAAAGGGATTACTTACCAGCAACAAATATACCTATACAAGGGTTCAAGTTTCGATCGATATTTGCGGAGTTGATCATCCCTCTCAAAAACAAAGATTTGAAGTTGTCCATAACTTACTGAGTACTTGGTATAACTCAGGAGATTAGACATAATATATATATATCATCCAGATCAGGAACGGGTGAGCTACGTTTATAATGACCTTGAAAAAACTCGCCGGACTAGATCTCAGGCTAGACTTATGTATTTTATTAGGCCGAGGGGATAGCAGCCTTCGGGCTTTGCCTGCCCTTTTCTAATAATGAATTCCGGCTCGGCCTGGGAAAGCGCTGGCAACAACATAAAGGAAGAGTTATCTTTCTGCCAACATCCAGAGTAGTTCCATCACTAAAACTACAGTATAAATAGAATGGGATTAAGCATAAAGTGACAAATAGGTTTTCCGCAACTTTGGAGGAAACCTATGGCTAAAGCTACAGTATGAAAAGAAAGAAATTAATCACTAGTGAAAAATAGTTGTTTTTTTTGGCTAATATCTAATATGTAGAACAATTCTATGACTCAAGGTGCTGTATGAAAAGAAAGTGGGTTAATCATTAGCGATGATAGTTCTTTTTTCCTCGAACATTCTGAGAAATCCTATGTCTAAAGCTGCAGCATGAAAGGAAAGAAATTAATTACAAGCAACAACTAGCTTTTTTTTTTTGCAGCTAACATCCAGAGGAATTCTAAGGCTAAAACTACAAGATGAGAAAAGGGATTAATCACAAGCAATAATTGTATTTTTTTTTTTTGCTTTTTTATGGATTTAATAATTACTTTTGATTTCATTTTGATTTCTCATCTATTAAGGATGAGGTCCTTGCCTGCGCAATAAATGTCTTTGTTTGCCACATTTACTAAACTACTATTGATGTGTAACATTTTATACCACATTAGGCATGAAAGTGGATTGGATAACATCTTTTAGGATCCATTTTCATATCTGAATCTACGTGGATATAGGCATAAATTTAGGCATTTGACTAATATCCATATTCATATTCATATTTGTCAAAGAAAAACAAATATGAATATGGAAAGACAATTGTCCTATTCATATTTGAATATCAGATTATGCTTGTACTTCTATTTAATCCTATGCAACACTTATGAACTTGTAAGGAAAAATGATCGTATTAATATGATATTGACTTAATTTAAGTTTATCTATCCGATTTATTTTTATTTTTATATCCATACTTTTTTTTTGGTAAGATTTATATCCATACTTTCAATATCCAATTTTTAGCCATATCTATTTAAAACAGATATGGATATGATTTTTTCTATTTAGCTAATATCCGTATCCATATTCACCTAATAAAAATGGACATAGATACAAGGATACTCGATTTGTATCTAATCCATTTTTATATCTATATTACATGCTTATATTTTGTGTGGAAGTTTTTTTATTAGCTTGTGTCCAAATCATTCGTCCATGCAACTACCATTTGTTCTTTTCCTAAATGCAATCAACATGTGATTTTGAAGTTCTTCGTTCTGGGTCTTCAATGTGAAAGTGTAATTGGCTTTCGATTTGTTATGGGCATCATCTAGACCAATTGCATAGCTGAAGTATACTATGATAAGAAAGTGATCAAATAAATGGCGACAAATAGTCCCTCCCCCTTTTTATATAAATTTGTTTATGTCATATATTCTACGTTTCTTTATTAAGAATGAGGTACTAGCATTAAATGCTGCATGTGATGAATGTCCATGATTGCCATATATTTATTGATGGTAATGTTATATACCTCATGTCCACATTTTGTTTGGAAAAACTCTTTACCAACTTGGGTCCAAAATTTGAGATTAATCTATCCATCAACAATTATCTGCTCTTCTTGTAAATCCACTCAACATGTGATTTTGATGTTCCTGGTTCTAGGTATTTAATGTCAAAATATAAATCGATTTTTAATTCTGAGCCCTCAGCAAGGTCTCTTGTATTGACTTATACTGGTGGTACCGGTAAGGTTCCGGTATTTTATCGAGGTTTGATTTGACATGAATCCATCCTGTCCGAATCGAGCGAAATTTCTTTGTACTGCTTGGTTTCATGGGGTATTATGACTGAGTGGGAAAAATTGTTGGCACCCAATCTTGGTATAGGATGCGTGTCGTACTAGATTGGTTGTAATGTGCCGAACTGGTAATATATTGGTATGATTCTTGGTACCAGTTCTTTGGACCTTGGTCCTTAGCTTTCTTGTGCTCACAATTTTGTTTCGATTATAGTTTCTTCCAACCGAAATCCATGGCTTCTCTGGAATAGAAAGTGGCTGTAACAAATCAGCTTCCTTTCTCCTCTCCACTTTATCCATTTGACAAATGTAACATGTCTTAACATAGAGTTCTATATCCTCTTGCATTCTAGGCCAAAAATACGATCTGGATAAGAGTGCCATCATCCTTTCCATTCCTGGATGCCCCGCCTACTGCGGGTCATGACTCTCTTTCAAAAGCATTTGCCAATTAGAAAGTCTCAACTGCTGACATTCCTCATTCCAATCCCATGGCCTATCTTTCTTCAATAAATCTGTTAAGACATCAGCAATTTTCGAATACCCTTTAATAAATCTGTGGTAGTAATTTGCTAATCCAAGGAATGACCTCAAATCAGCAACCCCTTTTGGAACTGGCCAATCTAGAATAGCCTTAATCTTGTCCTCTTTCATATGGATTTGGCCTTAGCTAATTCTATATCCCAAAAATGATACATAGGATTGACAAAATCTGCATTTCTCTTTTTTAATATACAACTTATGTCTTCTCAAAGCAGAAAACACCAGATATAAATGCTTCAAATGATCCTCCAATGTATTGCTAAAGATAACAATATCATCCAAGTATACTACCACAAAATCATCAAGATACTCATAAAGAACATCATTCATAAGATTGCAAAATGTAGCAGGCGCATTCGTAAAACCAAATGGCATAACTAGGAATTTGAATGCCCCATACCTTGTTACACATGTTTTTTCTTCATCCCCTTCCGCAATACGAACTTGCCAATACCTAGATCTAAGATCCAACTTGGTAAAGAATCTTGCAATTTGATGATAGTTTCCCTAGATGATTTCAATCTGATTTTGGGAATGGAACACAACAATTCATTCAACTTTGATTTTGATGAGCAATTCTTATATTTGCATTAAAAAAACTTTTTTAAGGCAGCTGTGTGACCTTTGGTTTGACTGACAGCAATTGATGCTCCGGGAGGATTTCTCTTTGAATGGTGGTCTGTTTTTTGGGATATCTTCATTGCAAGGACTAACGAAAAGCATTCCGAGGTTGCTGCAGCTTATATAGAGGTGGGTTCTGCAGAGACCAGACATCAATCATTCCTCGTCATATTTCCTCTTGTGATTACAATGCAGTTTTTCCAACTAAACAATTTCCCCATTTTTTGGCTGACAGGCACAACAAATGAAGGCGAGAGAACACCAACAACAGTTACAGATGCAGCAGCTGCAACTCATGCAGCAGCGACATGCTCATGTGCAGCGAAATAATGCTAATAACCCTCTTAATGGTCCCATAAATGCAATAAATTCTGATGGAGTTCTGGGTTCGTCAGCTGCCAGTGTCTTAGCTGCAAGGATGTATGAAGAACGTTTAAAAAATCCACACTCAATGGAATCTGAGGTGTCCCCTCAGCTTCTTGATGCTAGTAGGATGGCCCTTCTTAAGTCAGCAACAAACCATCCAGGGTATCTTCTTTTAGATATTCACTTTGTTTAGGATACTAAAAACATTGAGCAATATTCTCACTACCTGGTTAAACTTTCTATTGTTCTTGAACCGCAACAGGCAGTTAATCCAAGGTAATCCAGGCAATGTATCTGCAACGCTGCAGCAAATTCAGGCACGGACTCAACAGACAACTGTAAGTGGTTTCTCTCTCTGTTTTTCATCATTACTTTTTTCTTCTTTCATCTCTTCTGATGCTTACATATTTTACAATTCTGGTTGATTATTGAAATTTTCCTCTTCTGTTTCTAACTATATCAGGACATTAAAAGTGAGGCTAACTTAGGTGCAGTTCAAAGATCTTTGCCGATGGATCCATCCTCAGTATATGGACAGGGTATTGTCCAGTCAAAGTCTGGATTAGGTGGGGCCGGTAAGTAAAGATACGGAGAGTTCATCAATTCTGTGTTTAGTGATTTTTACCATGAATGGGGGTTGTTTCTGTATTCCTAGTTCGCTATGAAAAAAACCAATTAAAGAATTTATATCGTGCTGAAGGATTTGCTCAGAACCAGATGATAGTCTTTTCAGCAGATGCAAAGTATGTGCTGAAATTTTTATTAACATCCTAATATTGACAAGCTTTTATGTTAATGGACCAGAAGATCATTTGTATATTTGTTTATGGTATTGTATCTTCTTTCAAGATACCTTTGCTCTAATTTAAAATGTTTTATGTTCTGCCTAGGCCTTGATATTCTGTTATTGCCTTTCCCTTAATTTTCATATCTCTTCTTTTGGCCAATACATTGATGGACTTTAAATTGCCTTCTGAAGAAGCATGACTTTTAGATAAGTCCAGGGAACTCATTTGTTGTTTGCTGCTAGAGTTCCAACATTTATTGTTTCTTTATAATAAGGAGCACTCTTCTGCAGCAAGAAATGTCCGATACAGATCGTTAACTCAAGGTGAAAGGTGATCCAGTTATTCCTATGCTGGATAGCTTGTGCATCTTATATATGTTGAGTTTATGGTTTATTTAATTTTTTACTTTTTATGTAGAGGAGGGATTTGACAGCGTTTTTTATATGGAAATTTTAATCCAAAGCGAGATGTTCTGTCCAACAACGTGATTATTGTAATGTTAACAATTCACTTTATGGGGATCACATCAGTCTTACATGTATGGTCTCGAGAATTGTTGATTAGATGTAGACATGTCATCCTATTCTAAGTATATACCAAGTTTACTTGACAACAAAGCAACCACAATTAGAACTTCTACTCCAATCCCGTGCTTAAACTAGAGCTAATTTATGGTGCCTGTGATTGTTAATTTCAGATAGACTTGTAACTTGGAATTATCTAGCCTAAGTAGATAGTTGTTTGTTTTACCAGAAACATGCTTTTTGGTTTTTATGTTGCTGACTATATATTTCAAACTGTTGCCTGTGCATGGCATGGAAAAATATTGAATATATTAAACTTATTTTTTCTAGTCTCTTTTTGTCATTTATTGTGGTAAATTCTTCCTGTATAAGTTCAAATACAGGTTTGTGTGGTTTGGATGCTGATATCGCAAATTATAACAAACAGATGACTGTATGATTCAACCAATCCTTGCTTTTCTTCTTCTATTTCATAGATCTTTTTGACATGTATAGTTCATTATAAGTGGTGTGAAAAATTTTGGGAAGGCTGTATAGTATTTGCCTCACCAACTTCAAGCTTTAACTCTTGATCCTGTTGATTGTTCATCTCTTCAGGATTGAACCAAGGTGTCAGTGGTCTTACATTAAAGGGCTGGCCTTTGACTGTAAGCTTTATACAAAAAATTACTTATCTTGTGCAATTGGTTAGACATATTTTTCTCACATTATGTGCATTTTCAAAAAAAAAAATTTCAGGCGATTGATCAGATACGTCCGAATATACCACAAATGCAGAAGCCTTTTATATCCACACAATCTCAGTTTCAGCTTATGTCGCAGCAGCAGCAGCAGCAATACTTAGCACAAGCCCAGGCTCAAGGAAACCTTGGTGGCTCGCCTAACTATGGAGATTTGGATCCTAGAAGATTTAGGGCCTTACCTAGGGGTGGCTTGACTGCAAGCTTGAATGCAAAAGATGGTCAACCTGCTGGAACTGATGGATCAATAGGTTCCCCAATTCAGTCAAATTCACCAAAGGTTAGGCAGGATCAAGCTGAATATATAAAGGTTTGTTTCTTTATGGCTGCATTGTTGAAGATCCACTTCTTATTTTTCAATGCATATAATTTGATTATATATCTATAAATTGTTGGAATCATCGGTAGATTGTCGTAATTAAGAACTTGTCTATTAGTGCAAATATATGAACAGTTTCATCAATGCAACCTAGAAATAACTGGATAATGTATGCTGCAATGCACCAGTAGCTCTTTTGGTTATGATTTTCTTTCAACTTTTTCTGATATCTATATCTTCATGCTTGCACATACAACAATTTGTAACATTTCAATCGTGATGTACCTATTGTCCTCATCAATTCACCCGCACAACAGATGGTGGAGGCCAGAAAATCTGCATGATCTGATAGTGGGCATGGTTGTTTGGTCCATGGAATTTAATCTGTCATAACTAGAAGAGAGACAAGGTATGATCATCATATCACTGATAGATGTGACTGCATACTGTAACATTGATGGTGATAACCGGTTCATTTATCATAAAATATGCATTATGACCAACAAACATGATAACCAACAAAGAGTTGTTGGTTATGTGGAAGAATGTGAGTTAATGCAAGTCTTAGTGTGCTACAGTTCTTGAAAAGACAGCTGCGGTCAAGGGCCTGCATAGTATATATGTGGTATGCTGGCACTTATATAGTTGGTTATTTTCTAAAAATTTGATTATAAATAAAATACATAAAATTACCAACATTGATGACAACAACAGTTAGCACTCAACACCTAATAGCCTGCTTTAGTCCACGTAAGAGTTAGTGAGTTGGTGACATATCAGCTGTATATGAGTGAGTGGACTTCCTTTTTGGCTTATGTGTGGCTTGATTTTATAGAATGACTGCACATAAGGAATGTAGTGTGGTTAGAGGATCGCATCCACATATTAGGCTGCCAACTATCTATTTTTTGAAGCATAAAGATAATATAACTCGCACTCTAGTTATGTATTCTCATATAACTTTAAATTCCACATCCTTCTCATTGCTGCAGGACTGAGTTCCTCATCAATCACATTATCATAGATCAGATATAGGTTTGATATTTGTTGATTAGGTTAAAGGGGGTCTCTTGTGTTCTGCAAGGGATGTTGAATGATTTCAAACTAGTGTCTTTGTCAGTGTTATAAACTCTTTTACATGGGTTCATATTCCCCCACTCAGTTGGAGCTATAAAGGACTGCTTACTAACTAGACTGGGTGAGGAAACTCCATAATATGGGTTTTTTACTAACCTGTCCATCCTTTAACTGCTAGCAGCACATGCTGCTGGTTAACTTCATATTTGATAAACAGAAAACAATCAAAACAATACAGCAGATATGTTGCAAATAATGCAAAAATAAGTTCATATGTGACAAACAGCAAAATATCAAAACAGTATGGGAGATATGTTGCAAGTGATGCAAAAAACTAACTAAACCAACAGCCCAAGCACCAGAAACAGCATCAACTTTATAGTTATCTGAATGATGGAATTTCAACTAAAAGGTTGGTCAATTGAAGCCTGCTCAAAACTGAGTGTGAAATTGTGTGATGTTTGGAGTACAAGGGATATCAGCTTTGACTTCCGGTTATATGCAAGATACAGCCATAGTAAATTATATTTATTTATTTTCTTTATTTGATTTATTTTCATTATTTATTTTCATTATTTTATTTTTTGGAGGTTTTCCCTTGGATGACCTTAGTGCCAATCTGACCTCCATAATAGTTATCACTCCAAGATTAAAGCCAACTGAGTGCACCCTTGGAGTGGTATATCAATTTAAATTACTAAATAGTGGAAAATCTCTCTCTCTCTCTCTCTCTCACACACACAACCTTGGCCTAGATGGCAACCTAAATAATGAATTCGTTTGAGAACACCTATTGCTACAATGATTTCTTTTTCAACATACCATAGAAATGTGTAGTGTTATGTGGCTTCATTATTTTCCATCAAAAGTGTCATGCACTGCTTCCATGCTATAGAATTTTCTAGAAACTGTTGATTCTGAATGCTGGTTCTTATAACCCTGTTTGATATTTTGGTTGGTGTCGACATCCTGTTTTCTGGATAATTGCTTGCATCTCTGATTTGATCTTAATGTAGTTGAAGGCAGTCCAAATGCAGCATTCATCTGCTCTGCAATCACAGGAACAACTCCAGCAACAACAACAGTTACAACAGGTATTGCAAAGGAATTCACTTTGCTAGTTCCTTTCTGGGTAATTTATTATTTTGCAATTTTTGAATTAATCATTGATGAGAAAATTCTTTTCCTTCTGAACCAAATTAGTGGGCTTTCAGTTCTGACAGTTTATTAATGATACCCAGACTAATAGGAAAAGGAAGCAGCCTTCTTCATCAGGAGCTGCAAATAGTACTGGAACAGGCAATACTGTGGGCCCTTCTCCCACCTCTCCTCCATCAACTCCATCAACCCATAATACTGGAGATGGAGTTGCACTTGCTGGAAATATGCATCACAGCAACAGTATGCAAAAAAGTTTGATGATGTATGGTGCAGATGGAACTGGAGGACTTGCCTCATCTTCAAATCAGATGGTATGATAGTTGACTTTTCTTTTTCTAGCTTTTTAATGTGAAATGGAGTGGTCATGCATAAAATTCCATGTTGCATGATATTACTTTTACACTAAATAACAGGATGATCTGGAACATTTTGGAGATGTTGCTTCTTTGGAAGACAATGTAGAATCTTTTTTATCTAATGATGACGGAGATGCTAGAGAAATATTTGCTGCACTAAAAAGAAGTCCTGCAGAGCCCAATCCGGGATCTTCAAAAGGTAATTATGGTACTTATATTCAGATAGGATCTTGTGTGTAGAAAAAGCATTAATGCGGGTGCACGTTTTATCTAGGTTTCACATTCACTGAGGTTAGCTCTATCCGCACAAGCAACAAAGTTGTCTGCTGCCACTTTTCTTCAGATGGGAAATTGTTGGCCAGTGCTGGGCATGAAAAGAAGGTATTGTGTACAGCTGCTTTTTTTTTGTGTAATAGTGTTTCTGGAAGTGTCAGATTTTGACATGAGTATTGACCATCAGATTTAAAAATGCCTAGATCACGGTATTCATCTTGGCTGGTGTATCTGTTTATATTGGTGGTAGAAGAACTCTGATGCAATATATTTGTGTGTATCTGTACATAAATATAATATGCTTGCACTATATTGGTGGTAGAAGAACTCTGATGCAATATATTTGTGTGTATGTGTACATAAATATAATATGCTTGCGCCTAGATGCACAATATAGATAGATTGATCTATATTTAGCCTTATCATCTTGGCAGATCCAGGGATTTTGGCTGTTACCTTGTTGAAATATCAAGAGAGAACTTTCTAATCTTTTACCATCTTGAACACACACATGCGTGCATACATATGATATCTAATCTTATTATCGAGGCAGATCATGAGACTTTGGCTGGTACACTGTTGATATATTAAGTGTCCAAATCTTTCTTTTACTATCTTGATCCCCTTCAGCAATAAAAATAAAACTCACATACATGCACACACAAGATCTCTAATCTTATTATCTTGATAGATCCTGAGATTTTGGTTCGTACAATGTTGATAACTCAATATATCAAGTGAGGCTTTCCAATCTTTCCTTTTACTTTCTTGAAAAAGTTTTGTGGTGAAGAAATATTGAAAACAGTATCTTGAAACTGTAGTTTATCTTGGTTTTATTATATTGACCTAGCTTTTCATTTCTTGTTTCCAATATATCAGCTGCGATTTCATAATATCGAGGTGGTTTTTAAATTTCCCTTTCCTTCTTAGCTGAGATAAACAGACATCATGGGTTACCAAAGCTGTAGTCACCTTTCCAAGTAGCCAATGTTTCATCATTTAATAACCTTGGTCTACATTTAAGACACAAATAATTGGTAGCAAATAAATGGAACTAATATGTTTTATCACTGTAATGGTTGTATTTCTATCATAGTACTTGGTTTAGCCTGGACTGTGATTTGAAACTTGAAAAGATGGGTGTATTAATGCAATGTATAAGGTTGTTAAGCGAGGAGGAATGGCAAGTAAAGTGCTCTTGGCTCTTTAAATGGCAATGCAAATAAATCGTTTCTGCTGCATATTTATAATGATGACAGTAATATGATTGAAGAGACTTTGTCACTCAGATGTGAAAATTTTCTATAATTCTATGCTCTGAAGTTTCATTATTTTAGTGGCATATGCTTGTGCCAGATGATGATTGACCTGCCAATTGCCTGGTTGCATGAATATTTTCCTGTTCAGTATCTTGCATGAATCTTGTACTGTTCTTCAGTATTAATCTGGTAAGTTTGGGTTTGCTTACCAACTTGTATTTTATGTGCAGGCTATTCTCTGGAACATGGACTCTTTCCAGACTGAAAGCACTCCTGAAGAACATAAGGATATTATCACAGATGTTCGTTTTAGGCCAAACTCAACTCAGCTGGCAACGTCTTCTTTTGATAGAACTGTGCGATTGTGGAATGCAGCAGATGTATGACCTCAACTTTCACAACTTCAGAAGAAATGCATTTAATAATCAAGTGTAGCTTGTTATATTTGCATTCTTTCTTTATCTTTCTTCTTCTTTTAATGCTTTGAAGCCAACCCATTTATTATATATATTTTTTCATATACTTTATTTGTCTTGTTTTATTTGCAAATATAACTTTTGGCTTTCCATCATGAGTAATAGACTTGTAATCCTAATCATCTTGCGGAATTCACTTTTGTGACTTGTTTCTTCTAACTATTTTTGCTTATATGTGCAGCAGTCTTACTGTTTTGGTTGGTTTTATTCGGCATAATCATATAGTTTTGGCAGGGAATGATTTTTATGTCTGATCTTATGAATTCTATTTTTCTTTTAGGAGCAAGAATTTGCTATAGCTTAAGCATTTGCCGGACATTATGGATCACAGATGTTGAGGAGTCTGTTTCATCACTAGAGCTTAAAATATTTTAAAGCAAGGTTTTAAATCATATGAGATGGGGTCGTTCCGGTTTTTTCATAAAATAGAACATGCCGGCGTCCTGGCACTTGGGACATAGGGTGTCCCAAAACATGCCAATAGAGATGTTGGGATGATGGTGGAACGGTCCCGATTTAACACTTGGGACAACAATTCGTCTTAGCATCCTACAGGATGTTCCGTTGGCCTTGTTTTAAAGTATACTGGCATCTACATCTTGGAACATTTTCAGCAAAAATGAACTAATAAAGAACCTATCATACATTTCTGTACAAATAAGGCGGAAGATTCTTTCCTAGAAAAGAAGTCATCATAATTGTGCCTTTGAACTTCTTTCCAAATGCCATTCCCCATATTTGATATAAAATCAATCTGTACAGATTTTGGGAAGAGCAGAGAGAAGTGGTCCCACTATTTTTAAGATAATAGGTAATATTGATCGATAAAAAGTTGACAAATGTATTAATGTATTATTGTATTTCTAGATGCCAGTCCCCATTGAAATTACCTAAGTGATTCGGATGATACATTTTCTATCAAGGTCTGTTGTCTTGCTATTGGAACCCATATTGGTACCACACGGGTAAAATGTCAGTATGTTTAACATGCAGGTTGGTTCAACATACTAAGACTCGGTACGTGCCACTGTCGAGTCTTGGTTCAGTATTAGCATGGTATAGTATGCTCGGCATGGTGCGGTATGCAATGCTATGCTATACCATATTTCCTTTAACACTTAAGTGATTTAGATGGTATGTATCCTGCAATGGTTAAGTTAAAGCTGATAATAATTGTGAAGTATTCTTGTCAAAAATCAAGAATGCACAAAAGATCCTCCCATTTTTTTTCTTGGTAGAAAAACACGCTTTAAGAATGTACAGTAGAGTCTAAGTGAGGCAACTATGTTACTATACTGATCCATTGGACAGGGGACTTCCATGAATGGGCTGATTTGCAAGATAGTTCATAGGCTGGTTGCCCTAATGGACAACATTGTAAGATATGAACATGGATACTTGGTGATGTCATTCACTTTAATTCATGTGCGGAGAAGCCTTTAGTGTGACATTGTATTGAGGATATTTAGAAACTTTTGTCATTAATTTGTCATGCATGATAATAATTATGTATCTATCTTAAAATAATCTTGGCTCAAATTATGCACTGCACATTTCCCTTTCTTATCTGTAAGCTTTAATTACACATCTAGCTTAAAATAATCTTGGCTCAAATTAATGCTGTTCTTGAATCTTTATAATGTGGCTTTGATTATTTTGGTGCTTAGTTTTGAACCGGTGATGACAAATAAAAATGATTTTGTGATCATCAACTGGTCACTTTTGTCTCTCTCATTGACTGTATTTGGGCTGCCTATAATTGTTTATTCCATCCCTCTAGGGAATCTTATCAACAACCTTGCTGTCTGCCTGCTGGGCAAATCCTGATCAAATAGCTGCACTTTAACCGAAACTTTATTTACTAGTAGATGGGTATCTTGTGCTTTTGACTATAAATTTCTGAGTTTTTTCTTTAAACTGCTTTTTTTGTTTTTATAATATGTCATAATATTAGAGGTCTTAATGTTTTCGTCTCTGCAGATTGATAATTGGATGTTTTGTTAAAAATATCCCTTCTCTCATATGACTTTCTCTGCTAGTTTGAAATGCATGTCAAATATGATAAAGAGATGCTTTTAACACAATTTTTCGACTTTTTGCAGCCTGGTTATTGTTTGCATGTATTCAGTGGGCACAACTCCCAAGTGACATCTCTTGACTTTCATCCAAAGAAGACAGATCTCCTTTGCTCTTGTGATGGCAATGGTGAAATTCGATTGTGGAGTGTCAACCAGTTTTCTTGTTCACGTGTTTCTAAGGTCAGTTTTTATGATTATGCTTTCATTGTCTCAACTTTAGTTGTCATCGGTTGTGCTCATTTCTTGAATAGTTGATTCTATATTGTTGGTCAAACAGGGTGGTACAGTACAAGTTAGGTTTCAGCCTAACATTGGACAGTATTTAGCTGCGGTAGCGGACAAGGTGGTGTCTATTTTTGATGTTGAGACAGACAGAAAGATGTTCACATTGCAGGCAATTCAATATACATCAATAACATCTATCACAAGCTTTTCTTCTTTTTGGAAAAAAAAAATGAAATAACCAAGTGAATTCATTAAACTTTTGCCATCCAATAAGATTAGCAAATCATTTTTGTAAATTCCCTTTCATTTTATATATCCAGGGCCATAACAAGGAAGTGCAATCTATTTGCTGTGACAATAGTGGGGAATTTCTTGCTGCTGTTAGTCAGGATTGTGTAAGGGTGTGGTCGTTATCAACAGGAGCCTGCATTCATGAGCTAAGCTCCAATGGAAACAAATTTCATTCGTGCATTTTTCATCCAAAGTACACTGAGCTTTTGGTTATTGGAGGCCATCAGGTAATTATGGTTTATTTTCAACTGCATTGATACAGATAACATCATATACGCTCAGTAGGTGACTTATTTAGTATCCATAATTGCCATGCGTTGATAAGGATCATATGATAAGAGAATTTGATGGTAATGAGAAAGTTCAATTAGTAGTTCAGACTAAAAGAGTGCTATAGAAAACTATTTAAATATAAAAATAGAGAAGCATATGAAAATTATAAGATGGCTAAAAAAGAACTTAAAAAGATGGTACGGAAGGCTAGATGTAAGGCATATGAGGAATTATATCATAAGTTAGAAACTAAAGATGGAGAGAGAGACATATAAAATTGCAAGAGTAAGAAACAAAAAAACTAAAGATATGTTTCAGGTTAAATGCATTAAAGATGATGATTAAAAAGTAGATAATTTAGGATGTCTTATTAGCTCTATTGAGGATAAAGGTATGATGTATACTTATAGAATTAGGACATCTGAAGTAAATAAGGCTACAAAAAAATAAAAGTAGAAAAAGCTGGGGGATTGGATAAGATTCCTATTAAAATTTGAAAATGTTTAGGTAATGCTGGAGTAAAGTAAGTGACAAATTTATTTAATAGGATTTTAGAAACTAAAAAGATGCCTAATGAATGGAGAAAGAGCATTATAGTACCAATTTATAAGAATAAATGAGATATTCAAAATTGCTCTAATTATTATGGTATCAAACTCATGAGTCATACTATAAAACTTTGGGAGAGTAATTGAACATATGTTGAAATGTACTGCAAAAATGCTAGAGAATTAATTTGGTTTTATGCTAGAAAGATCGATCATAGAAGCTATTTTCCTTCTTAGGAGGTTAATGGAGATGTATAGAGTAAAAAAACAAGATCTTTATATGGATTTTATTGATTTAGAGAAAGCATATAATAGGGTCTCTAGCAAAATCTTGTGGTGGATGCTAAAAAAGAAAAGAGTTCCTATTAGGTATATTAACATAATAAAAGATATGTATGATGGGGCAGTTAGTAATATAAAAAATATTGATGGTAATACTAGTGAATTTTCTATTACAGTAGACTTACATCAGAGTTCTGCTCTTACTCCCTATCTTTTTACTTTAGTTATAAATGAGCTTATTAGACATATTCAAGTTCATATTTCATGATGCATGTTATTTGTAGATGATATAGTACTATTAGATGAAACTAAGGCTGAAGTTAGTTGTGAGTTAGAACTATGGTGAAATGTATTAGAATTTAAAGGTTTTAGGTTAAAAAAAAACAAAGATAGAATTCATGAAATGCAATTTTAGTACAATTAGAAATGAAGATGAATATATAATACAAATTGAGAACCATGAAGTTACTAAAAATGATCAATTTTGGTATTTAGGTTCGATTATTTATAAGGAAGGAGAGATTGAGAATGATGTTGTTTATAGGATTAAAGTAAGTTGGATAAAATGAAGAAATGCAATTAGGATATTATGTGATCGTAGAGTATCTACTAAGTTGAAGAGAAAGTTTTATATGACAGCCATAAGACCATCTATGCTTTATGGCACGAAATGTTGGGCAGTTAGAAAAATACCTGTAAATAAGATGAATGTGGTGGAAATAAGAATGTTAAGATGGATGTGTGGTAATATAAGAAAAGATAGAATAAAAAATGAAATCATTCGTAAAAAGGTAAAGGTAGCTCCAATGAAGGATAAATTAAGAGAAGGACGACTTAAATGGTTTGGACATGTGCAACGTAGATTTCGAGATACATCTGTGCAAAAGAATGACTTGATATATGTAGAGAAAAAAAGGTAAAAGTTGACCGAAAATCACATGAAAGGAGGTAATAAAGAAAGACTTAGAATTTTTGCATTTTACAAAAAATATGACTTAAAAAAGAATTGAATGGAGAAAAAGGATTCATGTAGCCGACTCCAACTAGTTTGGGATTAAGGCTTTGTTGTTGTTGTTAATTAACTAACCATGATAGGAGCGTTCTTAAGTGCTTTAGAATATAACCTCCATATCGTAGTTTTGGCTGCTCTGTTCTGCTTTTGGGTGACAACCCTAAAACTTTTGCCAACATAAAGAATTTAGGGCCCATTTTCTTCCCTCATGTTACATTTTCATCTGATCTTTTATTCTTCTAATTCTATTTTTGTATAATTGGATTGGAAATGTGATATAATATTTAGAATAAAAAAGACAAAGGTCTTTCGTACTGATTGAATTGGTAAGGAACTGGTATAATACCAAGTTTAGATTCGGTATGAGCCGAATGAGTCTGAACCTTGTTGAACCATTGTATACCGCTTGATACTGATCCGTACTGCTTGATACTGATCCGTACTACTTGATACTGAGTGATGTTAAGTTATGAGTGAAAAAAAGAATGGGCATCCTAAATTGATATGAGGTTTATACTATATCATATCATATCGAACCGATAATTTACCAATACATATCTTGGTACCGATTTTGCGAACTTTGAAAAAAGACAATCCATTCTATTTGGTAGTTTTGGTATCTGCATGTATTAAAGAGTACTAATCTCTTCCATTATAAACTCTTATTATGTACGTAGATGCTTTGCTAGCAGGCAGATAATCATGTTTATGTTTGCTGCACTGCTGCCTTGCAGCATGCTTTTTAAAGTGGAGGACGCATCTTCTTTTAATGTTGCAGCTATTCACTACCATGACATTTTGCATTTTCATCTAGAACTCTAAGCAAAATCTGGGAAGCCAATGAAAAAGCCAACTTGGTTCTTCATGTTCTTTGATGGTTGGCATGGTTACTTGTTGTACTTGGGAAACCTGATATGTCATTTTTTGTGGTTCCATTTTGTGGCCGGCAATCTGGACTGTTTGTCTTTTATTTGATTGCATGCTTTTTGCTAATTTTAGTTCTGTATTCTTTCAATTCTTGCAGTCTTTGGAACTGTGGAATCTGTCACACAACCAAACCATGACGGTCCAGGCACATGAAGGTTTGATTGCAGCACTTGCACAGTCACCGGCTACAGGAATGGTGGCCTCTGCTAGCCATGACAAGTCTGTTAAGTTGTGGAAGTAAAACATTGGAGGTGTTTTGGCCTTGCAATGTTGCTGCCAGCATTCTCACAAAATTTCAGGTTAAAAGAAAGGAAGAAATAATGTAGTCTATACTTTGTTGGTTGTTTGATAGCAAATAAAAGTGGTGGGAGGCGTTTGTGAAGGTGAGTGGCGAAGGGTATATGTATGCGAAGGATGGGTTGTCGTGTTGTTATTGGTAGGGATGGTGTTGGACGCTAGGGGAAGGATTCACTTTGTTTTGATCTTTAATTTATATAACCTATATAAATTATAAACCATATAATTTAGTGTTTATTTGTAGAAATAGTGGAGTCTGATGAGGGTGGTAAATCTATGTTGGCTTGCTTATGGAAATCATCCCATCATAGCAGGTATGAACGCATGAAAATCTACTGGCAGATATGATCCTTCACGCGGCCCTCAGATGATGGATTTTTCTGTGGACTGAAAAATGCGATGATTCATGGACAGCGAATGTGCTAGCATATTTTTCACCAACATGGCAGGTGATAAGAAAGTATCAAACATCGCTTGCATATTTTTCACCAACATGGCAGGTGATAAGAAATTATCAAACATCACTTCTATTCTAGATTCTCCTGGGGGAAAGATGGAGGAAAGACGGAAGAATTGGGCAGCATCCAGAAAGATGATGTTTAAACGATACTGACGGCAAGGGGAAGCGTTGGGAGGGGTGACCATTGGTAAAACGAAATAGAACGAAAGAGAATGTATCGTCTTGATTTCTTATGAATGACGTAGACTCGCTGTAGAAAAGTATCGGGGACGCAGTTTTTCATATTGTTAACATTTCGCAGGGTTAATTTTTATTTTCAATACAAAATATCGTTAATGATATACTCTACTTCCAGCAAATAGCCCCCTCGTTGCTGAGGCTTGGGTCACGATGCTTTACAGCTTTTTTTGTTTTTTGTTTTTTGTTTTTTGTTTTTTGTTTTTTGTTTTTTTTTTTTTTTTGGAGCCTTGTGACCAAAAGTGATTTCCTTACATTAATAAATTTTTTTTTTTTTTTTCTCAAGGAGAACGTGTCGCTGGGATGATTGATTTTTTTTGGTGCAGGATGTTACACATGATTAGATTTTTGGTGCTAGATATTCTACAATTCTTTCAACATTTTGAACAGGGGACGGTTTGATCTGTCCACCCCAGATGCAAAGGCATCTTTCTTTCTTTCTTTCTTTTTTTTTTCTTTTTTTTTTTTTTTCTGAGTTGTTGCAAATGATGCACAGTGATTGCTGGTAATGGCTTAGGAGCGCCGGTCCCACGTAGTTGTAACCATTTACAGATTTTCAAAAATAAAAATCATACAGCTTCAGGATAAAATATTTGTTTGATGCTGAGTTCTTCATATGAAGCTCAACATGAAACCTTGGTTGTTAAAATTGTTCATCAGTTGGGTTGGATGGTCTATCTACGGAGAATGTCATTTGTTGATTTATTTAAATTTTATTTTATATTTATCTATTAATGCCGTTTTATTGTCAGTTGATTCACCACGAAATTATTATTACTAAAATTATCTGTGAGGGGCTGGGAAAGAGCTGTCCTTAGGTTTCCTCTCTCTCTTTTTTTTATTTTTTCTTTCTTTCTTTCTCATTAAAAAAATATTTTTACCTTCTACCAGTGGCTTTTCTTTTTATCGACCCTTGGATCTATATGCCTAATTAAAAAAAACCTTCTGACGACCCCCACCCCCATAATGCGCACGCAGTTTCTCCAGGTAGCCGTACAGTACATAGTGAGCAAAGAGCCATCTTAAATAGACCTTTTTGTTAGAGCTTGATTCCCTTGGTCAAGACCCTACCAGATGTTTAATTTTAGGTATATGATATTATTCCTTTTTGAAGATGTCTAATAGCCTTGCTGGCTACGCTTTTGGTGCGCTTACTTCTATCTGGGTTTGAGCCATTTGCCGTCGCTAGCGTTATGCTTGAAACAAGTGTTATATCTTCTAATGGTTAACGAAGGCTTACAGCGTTAGATATAAGCTGTAAAACTGGTTGTAGGGACGTCTCTTAAAAGTTGTAGACGCGTGCGTCTATCGGTGAGCGAAGAAGCAAGCCGGATGGCAGAGGCCAAAAGCGGAGGAGCGGCTGCTGCATTTAACAAAGTCTCAATGAGTAATACTGGGTCCCAGACCCAACCAAATGGAAATGGATAATCTACGTTGACCGCCGATCTAATTTCCACCCATCTCTCACATATTGCTGGAGTCCTCCTCCTTCCAATTCGTTTCGATCATTTGCCCTCTCGATGCCGCTATCACTTCAATGCGACTCGCTTATAATCGTAAATAAAGATGCATGTCTTATCACTCTTCTTGATGCATGTTAATTAGGAGGCGTCAAGTTTATGGAGGCTTTTTCCTCCCTCTTCTTTCTCGTGGATTAAAATCTAATGAGTTCGCAAGAAATGTATGCACTCAACAAAAGAATTCACACGAGAGGTAAAAAAAAGTTCATTTGCTTGTTATTTTCACCTTTCTTCTAAAATATAAATACTAATATGCCAATCATTATCCGCATGAAAGAAGCCTTGAGGCAAAGCCATATGTAAATTAACGACCGCTCCAAATCCGGGAGTTTTTGGTGAAGATTTTGGACGAGTCAAAAATAGGACCTGTCAAAAGGTAAGCAAAACTAATGATAGATGCATCTAAATTATAGGTTGCTCCATTTCTTTGAAAACCTAAGATATATATATATATATGACTGACCGGTGATTGCGATCTGGGCAACGATTAGTTCACAATTATTCCAAGCTTGAAAGTTTCAAACTAAAATCAGTAGTATCTGCCGAGGTCCAAAATATTTTAGTTCAAAAGGCCAACCGTTAACAATCATACAATTTTGATGATGATCATCTCTACAAGTATAGGTTGATTAGTTCCGGCTCTAAAATAATCAAACGAACCCCAACTACTAACGATGGCTCTTCCAAAAGCTTG
>JACVBY030000159.1:0-96701 GCA_017589505.3 Metroxylon sagu
CTTTACTCTTCCCATGAAATAAAAGGCTTCACACTTCGGTCACATGACTTGAGAAGTAGTATTGACCCTCTCTATTATGCTGTTCTCCCTAAATCAAATATCTAAACAATTCATGGGGCCCTTCAAAGTTTATAAAGAGAAAAGTATACACTGCACCCTGATAACCCATCTCAGGAGTTATCGGCTCGCTAGTGGAATCTTCAAGGCTTCAAGTAATCACTCCCCAATGCTCACTAGTTCTCCAAAACACCGGATTAATAGACTAACTTAGAGACTCTAGCTCGCTAGTTGGTACCTTTATATGCACTCAAACGACCTTAACAACGATCTGGATAAACACGGTATAAACTCGCAATTCCCACATCAAGGCAAAGTCCTACATAAGATGCTGTCCTTTCATAGGAGATGATTTAAAGAGCATGCAGCAAGTATAACCTTAATGAAAAGTACTAATTGAGGACTACAGAAAACAAAAAAGGATAGCTCTTGTCTCAAGCCTTAATCAATCCAACTAGATTCCTGCATCGAATGGAGCCTCAGCCAACCCAGTTGCGGCCATGCTCTCGTTTCGAGCCTGATTCGATCCAAATGGATTTCTGGTCGGAATCAAGCTTCAGTCGACCCAATTGGACCCATGCTCTCATTTTCAACCTAGCATGACCCAGTTGGATTCCTACTCTGAATCAAGTCTCAGTCGACCCAATTGGAGCAATAGGCTTATTTGGAGCCTAACCCGATGCAATTAGATTCCTACTTCAAATGGAGCCTTGGTCAACCCAATTGGAGCCATGCTCTTGATTGAGGCTTGAGACAAGAGCATAGTTCCAATTGGATCGGGTGAGGCTTGAAACAAGAGCATTGCTCTAACTGGGTCTATTGAGGCTCCATTTGGAATAGGAATCTAATTGGGTTCATTGAGGTTTGAGACATGAGCATGGCTCCAATTGGTTTGGCTAAGGCTTGAAACGAAAGCATATCTCCAACTGGATCAATTGGGGCTCTATTCGAAGCAGGAATCCAATTGGATTGAGTTAGTCGATCCAGTTGTAGCAATTCTCTCATTTTGAGCCTCAACCAAACCAATTGGACTAAGGTCTTGTCTCAAGCCTCAATCAACCCAACTCGATTACTACTCCGAATGGAGCCTCAATCGACCCAATTGGAGCAATGTTCTCATTTAGAGTCTCAGCCAAATCAATTGGAGCCATGACCATTCAAACCAATACAGTAAAGGAAAGGCAACGTACCTCTGTTATCTTTCAATCAGGCAAGTGCTCCCACAAGACAAGAGGTTTTACTCTTCCCACAAAACAAAAGGCTTCACTCTGTCGTCACACAACTTGTGAAGCAGTATTGATCCTCTCTATTATGTTGTTCTCCTTAAATCAAATACCTAAACAATTCATGGGGCCCTTCAAAGTTTATAAAGAGAAAAGGATACTCTACACCCTAATAACCCATCTCAAGAGTTATCGGCTCGCTAGTGGAACCTTCAAGGCTTCAAGTAATCACTCCTCAATGCTCACGAGCTCTCTAAAACAACGGATTCGCAAACCAACTTAGAGACTTTAGCTCACCAATGGTACCTTTATTGGCACTCAAACCACCTTAACAATGACCTGGTTAAACATGGTCTAAACTCGCAATTCCTACATCAAGGCGAAGTCCTACCTAAGATGCTGTCCTTCCACGGGGGATGGTTGAAAGAGCGTAGCAAGCATAACCTACGATGGAAAGCACTAACCGAGGACTACAGGAAACAAAAAAGGATAGCTCTTGTGTCAAGCCTCAATCAATCCAACTAGATTCCTGCACCGAATGGAGCCTTAGATGACCCAATTGGATCCATGCTCTCGATTCAAGCCGATCCAATCAGATTCTTGATCGAAATCGAGCTTCGGTCAACCCAATTGGACCCATGTTCTAGTTTTCTGCCTAACTTGACACAGTTGGATTCCTGCTCTGAATCGAGTCTCAATCGACCTAATTAGAGCGATAGCCTCGTTTCGAGCCTAACCGACCCAATTGGATTCCTACTTCAAATGGAGCCTCAGTCGACCCAATTGGATTCCTACTTCAAATGGAGCTTCCGTCGACCCAATTGGAGCCATGCTCTTGATTAAGGATTGAGATGAGCATGGCTCCAATTGGATCTGGTGAGTCTTGAAACAAGAGCATTGCTCTAACTAGTTCGACTGAGGCTCCATTCAGATCAACTATCTAATCGGGTTCATTGAAACTTGAGACAAGATCATGGCTCTAATTTGTTTGGCTGAGGCTCGAAACGAGAGCATATCTCCAACTAGGTCAACTGAGGCTCCATTCGAAGAAGGAATCCGATTGGGTTGAGTTAGTCGACCCAGTTGGAGCAATTCTCTCATTTTGAGCCTCAACCGAACCAATTGGAGCCATGCTCTTGTCTCAAGCCTCAATCAAACCAATTCCATTCCTGCTCAGAATGGAACCTCAGTCGACCCAGTTGATGCAATGCTCTCGTTTCGAGCCTCAGCCAAATCAATTGGAGCCGTGACCATGCAAACCAATACAGTAAAGAAAAGGGAACATATTTTTGTTATCTTTCAATCAGGCAATTCCTCCCACGAGATAAGAGGCTTTACTCTTCCCACGAAATAAAAGGCTTTACTCTTCCATCATACGACTTGAGAAGTAGTATTGACCCTCTCTATTATGTTGTTCTCCCTAAATCAAATATCTAAACAATTCATGGGGCCCTTCAAAGTTTATAAAGAGAAAAGGATATACTGCTCCCTGATAACCCATCTCAATAGTTATCAGCTCACTAGTGGAACCTTCAAGGCTTCAAGTAATCACTCCCCAATGCTCACGAGCTGTTCAGAACACCAGATTCACAGACCAACTTAGAGACTCTAGCTTGCCAGTGGTACCTTCATTGGCACTCAAAGCACCTTAACAATGACCCAATTAAACACGGTCCAAACTCGCAATTCTCACATCAAGGCGAAGTCCTACCTAAGATGCTATCCTTTCATAGGAGATGATTCAAAGAGCATGCAGCAACCATGACCTACAATGAAAAGCACTAACTGAGGACTACAGGAAACAAAAAAGGATAGCTCTTGTCTTAAGCCTCAATCAATCCAACTAGATTCCTGCACGGAATGGATCCTCAGCCAACCCAGTTGTAGCCATGCTTTCGATTCGAGCCTGATTCAATCCAATCAGATTCCTCATCGGTATCGAGCTTCAGTTGACCCCCGTGGACTCATGCTCTCATTTTCAGCCTAACGTGACCCAGTTCGATTCCTGCTCTGAATCGAGTCTCAATCGACCCAATTGGAGCGATGGCTCGTTTGGAGCCTAACCCGACCTAATTAGATTCCTACTTCAAATGGAGCCTTGGTAGACCCAACTGGAGCCATGCTCTTGATTGAGGCTTGAGACAAGAGCATGGCTCCAATTGGATCAGGTGAGGCTTGAAACAAGAGAATTGCTCCAACAGGGTTGATTGAGGCTCCATTTGGAGCAGGAATCTAATTGGGTTCATTGAGGTTTAAGAGAAGAGAATGGCTCCAATTGGTTCGGCTGAGGCTCGAAATGAGAACATATCTCCAACTGGATCAATTAAGGCTCCATTCAAAGCAGGAATCTGATTGGGTTGAGTCAGTCGACCCAGTTGAAGCAATTCTCTTGTTTTGAGCCTCAACTGAACCAACTAGAGTCATGCTCTTATCTCAAGCCTCAATCAACCCAATTCGATTCCTGCTCTGAATGGAGCCTCAGTCGACCCAATTGGAGCAATGCTCTCGTTTCAAGTCTCAACCAAATCAATTGGAGCCATGACCATGCAAACCAATACATTAAAGGAAAATGAACATACCTATGTTATCTTTCAATCAGGCAAGTGCTCCCACAAGACAAGAGGCTTTACTCTTCCCTAGAAATAAAAGGCTTTACTCTTCCATCATACGACTTGAGAAGTAGTATTGACCCTCTCTATTATGTTGTTCTCCCTAAATCAAATACCTAAACAATTTATGGGGCCCTTCAAAGTTTATAAAGAGAAAAAAAGGATACACTGCATCCTAATAACCCATCTCAAAAGTTATCGGCTCGCTAGTGGAACCTTCAAGGCTTCAAGTAATCACTCCCAAATGCTCACGAGCTCTCCAAAACATCAGATTCCCATACCAACTTAGAGACTCTAGCTTGCCAATGGTACCTTCACTAGCACTCACACGATCTTAACAATGATTCGGTTAAACACGGTCTAAACTCGCAACTCTCACATCAAGGCGAAGTCCTACCTAAGATGCTATCCTTTCACAGGAGATGATTCAAAGAGCATGCAGCAAGCATAACTTACGATGGAAAGCAATAACTGAGGACTACAGGAAACAAAAAAAGGAGAGGTCTTGTCTCAAGCCTCAATCAATCCAAATAGATTCCTGCACCGAATGGCGCCTCAGTTGACCCAGTTGGATCCATGCTCTCGATTTGAGCCTGACTCGATCCAATCGAATTCCTGATCGAAATCGAGATTCAGTTGACCTAATTGGACCCAAGCTCTCGTTTTCAGCCTAATGCGACCCAGTTGGATTCCTGCTCTGAATCGAGTCTCAGTCGACCCAATTTGATTCCTACTTCAAATGAAGCCTCGATCGACCCAATTGGAACCATGCTCTTGATTGAGGCTTGAGACAAGAGCATGGCTCCAATAGGATCGGGTGAGGCTTGAAACAAGAGCATTGCTCCAACTAGGTCGATTGAGGCTCCATTCAAAGTAGGAATCTAATTGGGTTCATCAAGGCTTGAGACAAAGAGCATGGCTCCAATTGGTTCGCTGAGGCTCGAAACAGGAGCATATCTCCAACTAGGTCAACTGAGGCTCCATTTGAAGTAGGAATCCAATTGGGTTGACTCAACCCAGTTGGAGCAATTCTGTCGCTTTAAGCCTCAACCAAACAATTGGAGCCATGCCCTTGTCTCAAGCCTCAATCAACCCAATTCGATTCCTGTTCCGAATGGAGCCTCAGTCGACCCAGTTGGATCAATGCTTTCATTTTGAGCCTTAGCCAAATCAATTGGAGCCATGACCATGCAAACCAATAAAGTAAAGAAAAGGGAACGTATCTCTATTATCTTTCTATCAGGCAAGTCCTCCCATGAGACAAGAGGTTTTACTCTTCCCACAAAATAAAAGGCTGACTTGAGAAGTATTTTTGACCCTCTCTATTATGCTGTTCTCCCTAAATCAAATACCTAAACAATTCATGGGCCATTCAAAGTTTATAAAGAGAAAAGGATACACTGCACCCTAATAACCTATCTCAAGAGTTATCGGCTCGCTAGTGGAACCTTCAAGGCTTCAAGTAATCACTTCCCAATCCTCACAAGCTCTCCAGAACACTGGATACCTAGACCAACATAGAGACTCTAGCTCACCAGCGGTACCTTTATTGGTGCTCAAACGACCTTAACAACGACTCGGTTAAACACGGTCTAAACTCGCAATTCCCACATCAAGGCAAAGTCCTACCTAAGATGCTGTCCTTTCATAGGAGATGATTCCAAGAGCATGCAGCAAGCATAACCTACGATGGAAAGCACTAACTGAGGACTACAGGAAACAAAAAAGGATAACTTTTGTCTCAAGCCTCAATCAATCCAACTAGATTCCTGTACCGAATGGAGCCTCAACCAACCCAGTTGCATTCATTTTCTTGATTCGAGCTTGACTCGATCCAATTGAATTCCTAGTCAGAATCAAGCTTCAGTCGATCCAATTGGACCCATGCTACTGTTTTCAGCCTAATGCGACCCAATTGGATTCCTGAATCGAGTCTCAATCGACCCATTGGAGTGATAGGCTCGTTTTGAGCCTAACTCGACCCAATTGGATTCCTACATCAAATGGAGCCTCGGTCGACCCAATTCGAGCCATGTTCTTGATTGCGGCTTGAGATAAGAGGATGGCTCCAATTGGATTGGGTGAGGCTTGAAACAAGAGCATTGCTCCAACTGGGTCGATTGAGGCTCCATTCAGAGCTGGAATCTAATTGGGTTCATTAAGGCTTGAGACAAGAGTACGGCTCCAATTGGTTCGGCTAAAGCTCGAAACGTGAGCATATCTCCAACTGGGTCAACTGAGGCTCCATTCAAAGCAGGAATCCAATTGGGTTGAGTTAGTTGACCTAGTTAGAGCAATTCTCTCATTTTGAGCCTCAATTGAACCAATTGGAGCCATGCTCTTGTCTCAAGCCTCCATCAACCCAATTCGATTCCTGCTCCGAATGGAGCCTCAATCAACTCAATTGGAGCAATGCTCTCGTTTCGAGCCTCAGCCAAATCAATTGGAGCAATGACCATGCAAACTTATACAATAAAGAAAAGGGAACGTATCCCTGTTATCTTTCGATCAGGTAAGTCCTCCTGTGAGACAAGAGGCTTTACACTTCCCACGAAATAAAAAGGCTTTACTCTTCTGTGACATGACTTGAGAAGTAGTATTGACCCTCTCTATTATGCTATTCTCTCTAAATCAAATACCTAAATAATTCATGGGGCCCTTCAAAGTTTATAAAGTGAAATGGATACACTGCACCCTAATATCCCATCTCAATAGTTATCAGCTCGCTAGTGGAACCTTCAAGGCTTCAAGTAAACACTCCCCAATGCTCACCATCCCTCCAGAGCACTGGATTCATAGACTAACTTAGAGACTCTAGCTCATCAGTGGTACCTTCATTGGCACTCAAACGACCTTAACATTGACCCTGCTAAACACGGTCTAAACTTGCAACTCCCACATCAAGGTGAAGTCCTACCTAAGATGCTATCTGTCCTTCCATGGGAGATGGTTCAAAGAGCATGCAGCAAGCATAACCTACAATGGAAAGCACTAACTGAAGACCACAGGAAACAAAAAATATAGCTCTTGTCTCAAGCCTCAATCAATCCAACTAGATTCCTGCATCGAATAGAGGCTCAGCCGACCCAGTTGGAGCAATGCTCTCGATTCGACCCTGCCTCGATCCAATCGGATTTCTGGTCGAAATCGAGCTTCAGTCGACCCAATTGGACCCATGCTCTCGTTTTCAGCCTAACACGACACAGTTGGATTCCTGCTCTGAATCGAGTCTCAACTGACCCAATTGGAGCGATAGGCTTATTTCGAGCCTAACTCGACCCAATTGGATTCCTACTTCACATGGAGCCTCGGTCGACCCAATTGGAGCCATGCTCTTGATTGAGGCTTGACACAAGAGCATGGCTCCAATTGGATTGGGTGAGGCCTGAAACAAGAGCATTGCTCCAACTGGGCCGACTGAGGCTCCATTCGGAGCAGGAATCTAATTGGGTTCATTGAGGCTTGAGAAAGAGCATGGCTCCAATTGGTTTGGCTGAGGCTCGAAACAAGAGCATATTTCCAACTGGGTCAATTGAGGCTCCATTTGAAGCAGGAATCCAATTGGGTTGACTCAACCCAGTTCGAGCAATTCTGTCGTTTTGAGCCTTAACCAAACAATTGGAGCCATGCCCTTGTCTTAAGCCTCAAACAACCCAATTCGATTCCTGCTCTGAATGGAGCCTCAGTCGACCCAGTTGGAGCAATGCTCTCATTTTGAGCCTTAGCCAAATCAATTGGAGCCATGACCATGCAAACCAATAAAGTAAAGAAAAGGGCATATCTCTATTATCTTTCTATCAGGCAAGTCCTCCCATGAGACAAGAGGCTTTACTCTTCCCACAAAATAAAAGGCTAACTTGAGAAGTAGTATTGACCCTCTCTATTATGTTGTTCTCCCTAAATCAAATACCTAAACAATTCATGGGGCCATTCAAAGTTTATAAAGAGAAAAGAATACACTGCACCCTAATAACCCATCTCAAGAGTTATCGGCTCGCTAGTGGAACCTTCAAGGCTTCAAGTAATCACTCCCTAATGCTCACAAGCCCTCCAGAACACTAGATACCTAGACCGACATAGAGACTCTAGCTCACCAGTGGTACCTTTATTGGCGCTCAAATGACCTTAACAACGTCCCAGTTAAACACGGTCTAAATTCGCAATTCCCACATCAAGGCGAAGTCCTGCCTAAGATGCTGTCCTTTCATGGGAGATGGTTCCAAGAGCATGCAGCAAGCATAACCTACGATGGAAAACACTAAGGACTACAGGAAACAAAAAAGGACAGCTTTTGTCTCAAGACTTAATCAATCCAACTAGATTCCTGCACCGAATGGAGCCTCAGCTGACCCAGTTGGATTCATTTTCTTGACTCGATCTTGACTCGATCCAATCGGATTCCTGGTCGGAGTCGAGCTTCAATCAACCCAATTGGACCCATGCTATCATTTTTAGCCTAATGCGACCCTATTGGATTCCTGCTCTAAATCGAGTCTCAGTCGACCCAATTGGAGTGATAGGCTCGTTTCAAGCCTAACTCAACCCAATTGGATTCCTACATCAAATGGAACCTCGATCGACCCAATTGGAGCCATGTTCTTGATTGAGGCTTGAGACAAGAGCATGGCTCCAATTGGATCGGTTGAGGCTTGAAACAAGAGCATTGCTCCAACTGGGTTGACTGAGGCTCCATTTGGAGTAGGAATCCAATTGGATACATTGAGGCTTGGGATAATAGCATGGCTCCAATTGGTTCGACTGAGGCTTGAAACGAGAGCATATCTCCAACTGGGTCAACTGAGGCTCCATTCGAAGCAAGAATCCAGTTGGGTTGAGTCAGTCAACCCAGTTGCAGCAACTCTCTCGTTTTGAGCCTCAACCAAACCAACTGGAGCCTGCTCTTGTCTCAAGCCTCAATCAACCCAATTCGATTACTGCTCCGAATGGAGCCTAAGTCGACCTAGTTGGAACAATGTTCTCATTTTAAGCCTCAGCCAAATCAATTGGAGCCATGACCATGCAAACTAATATAGTAAAGAAAAGGGAACGTATCTCTATTATCTTTCAATCAGGCAAGTCCTCCCATGAGACAAGAGCCTTTACTCTTCTCACGAAATAAAAGGCTTCACTCTTCTATCACATGACTTGAGAAGTAGTATTGACCCTCTCTATTATGTTGTTCTCCCTAAATTAAATACCTTAACAATCAATTCATGAGGACCTTCAAAGTTTGTAAAGATAAAAGGATATATTGCACCCTAATAACCCATCTCAAGAGTTATCGGCTCACTAGTGGAACCTTCAAGACTTCAAGTAATCACTACCCAATGCTCAGGAGCTCTCCAGAACACCGGATTCCTAGACCAACTTAAAAGAGACTCTAGGTCGCCAGTGGTACCTTTATTGGCACTCAAACGACCTAAACAACGATCCGGTTAAACACGCTCTAAACTCGCAATTCCCACATCAAGGCGAAGTTCTACCTAAGATGCTATCCTTTCAGGGGAGATGGTTCAAAGAGCATACAACAAGCATAACCTACGATGGAAAGCACTAACTGACGACTGCAGGAAACAAAAAGGGACAGCTCTTGTCTCAAGCCTCAATCAATCCAACTAGATTCCGGCACCGAATGGAGCCTCAACCGACCCAATTCGAGCAATGTTCTTGATTCGAGCCTAACTCGATCTAATCCGATTCCTGGTTGGAATCGAGCTTCAGTCGACCCAATTGGACCCATGCTCTCGTTTTCAGCCTAATGCGATCTAGTTGGATTCCTGCTTTGAATCGAGTATCGGTCGAACCAATTGCAGCGATAGGCTTGTTTCGAGCCTAACTCGACCCAATTGGATCGGGTGACGCTTGAAACAAGAGCATTGCTCTAACAGGGTCGACTGAGGCTCCATTCGGAGCAGGAATCTAGTTGGGTTCATCGAGGCTTCTGACAAGAGCATGTCTCCAATTGCTTCGGCTGAGGCTCGAAACAAGAGCATATCTCCAACTGGATCAACTGAGGCTCCATTTGAAGCAGGAATCCAATTGGGTTGGGTTAGTTGACTCAGTTGAAGCAATTCTCTCGATTCAATCAGATTCCTGGTCAAAATCGAGCTTTAGTCGATCCAATTGGACCCATGCTCTAGTTTTCAACCCAACGCGACCTGGATGGATTCCTACTTTGAATCAAGTCTAAGTTGGCCCAATTGGAGCGATAGGCTCGTTTCGAGCCTAACATGACCCAATTGGATTCCAACTTCAAATGCAGCCTCGGTCGACCCAATTGGAACCATGCTCTGGATTGAGGCTTAAGACAAGAGCATGGCTCCAATTGGATCAGGTGAGTCTTGAAACAAGAGCATTGCTCCAATTTGGTTGACTGAGGCTCCATTCGAAGCAAAAATCTAATTGGGCTCATTGAGGCTTGAGACAAAAGCATGGCTCCAATTGGCTCGGCTGAGGCTTGAAACGAGAGCGTATCTCCAACTGGGTCAACTGAGGCTCCATTCGAAGCAGGAATCCAATTGGGTTGAGTCAGTCGACCCAGTTGGAGCAACTCTCTCGTTTTGAGCCTCAACCGAACCAATTGGAGCCATGCTCTTGTCTCAAGCCTCAACCAACCCAATTCGATTCCTACTCCGAATGGAGACTGAATCGACCCAGTTGCAGCAATGCTCTCATTTCCAGCGTTAGCCGAATTAATTGGAGCCATGACCTTGCAAACCAATACAATGAAGAAAAGGGAACATATCTCTATTATCTTTCAATCAGGCAAGTCCTCCACGAAACAAGAGGCTTTACTCTTCTGTGACACGACTTGAGAGGTAGTATTGACCCTCTCTATTATGTTGTTCTCCCTAAATCAATTACCTAAACAATCATGGGGCCCTTCAAAGTTTATAAAGATAAAAGGATACACTGCACCCTAATAACCCATCTCAAGAGTTATCGGCTCGCTAGTGGAACCTTCAAGGCTTCAAGTAATCACTCCCCAATGCTCACCAGCTCTGCAAAACACCGGATTCCCAGACCAACTTAGAGACTCTAGCTCGCAAGTGGCACCTTCATTGGCACTCAAACGACCTTAACAACGACCCGGTTAAACACGGTCTAAACTCGCAATTCTCGCATCAAGGCGAAGTCTTACCTAAGATGCTGTCCTTCCATGAGAGATGGTTCAAAGAGCATATACAGCAAGAATAACCTACGATGGAAAGCACTAAATGAGGACTGCAGGAAACAAAAAAGGACAGCTCTTGTCTCAAGCCTCAATCAATCCAACTAGATTCCTGCAGCGAGTGGAGCCTCAGCCGACCCAATTGGAGCCATGCTCTCGATTCGAGCCTGACTCCATCCAATCAGATTCCTGGTCGGAATCAAGCTTCAATCGACCTAATTGGACCCATGCTCTCATTTTTAGCCTAATGCGACCCAGTTGGATTCCTGCTTTGAATCGAGTCTCAGTCGACCCAATTGGAACCATAGGCTCGTTTCGAGCCTAACTCGACCCAATTGGATTCCTACTTCAAATGGAGCCTCGGTCGATGAAATTGGAGCCATGCTCCAGATTGAGGCTTCAGACAAGAACATGACTCCAATTGGATCGGGTGAGGCTTGAAACAAGAGCATTGCTCTAACAGGGTCGACTGAGGCTCCATTCGGAGCAGGAATCTAGTTGGGTTCATCAAGGTTTCTGACAAGAGCATGGCTCCAATTGGTTTGGCTGAGGCTCGAAACAAAAGCATATCTCCAACTGGATCAATTGAGGCTCCATTCGAAGCAGGAATCCAATTGGGTTGAGTTAGTCGACTCAGTTGAAGCAATTCTCTCGATCCAATCAGATTCCTGGTCGGAATCAAGCTTCAGTCGATCCAATTGGACCCATGCTCTCGTTTTCACCCTAACGCGACCCGGATGGATTCCTGCTTTGAATCGATTCTTAGTCGACCCAATTGGAGCGATAGGCTCGTTTCGAGCCTAACTCGACCCAATTGGATTCCTACTTCAAATGGAGCATCGGTCGACCCAATTGGAGCCATGCTCCTGATTGAGGCTTGAGACAAGTGCATGGCTCCAATTGGATCGAGTGAGGCTTGAAACAAGAGCATTACTCCAACTGGGTCGACTCCTCCATTCAAAGCAGGAATCTAATTGGATACATTGAGGCTTGAGATAATAGCATGGCTCCAATTGGTTCGTCTGAGGCTCGAAACGAGAGCATATCTCCAACTGGCTCAACTGAGGCTCCATTCGAAGCAAGAATCCAATTGGGATGAGTCAGTCAACCCAGTTGGAGCAACTCTCTCGTTTTGAGCCTCAATCGAACCAACTGGAGCCATGCTCTTGTCTCAAGCCTCAATCAACCCAATTCGATTACTGCTCCGAATGGAGCCTAAGTCGACCTAGTTGGAACAATGTTCTCGTTTTAAGCCTCAGCCGAATCAATTGGAGCCATGACCTTACAAACCAATATAGTAAAGAAAAGGAAACGTATCTTTGTTATCTTTTAATTAGGCAAGTCATCCAACAAGACAAGAGGCTTTATTCTTCGCACGAAATAAAAGGCTTTACTCTTCCGTGACACGACTTGAGAAGTAGTATTGACCTTCTCTATTATGCTGTTCTCCCTAAATCAAATACCTAAACAATTCATGGGGCCTTTCAAAGTTTATAAAGAGAAAAGCATATACTGCACCCTAATAACCCATCTCAAGAGTTATCGGTTCGCTAGTGAAACCTTCAAGGCTTCATGTAATCACTCCCTGATGCTCACGAGCTCTCTAGAACACCGAATTCTTAGACCAACTTAGAGACTCTAGATCGCCAGTGGTGCCTTCATTGGCACTCAAACAACCTTAATAACGACCCGGTTAAACATGGTCTAAACTCGCGATTCCCACATCAAGGCGATGTCCTACTTAAGATGTTGTCCTTTCATGGGAGATGGTTCAAGGAGCATACAGCAAGCATAGCCTACGATGGAAAGTACTAACTGAGGACTACTGGAAACAAAAAAAGATAGCTCTTGTGTCAAGCCTCAATCAATCCAATTAGATTCCTGCACCGAATGGAGCCTCAGCCGACCCAGTTGGAGCCATGCTCTTTTGATTCGAGCCTGACCCAATCCAATCGAATTCTTGATTGGAATCGAGCTTCAGTCGATCCAATTGGACCCATGCTCTCATTTTCAGCCTAACGCGACCCAATTGGATTCCTACTTTGAATCGAGTCTCAGTTGGCCCAATTGGAGCGATAGGCTCGTTTCAAGCCTAACTCGACCCAATTGGAGCGATAGGCCCAATTCGATTCCTGCTACGAGTGGAGCCTCAGTCAACCCAATTGGAGCAATGCTCTCGTTTCAAGTCTCAACCAAATCAATTGGAGCCATGACCATGCAAACCAATACAGTAAAGGAAAATGAACGTACCTCTGTTATCTTTCAGGCAAGTGCTCCCACGAGGCAAGAGACTTTACTCTTCCCATGAAATAAAAGGCTTTACTCTTCCATCACACGACTTGAGAAGTAGTATTGACCCTCTCTATTATGTTGTTCTCCCTAAATCAAATACCTAAACAATTCATGGGGCCCTTCAAAGTTTTTAAAGATAAAAGGATACACTGCACCCTAATAACCCATCTCAAGAGTTATCGGCTCGCTAGTGGAACCTTCAAGGCTTCAAGTAATCACTCCCCAATGCTCACCAGCTCTGCAAAACACCGGATTCCCAGACCAACTTAGAGACTCTAGCTCGCAAGTGGCACCTTCATTGGCACTCAAACGACCTTAACAACGACCCGGTTAAACACGGTCTAAACTCGCAATTCTCGCATCAAGGCGAAGTCTTACCTAAGATGCTGTCCTTCCACGAGAGATGGTTCAAAGAGCATATACAACAAGAATAACCTACGATGGAAAGCACTAAATGAGGACTGCAGGAAACAAAAAAGGATAGCTCTTGTCTCAAGCCTCAATCAATCCAACTAGATTCCTGCAGCGAGTGGAGCCTCAGCCGACCCAATTGGAGCCATGCTCTCGATTCGAGCCTGACTCCATCCAATCAGATTCCTGGTCGGAATCAAGCTTCAATCGACCTAATTGGACCCATGCTCTCGTTTTTAGCCTAATGCGACCCAGTTGGATTCTTGCTTTGAATCGAGTCTCAGTCGACCCAATTGGAACCATAGGCTCGTTTCGAGCCTAACTCGACCCAATTGGATTCCTACTTCAAATGGAGCCTCGGTCGATGAAATTGGAGCCATGCTCCAAATTGAGGCTTCAGACAAGAACATGACTCCAATTGGATCGGGTGAGGCTTGAAACAAGAGCATTGCTCTAACAGGGTCGACTGAGGCTCCATTCGGAGCAGGAATCTAGTTGGGTTCATCAAGGTTTCTGACAAGAGCATGGCTCCAATTGGTTTGGCTGAGGCTCGAAACAAAAGCATATCTCCAACTGGATCAATTGAGGCTCCATTCGAAGCAGGAATCCAATTGGGTTGAGTTAGTCGACTCAGTTGAAGCAATTCTCTCGATCCAATCAGATTCCTGGTCGGAATCAAGCTTCAGTCGATCCAATTGGACCCATGCTCTCGTTTTCACCCTAACGCGACCCGGATGGATTCCTGCTTTGAATCGATTCTTAGTCGACCCAATTGGAGCGATAGGCTCATTTCGAGCCTAACTCGACCCAATTGGATTCCTACTTCAAATGGAGCATCGGTCGACCCAATTGGAGCCATGCTCCTGATTGAGGCTTGAGACAAGTGCATGGCTCCAATTGGATCGAGTGAGGCTTGAAACAAGAGCATTACTCCAACTGGGTCGACTCCTCCATTCAAAGCAGGAATCTAATTGGATACATTGAGGCTTGAGATAATAGCATGGCTCCAATTGGTTCGTCTGAGGCTCGAAACGAGAGCATATCTCCAACTGGCTCAACTGAGGCTCCATTCGAAGCAAGAATCCAATTGGGATGAGTCAGTCAACCCAGTTGGAGCAACTCTCTCGTTTTGAGCCTCAATCGAACCAACTGGAGCCATGCTCTTGTCTCAAGCCTCAATCAACCCAATTCGATTACTGCTCCGAATGGAGCCTAAGTCGACCTAGTTGGAACAATGTTCTCGTTTTAAGCCTCAGCCGAATCAATTGGAGCCATGACCTTACAAACCAATATAGTAAAGAAAAGGAAACGTATCTTTGTTATCTTTTAATTAGGCAAGTCGTCCAACAAGACAAGAGGCTTTATTCTTCGCACAAAATAAAAGGCTTTACTCTTCCGTGACACGACTTGAGAAGTAGTATTGACCTTCTCTATTATGTTGTTCTCCCTAAATCAAATACCTAAACAATTCATGGGGCCTTTCAAAGTTTATAAAGAGAAAAGCATATACTGCACCCTAATAACCCATCTCAAGAGTTATCGGTTCGCTAGTGAAACCTTCAAGGCTTCATGTAATCACTCCCTGATGCTCACGAGCTCTCTAGAACACCGAATTCTTAGACCAACTTAGAGACTCTAGATCGCCAGTGGTGCCTTCATTGGCACTCAAACAACCTTAATAACGACCCGGTTAAACATGGTCTAAACTCGCGATTCCCACATCAAGGCGATGTCCTACTTAAGATGTTGTCCTTTCACGGGAGATGGTTCAAGGAGCATACAGCAAGCATAGCCTACGATGGAAAGTACTAACTGAGGACTACTGGAAACAAAAAAAGATAGCTCTTGTGTCAAGCCTCAATCAATCCAATTAGATTCCTGCACCGAATGGAGCCTCAGCCGACCCAGTTGGAGCCATGCTCTTTTGATTCGAGCCTGACCCAATCCAATCGAATTCTTGATTGGAATCGAGCTTCAGTCGATCCAATTGGACCCATGCTCTCATTTTCAGCCTAACGCGACCCAATTGGATTCCTACTTTGAATCGAGTCTCAGTTGGCCCAATTGGAGCGATAGGCCCAATTCGATTCCTGCTACGAGTGGAGCCTCAGTCAACCCAATTGGAGCAATGCTCTCGTTTCAAGTCTCAACCAAATCAATTGGAGCCATGACCATGCAAACCAATACAGTAAAGGAAAATGAACGTACCTCTGTTATCTTTCAGGCAAGTGCTCCCACGAGACAAGAGACTTTACTCTTCCCATGAAATAAAAGGCTTTACTCTTCCATCACACGACTTGAGAAGTAGTATTGACCCTCTCTATTATGTTGTTCTCCCTAAATCAAATACCTAAACAATTCATGGGGCCCTTCAAAGTTTTTAAAGAGAAAAGGATACACTGCACCCTAATAACCCATCTCAAGAGTTATCGGCTCGCTAGTGGAACCTTCAAGGCTTCAAGTAATCACTCCCCAATGCTCACGAGCTCTCCAGAACACTAGTGGATCCAACTTAGATTAAACATGAATCTAGTCCAATCTAGAGTGTTGCTCCAAGATAAAGTTGGATCAAACTTAGATCGAACCCAAATCAAGTTCAATCTAGAACGTTGCTCCAAGATTGGGTTAGTTCAAAGCAAGATCAAGCCCAAATAAAGTAAAATTTAGAGTTTTACTTCAAGATCAGGTTAGATCAAGCTAAGATCGAACCAGAATTAAGTTAATTCAGGAATGATGCTCCATGATCGGGTTAGATCAAACCAAGATCAAATCCGAATCAATTTCATTCTAAAGCATTACTATTAGATCAGGTTGGATCCAATGCTAATCGAACCTAAATGTAGTCGAATTTAGAGCATTGCTCTAAGATTGGGTTGAATCAAATCAAGATCAAACCCAAATCATGTTCAATCTAGAGCATCGCTCTAAGATCAGATTGAATCAAAGTTAGACCAAACCTGAATCAAGTTGAATCTAAAGCATTGCTCCATGATCGGACCATATCAAACCTAGATCAAGCCCAAATGAAGTTCAATCTAGAGTGTTGCTATGAGATCGGGCCAGATCATAACCAAATCAAGTCCAAGCTGGAGCATTGCTCTAAGATCAGGTTGAATCAATCTTATATCAAACCCAAATCAGATCCAATCTGGAGCGTTGCTCCAAGATCGTGTTGGATCAAACCTAGATCAAACCCCAATCAAGTCCAATCTGGAGCATTACTTCAAGATCGGGTTGGATCAAATTTAGATCAAACTTGAATCAAGTATAATATGGAGCTTTCCTCCAAGATCGATGGATCAAACTTAGATCAAATTAGATCAAACCTAAATCAAGTCCAATCAAGAGTGTTGATCCAAAATCAATTTGGATCAAATGTAGATTAAACCTGAATAAATTTCAATTTGGAACATTGCTCCAAGATCATTTTAGATCAAACAAAGATCAAACACAAATCAAGTCCAATCTGGACCGTTGCTACAAGATTGGGTTAGATAAAACTTAGATCAAACCTGAATCAACTCTAATATGAAGCATTGATCTAATATCTAGTTCAATCAATTTAGATCAAACCTAAATCAAGTTCAATTTTGAGAATTGATGTAATATTGAATTGGATCAAACCAAGATCAAACTTGAATCTAGTTCAATCTGGAGCATTACTCCAAGATTGTATTGGATCAAACTTAGATCAAACTAGATCAAGTCTAATCTAGAGCATTTCTCGAAGATCGGGTTGGATCAAACTTAGATAAAATCTGAATTAAGTTTAATATGGAGCATTGCTCCAAGTATAGGTTGGATCAAACTTAAATCAAATTCAAATCAACTCCAATCAGAAATATTTCTCCAAGATCGAGTTGGATGAAACTTAGATTAAACCTGAATCAAGTTTAATCTGGAGCATTGCTCCAAGATCAGGTGAGATCAAACTAAGATTAAACCCAGATTAAGTTTAATTGGAGCGTTGATCCATGATCCAACCAGATCAAACATAGATCAGGCCCAAATGAAGTTTAATGTAGAGCATTACTAAATGATCAAGCCATATATTACTTAGATCAAGCCTGAATAAAGTTTGATGTAGAGCATTACTACATGATTGGACCAGATCTAACTTCAGTCAAGGATTTAGAGTGTTAGTCTAAGATCGTGCTAGATCTAGCTTGAATCATGTTCTATCTAAAGCATTGCCCCAAGATTGGGTTGCTTCAAAATCGAATTGGATCAAACTTAGATCAAACCCGAATCAAGCTAAATCTGAAGTGTTGCTCCATGATGTGATCAGATCAAACCTAGATCAAACTCGAATGAAGTTCAATCTAGAGCATTGCTTCAAGATCGAGCCAAATCATATTCGAATGAAGTTCAATCTGGAGCATTTCTACAAGATTGGGTCAAATCAAACTTAGATGAAACCCAAATCAAGTCCAAGTTAGAGCAGTGCTTCAAGATTAGGTTGGATCAAACTTAGATCAAACCCAAATCAAGCTTAATCTAGAACATTGCTCCAAAATCAAGTTGGATTAAACTTAGATTAAACCCAAATCTAATCCAATCGAGAGCATTGCTCCAAGATTGGGTTGGATTAAACTTAGATCAAACCCAAATCAAGTCCAATTTGCAGCATTACTCTAAGATCAAGTTCAATCAAACTTAGATTTAACCCAAATCAAATTCAATTTAGAACATTGCTCCAAGATTGGGTTCGATCAAACTACAATCAAAGCCAAAGAAAGCCCAATTTGAAAAGTTGCTTTAAGATCAGGTTGAATCAAACTTAGATCAAACCCGAATTAAGTCCAATCTGAAACATTGCTCTAAGATCGGGTTGGATCAAAGTTAAATCAAACTTGAATCAAATTAAATCTAGAGCATTGCTCCAAGATTGGGTTGGATCAAGAAGCTTAGATCAAACCCGAATTATGTCCAATATGGAGCAATGCTCCAAGGTCAGATTGGATCAAATTTAGATCAAAGCCGAATCAAGTCCAATCTGGAGCATTGCTCCAAGATCAGGTTGGATCAAACTTAAATCAAACATAAATCAAGTTCAATTTGGATCATTGCTCCAAGATCGGGTTAGATTAAATGAATATTAAAACCAAATTAAGTTTTATATGGAGCATTGTACCACGATTGAGTCAGTTCAAACCAAGATCAAGATCGAATTCAGTGCAATCTAGAGCATTGCTCTTAGATTGGGTTAGATGAAACCAAGATCGAACTCGAATCAAGTTCAATATGGAGCATTGCTCCATGATTGGGTCAAATTATAAGATCAAATCCGAACCAAATTCATTTTGGAGCATTACTCTAGGATCGGATCGGATCGGATCAAACTTAGGTCAAACCCAAATCAAGTCTAATCTAAAGCATTGCTTAAAGATTGTGTTGGATTAATCTTAGATCAAACTAGATCAAGTCTAATTTAGAGCATTTCTTGAAGATCAGGTCGGATCAAACTTAGATTAAATTTGAATTAAGTCCAATCTGAAGCATTGCTCCAAGTACAGAATGGATCAAACTTAGATCAAATTCAAATCAACTCCAATCAGGAGTGTTGCTCCAAGATCAGGTTGGATGAAGATTTGGAGCAGGAATCCAATTGGGCCGAGTTAGGCAAGAACTGAGGGCATGGCTCTAATTGGGTTGAGTGAGGCTTGATTCAGAGCAAGAATCCAATAAGGGCCGAGTTAGGCTCAAATCGAAAGTAGGGCTTTAACCAGGTCCAGTCAGGCTCAATTCAGAGCAGGAATACAATTGGACTAAGTTACGCTCGAAACGAAAGCATTACTCCAATTAGGTCAACCAAGGCTTGATTTGGAGCAAGAATCCAATTAGGTCAAGTCAGGCTCAAATCGAGACCATGGCTCAAATTGGGTCAAGTTAGGCTCGATTCAGAGCATGAATCAAATTGGGTCAATTTAGGCTCAAAACAAGAGCAAAGCATTTCTCAAAGATTGGGTTGTATAAAACTTAGATCAAACCCAAATCAAGTCCAATTTGGAGCATTGCTCCATGTTCGAGTTGGATCAAAATTAGATTAAAATTGAATCAAGTTCAATCTACAGCATTGCTCCAAGATATGGTTGGATCAAACTCAAATCAAGTTGCTGATGAAATGTAATAAAATGCGTTACAGCATGATTGGGCCAAATCTAACTTAAATCGAGCCTAAATCAAGTTTAACCAAGAGCTGTGTCCATAATCAGATCAAATCTAACCAAGATCAAGCATGACTGAAGTTCAATCTGGAGCGTTGCTCCAAGATCATCATAGATTGAGCTTGAATCAAGTCCAATCTAGAGCGTTGCTCTAAGATTAGATTGGATCAAATTTGGATCAAATCTGAATCAAGTTCAATATAAAGTGTTGCTCTAAGATCGGGTTGATCAAACTTTGATCAAACTCAAATCAAGTTCAGTCTGGAGCATTGCTCCAAGATCGGATTGAATCAAACTTAGATCAAAGCTGAATAAAGTCCAATATGGAGCATTGCTCCAAGATCGGGTATATTAAGTTAGATCAAACCAGAATCAGGTTAAATCTGGAGCATAACTCTAAGATCGAATTAAATCAAAATTAGATCAAATCCAAATCAAGTTCAATTTGGAGCATTGCTCCATCATCGGATTGGATCAAACTTAGATCAAAACCAAATCTAATCCAATTGGGAGCATTTCTCTAAGATTGGGTTGGATCTAACTTAAATCAAACCCAAATCAAGTCTAATTTGCAGCGCTGCTATAAGATCGAGTTGGATCAAACTTAGATTTAATCCAAATTAAATTCAATCTAGTGCGTTGCTCCAAGATTGGGTAAGATCAAACTAAGATCAAACCTAAAGCAAGCCCAATTTGGAAAGTTGCTCTAAGATTAGATTGGATCAAACTTAGATCAAACCCAAATTCAGTCCAATCTAGAGTATTGCTCCAAAATCATGATGGATCAAACTTAGATCGAACTAGAATTAAATCCAATTTAGAGCATTGCTTTAAGATCGAGTTGGATCAAGAAGCTTAGATGAAACACAAATCAATTCGAATATGGAGCAATGCTCCAAGGTCGGATAGGATTAATCTTAGATCAAACCCGAACCAAATCTAACCTAAAGCATTTCTCAAAGATTGGGTTGTATCAAACTTAGATCAAACCCAAATCAAGTCCAATTCAGAGCATTGCTCCATGTTCGAGTTGGATTAAAATTAGATTAAAATTGAATCAAGTTCAATCTGCAGTATTGCTCCAAGATATGGTTAGATCAAACTAAGATCAAACTCAAATCAAGTTACTGAATGAAATGTAATAAAAAGCGTTACAGCATGATTGGGCCAAATCTAACTTAAATCGAGCCTGAATCAAGTTTAACCAAGAACTGTGTCCATAATCAGATCAAATCTAACCAAGATCAAGCGAGACTGAAGTTTAATCCAGAGCGTTGCTCCAAGATCATGATAGATTGAGCTTGAATCAAGTCCAATTTAGAGCATTGCTCTAAGATCAGATTAGATCAAATTTAGATCAAATCCGAATCAAGTTCAATATAGAGTGTTGCTCTAAGATCAGGTTGATCAAACTTTGATCAAACTCAAATCAAGTTCAATCTGGAGCATTGCTCCAAGATCGAATTAAATTAAACTTAGATCAAAGCTGAATAAAGTCCAATATGGAGCATTGCTCCAAGATCGAGTAGATTAAGTTACATCAAACCAGAATCAAGTTAAATCTGGAGCATAGCTCTAAGATAGGATTAAATCAAAATTAGATCAAATCCAAATCAAGTCCAATCTGGAGCATTGCTCCATGATCGGATTGGATCAAACTTAGATCAAACCCAAATCTAATCCAATTGGGAGCATTGCTCTAAGATTGGGTTGGATCTAACTTAAATCAAACCCGAATCAAGTCTAATTTGCACCGCAGCTATAAGATCGATTTGGATCAAACTTAGATTTAATTCAAATCAAATTCAATCTAGTGCATTGCTCTAAGATTGGGTTTGATCAAACTAAGATCAAACCTAAAGCAAGCCCAATTTGGAAAGTTGCTCTAAGATCACATTGGATCAAACTTAGATCAAACCCAAATTAAGTCCAATCTGAAGTATTGCTCTAAAATCGGGATGGATTAAACTTAGATTGAACTAGAATGAAATCCAATCTAGAGCATTGCTCCAAGATCGGGTTGGATCAAGAAGCTTAGATGAAACCCAAATCAAGTCCAGTATGGAGCAATGCTCCAAGGTCGGATAAGATTAATCTTACATCAAACCTGAATCAAATCTAACCTAAAGCATTTCTCAAAGATCGGTTGTATCAAACTTAGATCAAACCCAAATCAAGTCCAATTTGGAGCATTGCTCCATGTTTGAGTTGGATCAAAATTAGATTAAAACTGAATCAAGTTCAATCTGCAGCATTGCTCCAACATATGGTTAGATCAAACTAAGATCAAACTCAAATCAAGTTGCTGAATGAAATGTAATAAAAAGTGTTACAGCATGATTGGGTAAATCTAACTTAAATCGAGCCTAGATCAAGTCTAACTAAGAGCTGTGTCCATAATTAGATCAAATCTAACCAAGATCAAGCATGACTGAAGTTCAATCTGGAGCGTTGCTCCAAGATCACGATAGATTAAGCTTGAATCAAGTCCAATCTGGAGGTTGCTCTAAGATCGAGTTGGATCAAACTTAGATTAAATCTGAATCAAGTTCAATATAAAGTATTGCTCTAAGATCAGGTTGATCAAACTTTGATCAAACTCAAATTAAGTTTAGTCTGAAGCATTGCTCCAAGATCGGATTGAATCAAACTTAGATCAATGCTGAATAAAGTCCAATATGGAGCATTGCTCCAAGATCGGGTAGATTAAGTTAGATCAAACCAGAATCAAGTTAAATAAAGCATAGCTCTAAGATCGGATTAAATCAAAATTAGATCAAATCTAAATCAAGTCCAATCTGGAGCATTGCTCCATGTTTGGATTGGATCAAACTTAGATCAAACCCAAATCTAATCCAATTGGGAGCGTTGCTCTAAGATCAGGTTGGATCAAACTTAAATCGGGTTGAATCAATTGATTTGGCTAAGACTTGAAATGAGAGCATTGCTCCAATTGGGTCGACTGAGGCTCCATTCGGAGCAGGAATCGAATTGGGTTGATTGAGGCTTGAGACAAGAGCATGGCTCCAATTGGTTCGATTGAGGCTCAAAATGAGAGAATTGCTCCAACTGAGTTGAGTCAACCCAATTGGATTCTGCTTCAAATGGAGCCTCAGTTGACCCAGTTGGAGATATGCTCTCTTTTCAAACCTCAGCCAAACCAATTGGAGCCATGCTCTTGTCTCAAGCTTCAATGAACCCAATTAGATTCCTACTCCAAATGGAGCCTCAGTCGACCCAGTTGGAGCAATGCTCTTGTTTCAAGCCTCACTCGATCCAATTGGAGCCATGCTCTTGTCTCAAGCCTCAATCAAGAGCATGGCTCCAATTGGGTCAATCGAGGCTCCATTTGAAGTAGGAATCTAATTGGGTCGGGTTAGGCTCCAAATGAGCCTATCGCTCCAATTGGGTCGACTGAGACTCAATTCAGAGTAGTAATCCAATTGGGTCACTTTAAGCTAAAAATGAGAGCATGGGTCCAAATGGGTCGACTGAAGCTCGATTTCAACCAGGAATCCGATTGTATCGAGTCAAGCTCGAATCGAGAGCATGGATCCAATTGGGTCGGCTGAGGCTCCATTCGGTGTAGAAATCTAGTTGGATTGATTGAGGCTTGAGACAAGAGCTATCCTTTTTTGTTTCCAGTAGTCCTTAGTTAGTGCTTTCCATCATAGGTTATGCTTGCTGCATGCTCTTTGAACCATCTCTCATGGAAGGACAGCATCTTAGGTAGGACTTCGCCTCGATGTGAGAATTGCGAGTTTAGACCATGTTTAACCAGGTCGCTGTTAAGGTGGTTTGAGTGCCAATGAAGGTACCACTAGCAAGCTAGAGTCTCTAAGTTGGTCTAGGAATCTGGTGTTCTGGAGAGCTTGTGAGCATTGAGAGTGATTACTTGAAGCCTTGAAGGTTCCACTAGCGAGCCGATAACTCTTGAGATGGGTTATTAGGGTGCAGTTTATCCTTTTCTCTTTATAAACTTTGAAGGGCCCCATGAATTGTTTAGGTATTTGATTTAGGGAGAACAACATAATAGAGAGGGTCAATACTACTTCTCAAGTCATGTGACGGAAGAGTGAAGCCTTTTATTTTGTGGGAAGAGTAAAGCCTCTTGTCTCATGGGAGGACTTGCCTGATTGAAAGATAACAGAGATATGTTCCCTTTCCTTTACTGTATTATTTGCATGGTCATGGCTCTAATTGATTTGGCTGATACTAGAAATGAGAGCATTGCTCGAATTGAGTCGACTAAGGCTCCATTTGGAGCAGGAATTGAATTGGGTTGATTGAGGCTTGAGACAAGTGCATGGCTCCAATTGTTTCGATTGAGGCTCAAAACGAGAGAATTGCTCCAACTGGGTTCAGTCAACCCAATTGGATTCTGGCTTCGAATGGAGCCTCAGTTGACCTAGTTGGAGATATGCTCTCTTTTCAAGCCTCAGCCGAACCGATTGGAGCCATGCTCTTGTCTCAAGCCTCAATGAACCCAATTAGATTCCTGCTTCGAATGGAGCCTCAGTCAACCCAGTTGGAGCAATGCTCTTGTTTCAAACCTCACCCGATCCAATTGGAGCCATGCTCTTGTCTCAAGCCTCAATCAAGAGCATGGCTCCAATTGGGTCAACCGAGGCTCCATTTGAAGTAGGAATCTAATTTGGTCGAGTTAGGCTCAAAATGAGCCTATCACTCAAATTGGGTCGATTAAGACTCAATTTAGAGCAGGAATCCAATTGGGTCGCGTTAGGCTTAAAATGAGAGCATGGGTCCAATTGGGTCGATTGAAGATCGATTTCGACCAAGAATCTGATTGGATCGAGTCAGGCTCGAATCAAGAGCATGGATCCAACTAGGTCGGTTGAGGCTCCATTCAGTGTAGGAATCTAGTTGGTTTGAGGCTTGAGACAAGAGCTATCCTTTTTTGTTTCCAGTAGTCCTCAGTTAGTGCTTTCCATCATAGGTTATGCTTCTTGCATGCTCTTTAAACCATCTCCTGCAAAAGGATAGCATCTTAGGTAGGATTTTGCCTTGATGTGGGAATTGCGAGTTTAGACCATGTTTAACTGGGTTGTTGTTAAGGTGGTTTGAGTGCCAATGAAGGTACCACTAGCAAGCTAAAGTCTCTAAGTTGGTCTAGGAATCCGGCATTCTGGAGAGCTCGTGAGCATTGGGGAGTGATTACTTGAAGCCTTGAAGGTTCCACTAGTGACCCGATAACTCTTGAGATGGGTTATTAGGGTACAGTGTATACTTTTCTCTTTATAAACTTTGAAGGGCCCAATGTTTTGGTCTTTGATTTAGGGAGAACAGCATAATAGAGAGGGTCAATACTACTTCTCAAGTCGTGTGATGGAAGAGTGAAGCCTTTTATTTCTTGCGAAGAGTAAAACCTCTTGTCTCATGGGAGGACTTGCCTGATTGAAAGATAACAGAGATACATTCCCTTTCCTTTATAGTATTGGTTTGCATGGTCATGGCTCCAATTGATTTGGCTGAGACTCGAAATGAGAGCATTACTCCAATTGGGTCGACTGAGGCTCAATTCGCAGCAGGAATCGAATTGGGTTGATTGAGGCTTGAGACAAGAGCATGGCTCCAATTGGTTCGGCTGAGGCTCAAAACGAGAGAATTGCTACAACTGGGTCGACTGACTCAACCCAATTGGATTCCTGCTTCGAATGGATCCTCAATTGACCTAGTTGGAGATATGCTCTCATTTCGATCCTCAGCCGAACCAATTGGAGCCATGCTCTTGTCTCAAACCTCAATGAACCCAATTAGATTCCTGCTCTGAATGGAGCCTTAGTCGACCCAGTTGGAGCAATGCTCTTGTTTCAAGCCTCACCCAATTCCAATTGGAGCCATGCTCTTATCTCAAACCTCAATCAAGACCACAGCTCTAATTGGGTCGATCGAGGCTCCATTTGAAGTAGGAATCCAATTGAGTCGAGTTAGGCTCGAAATGAGCCTATTGCTCAAATTGGGTCCACTGAGACTCGATTAAGACCAGGAATCCAACTGGGTCACGTTAGGCTGAAAACTAGAGCATGGGTCCAATTGGGTCGACTGAAGCTCCATTCCGACCAGAAATCTGATTGGATCGAGTCAGGCTCGAATCGAGAGCATGGATCCAACTGGGTCAGCTGAGGCTCCATTCGGTGCAGGAATCTAGTTGGATTGATTAAGGCTTGAGAAAAGAGCTATCCTTTTCTGTATCCTATAGTCCTCGGTTAGTGCTTTCCATCATAGGTTATGCTTGCTGCATGCTCTTTGAATCATCTCCTATGAAAGGATAGCATCCTAGGTAGGACTTCGCCTTGATATGGGAATTGCGAGTTTAGACCGTGTTTAACCGGATCGTTGTTAAGGTGGTTTGAGTGCCATTGAAGGTACCACTGACGAGCTAGAGTCTCTAAGTTGGTCTATGAATCCGGTGTTTTGGATAGCTCGTGAGCATTAGGGAGTGATTAATTGGATCGACCGAGGCTCCATTTGAAGTAGGAATCCAATTGGATCGAGTTAGGCTCGAAATGAGCCTATTGCTGCAATTGGGTCGACTAAGACTCGATTCAGAGTAGTAATCCAACTGGGTCACGTTAGGCTAAAAATGAGAGCATGGGTCCAATTGGGTTGATGAAAGCTCGATTCCAACCAGGAATCTAATTGGATCGAGTCGGGCTCGAATCGAGAACATGGCTCCAACTGGGTCAGCTGAGGCTCCATTCGGTGCAGGAATCTAGTTGGATTGATTGAAGCTTGAGACTAGAGCTATCCTTTTTTGTTTCCTGTAGTCCTCAGTTAGTGCTTTTCATCATAGGTTATTCTTGCTGCATGCTCTTTGAACCATCTCCCATGGAAGGACAGTATCTTAGGTAGGACTTCGTCTTGATGTGGGAATTGTAAGTTTAGACCATGTTTAACCGGATCATTGTTAAGGTGGTTTGAGTGCCAATGAAGGTACCACTAGCGAGTTAAAGTCTCTAAGTTGGTCTGGGAATCTGGTGTTCTGGAGAGCTCATGAGCATTAGGGAGTGATTACTTGAAGCCTTGAAGGTTCCACTAGCGAGCCGATAACTATTGAGATGGGTTATCAAGGTGCAGTGTATCCTTTTCTCTTTATAAACTTTGAAGGGCCCCATGAATTGTTTAGATATTTGTTTTAGTGAGAACAGCATAACAGAGAGGGTCAATACTACTTCTCAAGTCATGTGATGGAAGAGTGAAGCCTTTTATTTCATGGGAAGAGTAAATCCTCTTGTCTCATGGGAGCACTTGCCTGATTGAAAGATAACAGAGGTACGTTCATTTTCCTTTACTGTATTGGTTTGCATGGTCATGGCTCTAATTGATTTGGTTGAGACTTGAAATGAGAGCATTACTCCAATTGGGTTGACTGAGGCTCCATTTGGAGCAGGAGTCGAATTGGGTTGATTGAGGCTTGAGACAAGACCTTGGCTCCAATTGATTCAGTTGAGGCTAAAAATAAGAGAATTGCTCCAATTGGGTCGACTGACTCAACCCAATCAGATTCCTGCTTCTAATGGAGCCTCAATTGACCCAGTTGGAGATATGCTCTCATTTCGGGACTTAGCCCAACCAATTGGAACCATGCTCTTGACTCAAACCTCAATGAACCCAATTAGATTCCTGCTCCGAATGGAGCTTCAGTCGACCCAGTTGGAGCACTTCTCTTGCTTCAAGCCTCACCCGATCCAATTGGAGTCATGCTCTTGTCTCAAGCCTCAATCAAGAGCATGACTCCAATTGGGTCGACCGAGGCTCAATTTGAAGTAGGAATCTTATTGGGTTGGGTTAGGCTCCGAACGAGCCTATAGGTCCAATTGGGTCGACTGAGACTCGATTCAGAGCAAGAATCCAACTGGATCACGTTAGGCTGAAAACGAGTTTATGGGTCCAATTGGGTCGACTGAAGCTCGATTCCAACTAAGAATCTAATTCGATCGAATCAGGCTCGAATCGAGAGTATGGCTACAATCGGGTTGGCTGAGGGTCCATTCGGTGTAGGAATCTAGTTGGATTGATTGAGGCTTAAGACAAGAGCTATCCTTTTTTGTTTCCTATAGTCCTCAGTTAGTGCTTTCCATCGTATGTTATGCTTGCTGCATACTCTTTGAATCATCTCCTGTGAAAGGATAGCATCTTAGGTAGGAGTTCGCGTTGATGTAGAAATTATGAGTTTAGACCGTGTTTAACCGGATCATTGTTAAGGTAGTTTGAGTGCCAATGAAGGTACCACTGGTGAGCAAGAGTCTCTAAGTTGGTTTGCGAATCCGGTGTTCTTGACAGCTCGTGAGCATTGGGGAGTGATTACTTGAAGCCTTGAAGGTTCCACTAGTGAGCCAATAACTATAGAGATGGGTTATCAAGGTGTAGTGCATCCTTTTCTCTTTATAAACTTTGAAGGGCCCCATGAATTGTTTAGGTATTTGATTTAGGGAGAACAGCATAACAACAAGGGTCAATACTACTCAAGTCGTTTCACGGAAGAGTGAAGCCTTTTATTTCGTGGGAAGAGTAAAGCCTCTTGTCTCGTCGGAGGACTTGCCTGATTGAAAGATAACAAAGATACGTTTCCTTTTCTTTACTGTATTGGTTTGCATGGTCATGACTCCAATTGATTTGGTTGAGGCTTGAAACGAGAGCATTGCTCCAACTGGGTCGACTGAGGCTCCATTCAGTGCAGGATCTAGTTGGATTGATTGAGGCTTGAGATAAGAGCTATCCTTTTTTATTTCCTATAATCTTCAGTTAATGCTTTCCATCGTAGGTTATGCTTAGTGTAAGCTTTTTGAATCATCTCTCATAAAAGGATAGCTTCTTAGGTAGGACTTCGCTTTGATGCAAGAATTGCAAGTTTAACCGTGTTTAACCGGATCGTTGTTAAGGTCCTTTGAGTGCCAATGAAGGTACCACTGGCGAGCTAGAGTCTCTAAGTTGGTCTGTGAATCTGGTGCTCTGGAGAGCTACTGAGCATTGGGGAGTGATTACTTGAAGCCTTAAAGGTTCCACTAGCGAGCCGTCTTGAGATGGGTTATTAGGGTGCAGTGTATCCTTTTCTCTTTATAAACTTTGAAGGGCCCCGTGAATTGTTTAGGTATTTGATTTAGGGAGAACAGCATAATATAAACGGTCAATACTACTTCTCAAGTCATGTCACGGAAGAGTAAAGCCTTTTATTTTGTGGGAATAGTAAAGCCTCTTGTCTCGTGGGAGGACTTTCCTAATTGAAAGATAACAGAGATATGTTTCCTCTTCTTTACTGTATTGGTTTGCATGGTCATGGCTCCAATTGATTTGGTTGAGGCTCGAAACTAGAGCAATGCTCCAACTGGATCGATTGAGGCTCCATTTGGAGCAGGAATTGAATAGGATTGATTAAGGCTTGAGACAAGAGCATGGCTCCAATTGGTTTGATTGAGGCTTAAAATGAGAGAATTGCTCCAACTGGGTCAACTGACTCATCCCAAATGTATTCCTACTTCAAATGGAGCCTCAATTGATCCAATTAGAGATATGCTCTCATTTCGAGCCTCAGCCGAACTAATTGGAGCCATGCTCTTCTCTCAAACCTCAATGAACCCAATTAGATTCCTGCTCCAAATGGAGCCTCAGTCGACTCAGTTGGAGCAATGCTCTTGTTTCAAGCCTCACCCAATCCAATTGGAGCCATGCTCTTGTCTCGAGCCTCAATCAAGACCTTGGCTCCAATTGGGTCGACCGAGGCTCCATTTGAAGTAGGAATCCAATTGGGTCGAGTTAGGCTCGAAACGAGCCTATTGCTCCAATTGGGTTGACTGAGACTCGATTCAGAGCAGGAATCCAACTGGGTTGCGTTAGATTGAAAATGAGAGCATGGGTCCAATTGGGTCAACTGAAGCTCGATTCTGACCAAGAATCTGATTGGATAGAGTCAGGCTCGAATTAAGGCTCCATTCGATGCAGGAATCCGATTGGGTTGAGTCAGTCAACCCAATTGGAGCAATTCTCTTGTTTTGAGCCTCAACCAAAACAATTGGAGCCAAGGTCTTGTCTCAAGCCTCAATCAACCTATTCGATTCCTGCTCTGAATGGAGCCTCAATCGACCCAATTGGAACAATGCTCTCATTTCGAGCCTGAGCCAAATCAATTGGAGCCATAACCATGCAAACCAATGCAGCAAAGGAAAGGGAACGTACCTCTGTTATCTTTCAATCAGGTAAGTGCTCCCACAAGACAAGAGGCTTGACTCTTCCCACGAAATAAAAGGCTTGACTCTTTCGTCACACAACTTAAGAAGTAGTATTGACCCTCTCTATTATGCTGTTCTCCCTAAATCAAATACCTAAATAATTCATTAGGCCCTTCAAAGTTTATAAAGAGAAAACACTGCACCCTAATAACCCATCTCAAGAGTTATCGGCTCGCTAGTGGAACCTTCAAGCCTTCAAGTAATCACTCACTAACAATCACGAGCTCTCCAGAACACCGAATTCCCAGACCAACTTATAGACTTTAGCTTGCCAGTGGTACCATCATTGGCCCTCAAACCACCTTAAAAATGACCCGATTTAACCACCTTTCATGGAAGATGATTCAAAGAGCATGCAGCAAGCATAACCTACGATGGAAAACACTAACTAAGGACTGCAGGAAACAAAAAAGGATAGCTCTTGTCTCAAGCCTCAATCAATCCAGCTAGATTCCTGCACCGAATGGACCCTCAGCCAACCTAGTTGGATTCATTTTCTTGATTCGAGCCTGACTCAATCCAATCGAATTCCTAGTCAGAATCGAGCTTCAGTCGACCCAATTGGACCCATGCTCTCATTTTCAACCTAACGCGACCCAATTGGATTCCTGCTCTGAATTGAGTCTCAGTCGACTCAATTGGAGCGATAGGCTCGTTTCGAGCCTAACTCGACCCAATTGGATTCCTCCTTCAAATGGAGCCTCGGTCGGCCAAATTGGTGCCATGTTCTTGATTGAGACTTGAGATAAGAGCATGGCTCCAATTGGATTGGGTGAAGCTTGAAACAAGAGCATTGCTCCAACTAGGTCGACTGAGGCTCCATTCGGAGCAGGAATCTAATTGGGTTCATTGAGGCTTGAGACAAGAGCATGGCTCCAATTGGTTCGGCTGTGGCTCGAAACGAGAGCATATCTCCAACTGGGTCAACTGAGGCTCCATTCGAAGGAGGAATCCAATTGGGTTGAGTCAGTCGACCCAGTTGGAGCAATTCTCTCATTTTGAGCCTCAATCGAACCAATTGGAGCCACGCTCTTGTCTCAAGCCTCAATCAACCCAATTCGATTCCTGCTCTGAATGGAGCCTCAATCGACCCAGTTGGAGCAATGCTCTCATTTCGAGCCTCAGCCAAATCAATTGGAGCCATGACTATGTAAACCTATACAGTAAAGAAAAGAGAACGTATCCTTGTTATCTTTCGATTAGGCAAGTCATCCCATAAGACAAGAGTCTTTACTCTTCCCATGAAATAAAAGGCTTCACTCTTCCGTGACATGACTTGAGAAGTAGTATTGATCGTATCTATTATGCTGTTCTCCCTAAATCAGAAACCTAAATAATTCATGGGGCCCTTCAAAGTTTATAAAGAGAAAAGGATACACTGAACCCTAATATCCCATCTCAAGAGTTATCAGCTCGCTAGTGTAACCTTCAAGGCTTCAAGTAAACACTCCCCAATGCTCACCAGTTCTTAAAACACCGGATTCGTAGACTAGCTTAGAGACTCTAGCTCGCCAGTGGTACCTTCATTAGCACTCGAACGACCGTAACATTGAACTAGTTAAACACGGTCTAAACTCGTAATTCCCACATCAAGGCGAAGTCCTACCTAAGATGCTATCCTTTCATGGAAGATGGTTCAAAGAGCATGCAGCAATCATAACATATGATGGAAAGCACTAACTGAGGACTATAGGAAACAAAAAAGGATAGCTCTTGTCTCAAGCCTCAATCAATCCAACCAGATTCCTGCACCAAATGGAACCTCAGCTGACCCAGTTGGAGCCATGCTCTCGATTCGAGCCTGACTCAATCCAATCATATTCTTGGTCAGAATTGAACTTCAATCGACCCAATTGGACCCATGCTCTCATTTTCAGCCTAACGCAACCTAATTGGATTCCTACTCTGAATCGAGTCTCAGTCGACCCAATTGGAGCGATAGGCTCACTTTGAGCCTAACTTGACCCAATTGGACTCCTACTTCAAATGGAGCCTCAGTCGACCCAATTGGAGCCATGCTCTTGATTGAGGCTTAAGACAAGACCATGGCTCCAATATGATGGGGTGAGGCTTAAAACAAGTGCATTGCTCCAACTGGGTTGACTGAGGCTCCATTCGGAGTAGAATTTTTTTGGGTTCATTGAGGCTTGAGACAAAAGCATGGCTCCAATTGGTTCAGCTGAAGCTCGAAACGAGAGCATATCTCCAACTGGGTCAACTGAGGCTCCATTCATAGCAGGAATCCAATTGGGTTGAGTCAGTCGACCTACTTGGAGCAATTCTCTTATTTTGAGCCTCAACCGAACCAATTGGAGCCATGCTCTTGTCTCAAGCCTTAATTAACACAATTTCATTACTGCTCGGAATGGAACCTTAGTCGACCCAATTGGAGCAATGCTCTCGTTTCGAGCCTCAGTCAAATCAATTGGAGCCATGACCATGCAAACCTATACAGTAAAGAAAAGGAAACGTATCCCTGTTATCTTTTAATTTAGCAAGTCCTTCCACGAGATAAGAGGCTTTACTCTTCCCATGAAATGCTTCACTCTTCCGTGACACGACTTAAGAAGTAGTATTGACCCTCACTATTATGCTGTTCTCCCTAAATCAAATACCTAAACAATTCATGGGGACCTTCAAAGTTTATAAAGAGAAAAGGATACACTGCACCCTAATATCCCATCTCAAGAGTTATCGGCTTGCTAGTGGAACCTTCAAGGCTTTAAGTAAACACTCCCTAATGCTCACCAGCTCTCCAAAACATCGGACTCGCAGACCAACTTAGAGACTCTAGCTTGCCAGTGGTACCTTCATTGGCACTCTAACAACCTTAACATTGACCCGATTAAACAGGGTCTAAACTCACAATTCTCACATCAAGGCGAAGTCCTAGCTAAGATGCTGTCCTTTCACGGGAGATGGTTCAAAGAGCACGCAGCAAGCATAACATACAATGGCAAGCACTAACTGAGGACTACAGAAATAAAAAAGGATAGCTCTTGTCTCAAGCCTCAATCAATCCAACTAGATTCCTACACCGAGTGGAGCCTCAGCCGACCCAGTTGGAGCCATGCTCTCGATTCGAGATTGACTTGATCCAATTGGATTCCTGATCAAAATTAAGCTTCAATCGACCCAATTGGACCCATGCTCTTGTTTTTAGCCTAACATGACCCAATTGGATTCTTGCTCTGAATCGAGTCTCAGTCAACCCAATTGGAGCGAAAGAATCATTTTGAGCCTAACTCGACCCAATTGGACACCTACATCAAATGGAGCCTCGGTTGACACAATTGGAGCCATGCTTTTGATTGAGGCTTGAGACAAGAGCATGGCTCCAATTAGATCGGGTGAGGCTTGAAAGAAGAGCATTGCTCCAACTGGGTCGATTGAGGCTCCATTCGGAGCAGGAATCTATTTGGGTTCATTGAGACTTGAGACAAGAGCATGGCTCCAATTGGTTTGGCTGAGGCTCAAAATGAGAGCATATCTCCAACTAGGTCAACTGAGGCTCCATTTGAAAGAGGAATCCAATTGGGTTGAGTCAGTCGACCTAGTTGGAGCAATTCTCTCGTTTTGAGCCTCAGCTAAACCAATTGGAGCCATGCTCTTGTCTCAAGCCTCAATCAACCCAATTCGATTCCTGCTCCGAATGGAGCCTCAGTCGGCCCAGTTGTAGCAATGCTCTCATTTGGAGCCTCAGCCAAACCAATTGGAGCCATGACCATGCAAACCAATATAGTAAAAAAAAGGAAATGTATCTCTGTTATCTTTCAATCAGGAAAGTCCTCCCACGAGACAAGAGGCTTTACTCTTCCCATGAAATAAAAGGCTCACTCTTCTGTGACACGACTTGAGAAGTAGTATTGACCCTCTCTATTATCCTGTTCCCCATAAATCAAATACCTAAATAATTCATGGGGCCCTTCAAAGTTTATAAAGAGAAAAGGATATACTGCACCCTAATAACCCATCTTAAGAGTTATCGGCTCGCTAGTGGAACCTTCAAGGCTTCAAGTAATCACTCCCCAATGCTCACGAGCTCTCCTGAACATCGGATTCCTAGACCAACTTAGAGACTCTAGCTCGCCAGTGGTACCTTCATTGGCACTCAAACGACCTTAACAACGACCCGGTTAAACACGGTCTAAACTCGCAATTTCCACATCAAGGCAAAGTCCTTCTTAAGATACTGTCCTTTCATGGGAGATGATTCAAAGAGCATGCAACAAGCATAACCCATGATGGAAAGCACTAACTGAGGACTACAGGAAACAAAAAAGTACAGCTCTTGTCTCAAGCCTTAATCAATCCACTAGATTCCTGCACCGAATGGAGCCTCAGTCGACCCAGTTGGAGCCATGCTCTCGATTCGAGCCTGACTCGATCCAATCGGATTCCTGGTCGAAATCAAGCTTTCATCGACCCAATTGGACCCATGCTCTTGTTTTCATCCTAACGTGACCCAATTGGATTCCTACTCTGAATCAAGTCTCAGTCGACCCAATTAGAGCGACAGGCTCGTTTTGAGCCTAACTCGACCCAATTGGATTCCTACTTCAAATGGAGCCTCGGTCGACCCAATTGGAGCCATACTCTTGATTGAGGCTTAAGACAAGAGCATGGCTCCAATTGGATCGGGGGAGGCTTGAAACAAGAACATTGCTCCAACTGGGTCGATTGAGGCTCCATTCGAAGCAGGAATCTAATTGGGTTCATTGAGGCTTGAGACAAGAGCATGGCTCCAATTGGTTCGATTGTGGCTAGAAATGGGAGCATATCTCCAACTGGGTCAACCGAGGCTCCTTTTGAAGGAGGAATCCAATTTGGATTGAGTCAGTCGACCCAGTTGGAGCAATTCTCTTGTTTTAAGCCTCAACCGAACCAATTGGAGCCATGCTCTTATCTCAAGCCTCAATCAACCCAATTCGATTCCTGCTCGGAATGGAGCCTCAGTCGACCCAGTTGGAGCAATGCTCTCATTTCGAGCCTCAACCAAATCAATTGGAGCCATGACCATGCAAACCAATACAGTAAAGAAAAGGGAACGTATCTCTGTTATCTTTCAATCAGGCAAGTCCTCCCATGAGACAAGAGGCTTTACTCTTCCCACAAAATAAAAGGCTTCACTCTTCCGTGACACGACTTGAGAAGTAGTATTGACCGTCTCTATTATGCTATTCTCCCTAAATCAAATAGCTAAAGAATTCATGGGGCCCTTCAAAGTTTATAAAGAGAAAAGGATACACTGCACCCTAATAACCCATCTCAAGAGTTATCGGCTCGCTAGTGGAACCTTCAAGGCTTCAAGTAATCACTCCCCAATGCTCATGAGCTCTCTAGAACATCGGATTCCCAGACCAACATAGAGACTCTAGCTCACCAGTGGTACCTTCATTGGCACTCAAACGACCTTAACAATGATCCGGTTAAACATGGTCTAAACTCACAATTCCCATATCAAGGCAAAGCCCTACCTAAGATGCTATCCTTTCATGGGGGATGGTTCAAAAAGCATACACCAAGCATAACCTATGATGGAAAGCACTAACTGAGGTCTATAAGAAATAAAGGACAGCTCTTGTCTCAAGCGTCAATCAATCCAACTAGATTCCTGCACCGAATGGAGCATCAGGCAACGTAATTGGAGCCATGCTCTCGATTCGAGCCTGACTCGATCCAATCAGATTTCTAGTCAGAATCGAGCTTCAGTCGACCCAATTGGACCCATGCTCTCGTTTTCAGCCTAATGCAAAACCAATTGGATTCCTGCTCTGAATCGATCTCAGTCGACTCAATTGGAGCAATAGGCTCATTTTGAGCCTAACTCAATCCAATTAGGTTCCTACTTCAAATGGAGCCTCGATCGACCCAATTGGAGCCATGCTCTTGATTGAGGCTTGAGACAAGAGCATGGTTCCAATTGGATCGAGTGAGGCTTGAAACAAGAGCATTGCTCCAACTGGGTCGACTAAGGCTCCATTCAGAGTAGGAATCTAATTGGGTTCATTGAGGCTTGAGACAAGAGCATGACTCCAATTGGTTCGGCTATGGCTCAAAACGAGAGCATATCTCCAACTGGGTCAACTGAGGCTCCATTCGAAGCAGGAATCCAATTGGGTTGAGTCAGTCGACCCAGTTGGAGCAATTCTCTTGTTTTGAGCCTCAACCGAACCAATTGGAGCCATGCTCTTGTCTCAAGCCTCAATCAACCCAATTCGATTCCTGCTCCGAATGGAGCCTCAGTCGACCCAATTGGAGCAATGCTCTCATTTCGAGCCTCAGCCAAATCAATTAGAGCCATGACTATGCAAACCAATACAGTAAAGAAAAAGGAACGTATCTATGTTATCTTTCAATCAGACAAATCCTCCCACGAGACAAGAGGCTTTAATCTTCCCACGAAATAAAAGGCTTCACTCCTCCGTGACATGACTTGAGAAGTAGTATTGACCCTCTCTGTTATGTTGTTCTCTCTAAATCAAATACCTAAACAATTCATGAGGCCCTTCAAAGTTTATAAAGAGAAAAGGATACGCTGCACCCTAATAACCCATCTCAAGAGTTATCGGCACGCTAGTGGAACCTACAAGGCTTCAAGTAATCACTCCTCAATGCTCATGAGCTCTCCAGAACACCGGATTCTTAGACCAACTTAGAGACTCTAGCTTGCCAGTGGTACCTTCATTGGCACTTAAACGACCTTAACAATGACTTGGTTAAACACGATCTAAACTCGTAATTCTCACATCAAGGCAAAGTCCTACCTAAGATGCTGTCCTTTCACAAAAGATGATTCAAAGAGTATACAACAAGCATAACCTACGATGGAAAGCACTAACTGAGGACTACAGGAAACAAAAAAGGATAGCTCTTGTCTCAAGTCTCAATCAATCCAACTAAATTCCTATACTGAATGAAGCCTCAGCCAACCCAATTGGATCCATTTTCTTGATTCGAGCTTGACTCGATCCAATTGGATTCCTGGTTGGAATTGAGCTTCAGTCGACCCAATTGGACCCATGCTCTTATTTTCAGCCTAATGCAACCCAATTGGATTCTTGCTTTGAATCGAGTCTCAGTCAGTGCAATTAGAGCGATAGGCTCGTTTCGAGCCTAACTCGACCCTTAGATTCCTACTTCAAATGGAGCCTCGGTCGACCCAATTGGAGCCATGCTCTTGATTGAGGCTTGAGACAAGAGCATGGCTCCAATTGGAATGGGTTAGGCATGAAATAAGAGCATTGCTCCAACTAGGTCGATTGAGGCTCCATTCGGAGTAGGAATCTAATTGGGTTCATTGAGGCTTGAGACAAGAGCATGGCTCCAATTGGTTCGGCTAAGGCTCGAAATGAGAGCATATCTCCAATTTGGTCAACTGAGGCTCCATTCATAGCAAGAATCCATTTGGGTTGAGTTAGTCGAACCAGTTGGAGCAATTCTCTTGTTTTGAGCCTCAACTGAACCAATTGGAGCCATGCACTTGTCTCAAGCCTCAATCAACCCAATTCAATTTCTGCTCGGAATGGAACCTCAGTCGACCTAGTTGGAGCAATGCTCTCGTTTCGAGCCTCAGCCAAATCAATTGGAGCCATGACCATGCAAACCTATATAGTAAAGAAAGGGGAACGTATCCCTGTTATCTTTCAATCAGGCAAGTCCTCCCATGAGACAAGAGGCTTTAATCTTCTCATGAAATAAAAAGCTTCACTCTTCGGTGACACGACTTGAGAAGTAGTATTGACCCTCTCTATTATGTTGTTCTCCCTAAATCAAATACCTAAACAATTCATGGGCCCCTTTAAAGTTTATAAAGAGAAAAGGATACACTGCACCCTAATAACCCATCTCAAGAGTTATCGGCTTGCTAGTGGAACCTTCAAGGCTTCAAGTAAATCATGTCTAATATGGAGCATTGCTCCAAAATTAGGTTCCATCAAAGTCAGGTCAAAGACAAATCAAGTCCAATCTAGAGCATTGCTACAAGATTTGGTTCAAATTAAGTCCAAATCAAGTTTAATCTAGTGCATTGCTATAACATCATGTTGGATCAAACTTTGATCAAAACCAAATGAAGTTCAATTTGGAGCATCGCTCTAAGATAGGATTGGATCAAAATTAGATCAAACCCAAATCAAGCTAAATCTGAAGCGTTACTCTAAGATTGGATTAGATAAAACAAAAATCAAAACCAAACCAAGTCCAATTTGGAGCATTGCTCCAAGATCAGGGTGGATCAAACTTAGATGAAACCTGAATTAAGTCCAATTTAAAACATTTCTCCAAGATCGAGTTGGATCAAACTTAGATCAAATTCGAATCAAGTCTAACCTAGAGTGTTGCTGCAAGATCTGTTAGATCAATCTTATATCAAACTTGAATCATGTCCCATTAGGAGCATTCCTCTAAGATCGAGTTCGATCAAACTTAGATCAAACCTAAATTAAGTTCAATATAGAGCACTGCTCCAAGATTGGGTGAGATCAAATCAACATCAAACTTAGATCAAACTTGAATCAGTTCCAATCTGAAGTGTTGCTTCAAGATCAAGTCAGATCAAACTTAGATCAAACCTAAAACAAGTCCAATCTAGAGTTTTGCTCTAAGATTGGAGTGTTTCTCTAAGATTGGGTTAGATCAAATTAGATAAAACCCAAATCAAGTTCAATCTAGAGAATTCCAACAAGATCAGGTTGGATCAAACTTAGATCAAGCCCAAATCAAGTCCAATCTGGAGCATTGCTCCAAGAATAAGTTGGATCAAACTTGAATCAAACCTGAATCAAATCAAATCCAGAGTGTTGCTCCAAGATTGAGTTGGATCAAACTTTGATCAAACCCAAATCAAGTCCAAGCTAAAGTGCTGCTCCAAGATCGGATTGGATCAAATTTAGATCAAACCCAAATCATGTTCAATCTTGGAGTGTTGCTCCAGGATCAGGTTAGATCAAACAAAGATCAAACCCAAATCAAGTCTGATTTTGGAGTGTTGTTTCAAGATCGAGTTGGATCAAACTTAGATCAAACTTGAAATCAAGTCCAATTTGCGGTATTGCTCCAAGATCGAGTTAGATCAAACCCAAATCAAGTCCAATTTGGAGCATTGCTTCAAGATCGTGTATGATCTAACTTAAGATCAAACCGAATCAGGTCCAAACTTAAGCATTGCTCCAAGATTGGGTTTGATCTAACTTAAAGCAAACCCAAATCAAGTACAATCCAGAGTGTTGCTCTAAACTCGCTAGTGGTACCTTCATTGGCACTCAAACGACCTAAACAATGACCCGGTTAAACACGGTCTAAACTCGCAATTCCCACATCAAGGCAAAGTCCTACCTAAGATGCTATCCTTTCACGGGAGATGGTTCAAAGCGCATACAGCAAGCATAGCCTATGATGGAAAGCAATAACTGAGGACTACAGGAAACAAAAAGGGACAGCTCTAGTCTAAAGCCTCAATCAATTCAATTAGATTCTAGCACCGAATGGAGCCTCAGTCAATCCAGTTGGAGCCATGCTCTTTTGATTCGAGCCTGACCCGATCCAATCAGATTCCTGGTTGGAATCGAGCTTCAGTCGATCTAATTGGACCCATGCTCTCGTTTTCAGCCTAACGCGACCCAATTGGATTCCTGCTCTGAATCGAGTCTCAGTTGACCCAATTGGAGCGATAGGCTCATTTTGAGCCTAACTTGACCCAATTGGATTCCTACTTCAAATGGAGCCTCGATCGACCCAATTGGAGCCATGCTCTTTATTGAGGCTTGAGACAAGAGCATGGCTCCAATTGGATCGGGTGAGTCTTGAAACAAGAGCATTGCTCCAACTGAGTCGACTGAGGCTCCATTCAGAGCAGAAATCTAATTGGGTTCATTAAGGCTTGAGACAAGAGCATGGCTCCAATTGGCTCAGCTAAGGCTCGAAACGAGAGCATATCTCCAACTGGGTCAACTGAGGCTCCATTCGAAGCAGGAATCCAATTGGGTTGAGTCAGTCGACCCAGTTGGAGCAACTTTCTCATTTTAAGCCTCAACCAAACCAATTGGAGCCATGCTCTTGTCTCAAGCCTCAATCGACCCAATTCAATTTCTGCTCCGAATTGAGCCTCAATCGACCCACTTGGAGCAATGCTCTCATTTCGAGCATCAGCCAAATTAATTAGAGCCATGACCTTACAAACTAATACAGTAAAGAAAAGGGAACGTATCTCTATTATCTTTCAATCAGGCAAGTCCACGAGACAAGAGGCTTTACTCTTCCCACGAAATAAAAGGCTTTACTCTTCTGTGAAACGACTTGAGAGGTAGTATTGATCCTCTCTATTATGCTGTTCTCCCTAAATCAAATACCTAAACAATCACGGGGCCCTTCAAAGTTTATAAAGAAAAAAGGATACACTGCACCCTAATAACCTATCTCAAGAGTTATCGGCTCGCTAGTGGAACCTTCAATGCTTCAAGTAATCACTCCCCAATGCTCACCAGCTCTGCAAAACACCAGATTCCCAGACCAACTTAGAGGCTCTAGCTCACCAGTGGCACCTTCATTGGCATTCAAACAACCTAAACAATGATCCGATTAAACACAATCTAAACTCGCAATTCCCACATCAAGGCGAAGTCCTACCTAAGATGTTGTCCTTTCATGGGAGATGGTTCAAAGAGCATACAACAAGCATAGCCTACGATGGAAAGCACTAACTGAGGACTACAGGAAACAAAAAGGAACAGCTCTTGTCTCAAGCCTTAATCAATCCAATTAAATTCCTGCACCGAATGGAGCCTCAGCCGACCCAGTTGGAGCAATGCTCTCAATTGAGGCTTGAGATAAGAGCATGGCTCCAATTGGATCGGGTGAGTCTTAAAACAAGAGCATTGCTCCAATTGGGTCTACTGAGGCTCCATTCGGAGCAGGAATCTAATTGGGTTCATTGAGGCTTGAGACAATAGCATTGCTCCAATTGGCTCGACTGAGGCTTGAAATGAGAGCATATCTCCAACTGGGTCAACTAAGGCTCCATTCGAAGCAAGAGTCCAATTGGGTTGAGTCAGTCGACCCAGTTGGAGCAACTCTCTCATTTTGAGCCTCAACTGAACCAATTGGAGCCATGCTCTTGTAGCAAGCCTCAATCAACCCAATTCGATTCCTGCTCCGAATGGAGCCTTAGTCGACCCAGTTGGAGCCATCCTCTCAATTCAAGCCTGACTCTATCCAATCAGATTCTTGGTCGGAATCGAGCTTCAGTCGATCCAATTGGACCCATGCTCTCATTTTCAGCCTAACGTGACCCAATTGGATTCCTGCTCTAAATCGAGTCTCAGTTGATGCAATTGGAGTGATAGGCTCATTTTGAGCCTAACTTGACCCAATTGGATTCCTACTTCAAATGGAGCCTCGATCGACCCAATTGGAGCCATGCTCTTGATTGAGGCTTGAGACAAGAGCATGGCTCCAATTGGATCGGGTGAGTCTTGAAACAAGAGCATTGCTCCAACTGAGTCGACTGAGGCTCCATTCGGAGCAGAAATCTAATTGGGTTCATTGAGGCTTGAGACAAGAGCATGGCTCCAATTGGTTCGGTTGAGGCTCGAAACGAGAGCATATCTCCAACTAGGTCAACTGAGGCTCCATTCGAAGCAAGAATCCAATTGGTTTGAGTCAGTCGACCTAGTTGGAGCAACTCTCTCATTTTGAGCCTCAACCGAACCAATTGGAGCCATGCTCTTGTCTCCTCCAGATTGGACTTTATTTGGGTTTGACCTATGTTTCATCTAACCCAATCTTGGAGCAATGCTTCAGATTGGACTTCATTCGGGTTTATCTAATTTTGATCTATCCCCACCTTGGAGCAATGCTCCATATTGGATTTTAATCAAGTTTGATCCAATCCGATCTCGAAGAAATGCTCTAAATTGGTTTTAATTTATATTTGATCTAAGTTTGATCCACCCCAATCTTGGAGCAATGCTCTAGATTGGACTTGATTTGGGTTTGATCAAACCTTGATCAAACCCAATCTTAGAGTAACACTACAGATTTAGCTTGATTCATATTTGATCTAATTTTGATCCAATCTGAGCTTAGAGTGATGCTCCAGATTGAACTTTATTTAGCTTTGATCAGGTTGGATCCAATGCTCTAGATTGGACTTGATTTGGGTTTGATCAAACCTTGATCAAACCCAATCTTAGAGTAACACTCCAAATTTAGCTTGATTCATATTTGATCTAATTTTGATCCAATCCGAGCTTAGAGTGACACTTCAGATTGAACTTTATTCAGCTTTGATCTAAGTTTGATCCAACCTGATCTTAAAGCAATGCACCAGTTTAAACTTGATTTGGATTTGATTTAATTTGATTGAACCAAATCTTGTAGCAATGCTCTAGATTGGACTTGATTTATCTTTGACTTAAGTTTGATTGAACCTGATCTTCGAGAAACGCTTTATATTGGACATGATTTGGGTTTAATCTTGATTTGATGTAACCCAAACTTGGAGCAACGCTGCAAATTAAACTTTATCTGGGTTTGATCTACATTTGATCTATCCTGATCTTGGAGCAATGCTCTACATTGAACTTGTTTCAGAATTGATCTAATTTAGTCTAAATTTGATCCAACCCGATCTTAGAGCAATGCTCCATATTGTACTTAATTCGAGTTTGATCTAAGTTTATCTAACCTGATCTTGGAGCAACATTGGACTTGATTTGGGTTTGATCTAAGTTTCATCCAACCCAATCTTGGAGCAATGCTCTTTATTAGAGTTGATTTGAATTTGTGATCCGACCTATATTAGGAATAACGCTCTAGATTGGACTTAATTTAGATTTGATCTAAGCTTGATCTGACTTGATCTTCAAGAAATGCTCCAGATCAAACTTGATCTCATTTGATCTAAGATTGATCCAACTCGATTTTAGAGCGATGCTCTAGATTGAAGTTGATTTGCATTTGATTTTGATTTAATTTGACCTGATCTTAGAGTAAGCTCTAAATTGAACTTAATTTACATTTGATCTTGGTTCTCTGACCTATTTTTAGAGCAACACTATAGATTAAACTTTATTCAGGTTTGATCTTAGTTTGATCCAACTCAATGTTACATCAATGCTTTAGATTGAACTTGATTTGGGTTTGATTTGATTTGATTGAACTAGATCTTGGATCAATGCTTTACATTGGAGTTAATTTGGGTTTGATGTAAGTGTTATTCAGCCCAATCTTGGAGCAGTCCAGATTAGACTTGATTTGAGTTTAATCTTATTTTGATCTAACCTGATCTAGGAGCAATGCTCCAAATTGAAATTTATTTGGGTTTGCTCAATGTTTAATCCAACACGATCTTGGAGCAATGCTCCAGATTATATACTTGATCAAGTTTGATCTAATTTGATCAATGTTTGATCCATCGATCTTAAAGGAATGCTCCATATTTAACTTAATTTTGGTTTGATTTAAGTTTGATCTAACCCGATCTTAGAGCAATGCTCCAAATTGGATTTGACTAGGGTTTGGTTTAATTTTGATCCAACCCGATTTTGGAGCAATGCTCTAGATTAGGCTTGATTCGAGTATGATCTAAGTTTGATCCAACCAAATCTTGGAGCAATACTCCAGATTGGGCTTGATTTGGGTTTGATCTAAGTTTGATCCAACCTGATATTAGAGTAACGCTCTAACTTGGACTTAATTTGGGTTTGATCTAAGTTTGATTCGACCCCATCTTATAGAAACACTCCATATTGAACTTGATTTGATTACGATTTGGCTTGATTTTGAAGCAATGCTCTATATTGAACTTCATTCAGACTTGATCTAGGTTTGATCTGATCTGATCATGGAGCAACATTTTAGATTTAACTTCATTTGGGTTTGATCTAAGTTTGATCCAATCCGATTTTAGAGCAATGCCTCAGATTGGACTTTATTCGGGTTTGATCTTAGCTTGATCCAATTCGATCTTAGAGCAATGCCTTAGATTGGACTTTAGTCGGGTTTGATCTTAATTTGATCTAATCCGAACTTGTATCAATGCCCCAAATTTGACTTGATTTAGGATCGGTATTGGTTTGATCTAGCTCGATTTTAGGGCAGTGTTGTAAATTGAATTTGATTCAGGTTTGATTTAGGTTTGATTCCACCCAATCTTGGAGCAACGCTCTAGATTGGAATTGATTTAGATTTGATCAAAATTTGATCCAACCTAACATTGTAGTAATGCTCTATATTGAAATTGATTCAGGTTTGACGTTATTTGATTTGACCTGATCATGGAGCCATGCTCTAAATTAAACTCAATTCAGACTTAATTTTGGTTTGATCTAACCCAATATTAGAGCAATGCTCCTAATTTAACTTGATTCAGCTTTGATCTTACTTTGATCTAACTCGACCTTGAAGCAATGCTCCAGATTATACTTGATTTGGGCTCAATCTTATTTTGAACTGACCCACTCTTGGAGTAATGCTCCAGATGGAATTGATTTGGGTTTGATCTAAGTTTAATCCAACCCGATCTTAGGGCAACACTCTAGATTTGACCTGATTCTGATTTGATCTAAATTGATCCAACCTTATCTTAGGGCAACGCTCTAGATTGGACCTAATTCAGGTTTGATCTAAGCTTGTTCCAACCCGATCTTAGAGCAATCACCAGATTGGACTTGATTTGGGTTTGATCTAAGTTTGATTTAACTTGATCTTGAAGCAATGCTTCATATTAGACATGATTCGGGTTTAATCTAAGTTTGATCCTGCTCGATCTTGGAGCAACACTCCAGATTAAACTTGATTTTGGTTTGATCTTGGTTTGATCTAACGCGATCTTGCAGCAACGCTTCAGATTCAACTTGATTTTGGTTTGATCTAGTTAGATCCAATCTGATCTTAGAGAAACACTCTAGATTGAAATTTATTCAAGTTTGATTTAAAACAAACTTGTGCCAATGCTCTAGATTGGACTTGATTTGGGATCGATCTTGGTTTTTTCAAGCCCAATCTCGAAGCAATGCTCTATATTGAACTTGATTTAGGTTTGATCTTAGCTTGATCTTGGTTTGATCCAACCCGATCTTGAGGCAACTCTTTAGATAGAACATGATTCAAGATTGATCTCTCACGATCTTTGACCAACGCTCTAGATTAAACTTTGTTGGGGCTCGATCGAAGTTAGATTTGGTCCAATCATGTAGTAATGCTCTAGATCAAACATTATTCAGGCTCGATCTAATATCTGGCTTGATCATTTAGCAATGTTCTACATTAAACTTCATTCGAGCCTAATCTGGGTTCAATCTGGCCTAATCATGGATCAACGATGCTCCAATTGAACTTAATTTGGGTTTGATCTCACCATATCTTGGAGCAATGCTCTAGATTTAACTTGATTCAGGTTTAATCTAAGTTTCATCCAACCCGATCTTGGAGCAATGCTCCTGATTGGAGTTAATTCGAATTTGATCTAAGTTTGATCCAACCTATACTTGGAGCAACACTCTAGTTGGACTTAATTCAGATTTAATCTAAGTTTGATCCAATCTGATCTTCGAGAAATGCTCTAGGTTAAACTTGATCTGATTTGGTCTAAGATTAATCCAATACGATCTTGGAGCAATGCTCTAGATTGGACTTTATTCGGGTTTGACCTAAGTTTGATCCGACCTAATCTTAGAGTAATTCTCCTAATTGAATTTGGTTCGGGTTTGATCTTATAATCTGACCCAATCATGGAGCACTCCTCCATATTGAACTTGATTCGAGTACAATCTTAGTTTCATCTAACTCGATCTCAGAGCAATGCTCCATATTACACTTGATTCGAGCTCGATCTTGGTTTGAACTAACCCAATCTTCGTACAATGCTCCATATTGAACTTAATTTGAGTTAATCTTCATTTAATCTAACCCAATCTTGGAGCAACGCTCCAGATTGAATTTGATTCATGTTTAATTTAAGTTTGATCCAGCCTGATCTTGGAGTAATGCTCTGAATTGGACTTGATTTGAGTTTGATCTAAGTTTGATGCAACCAGATCTTTGAGAAATGCTTCAGGTTAGATTTGATTCGAATTTGATCTAAGATTAATCCTATCCGACCTTGGAGCATTGCTCCATATTAGACTTGATTTGTGTTTCATCTAAGCTTTTTGATCCAACCTGATCTTGGTGCAATGCTCTAGATTGGATTTGATTCTAGTTCGATCTAAGTTTGATCCATCCCGATTTTAGAGCAATACTCTAGATTGGACTTAATTTGGGTTTGATCTAAGTTTGATCCAATGATCTTAGAGCAACTTTCCAAAATGGGCTTGCTTTAGGTTTGATCTTAGTTTGATCGAACCCAATCTTGGAGCAATGTACTAGATTGAATTTGATGTGGATTAGATCTAAGTTTGTTCCAACTCGATCTTATAGCAGAGCTGCAAATTAGACTTGATTCAAGTTTAATTTAAGTTTGATCCAACCCGATCTTAGAACAACGCTCCCAATTGGATTAGATTTGGGTTTGATCTAAGTTTGATCCAATCCGATCATGGAGCAATGCTCCAGATTGGACTTGATTTGGATTTGATCTAATTTTGATTTAATCCGATCTTAAAGCTATGCTCTAGATTTAACTTGATTCTGGTTTGATCTAACTTAATCTACCCAAACTTGGAGCAATGCTCCATATTGGACTTTATTCAGCTTTGATCTAAGTTTGATTCAATCCGATCTTGGAGCAATGCTCCAGACTAAACTTAATTTGAGTTTGATCAAAGTTTGATCAAACTGATCTTAGAGCAACACTCTATATTGAACTTGATTCGGATTTAATCTAAGTTTGATCCAACTCGATCTTAGAGCAATGCTTCAGATTGGACTTGATTCAAGCTCAATTTATCATGATCTTGGAGCAACGCTCCAGATTGAACTTCAGTCACGCTTGATCTTGGTTAGATTTGATCTGATTATGGATACAACTCTTAGTTAAACTTGATTCAGGCTCGATTTAAGTTAGATTTGGCCCAATCATGCTGTAACGCCTTTTATTACATTTCATTCAGCAACTTGATTTGAGTTTGATCTTCGTTTGATCTAACCATATCTTGGAGCAATGCTACAGATTGAACTTGATTCAATTTTAATCTAATTTTGATCCAACTCGAACATGGAGCAATGCTCCAAATTGGACTTGATTTTGGTTTGATCTAAGTTTGATACAACCCGATCTTTGAGAAACGCTTCAGGTTAGATTTGATTCGAGTTTGATCTAAGATTAATCCTATCGGACCTTGGAGCATTGCTTTATATTGGACTTGATTTAGGTTTCATCTAAGCTTCTTAATCCAACCCGATCTTGGAGCAATGCTCTATATTGGATTTAATTATAGTTTGATCTAAGTTTGATCCATCCCGATTTTAGAGCAATACTCTAGATTGGACTTAATTTGGGTTTGATCTAAGTTTGATCCAATCTGATCTTAGAGCAACTTTCCAAATTGGGCTTGCTTTAGGTTTAATCTCAGTTTGATCGAACCTAATCTTGGAGCAATGCACTAGATTGAATTTGGTTTGGATTATATCTAAGTTTGATCCAACTCGATCTTATATCAGCGTTGCAAATTAGACTTCATTCAAGTTTGATCCAACTCGATCTTAGAGCAACGCTCCCAATTGGACTAGATTTGGGTTTGATCTAAGTTTGATCCAATCTAATCCTGGAGCAATGCTCCAGATTGGACTTGATTTGGATTTGATCTGATTTTGATTTAATCTGATCTTAAAGCTATGCTCTAAATTTAACTTGATTCTGGTTTGATCTAACTTAATTTACCCGATCTTGGAGCAATGCTCCATATTGGACTTTATTCAACTTTGATCTAAGTTTGATTCAATCCGATCTTGGAGCTCCAGATTGAACTAAATTTGAGTTTGATTAAAGTTTGATCGACTTGATCTTAGAGCAACACTCTATATTGAACTTGATTCGGATTTAATCTAAGTTTGATCCAACTCGATCTTAGAGCAACGCTCCAGGTTGGACTTGATTCAAGCTTAATCTATCATGATCTTGGAGCAACGCTCCAGATTGAACTTCAGTCATGCTTTATCTTGGTTAGATTTGATCTGGTTATGGACACAGCTCTTAGTTAAACTTGATTCAGGCTTGATTTAAGTTAGATTTGGCCCAATCATGCTGTAACACTTTTTATTACATTTCATTCAGCAACTTGATTTGAGTTTGATCTTAGTTTGATCTAACTATATCTTGGAGCAATGCTGCAGATTGAACTTGATTCAATTTTAATCTAATTTTGATCCAACTCGAACATCGAGCAATGCTTCGAATTGGACTTGATTTTGGTTTGATCTAAGTTTGATAGAACCCGATCTTTGAGAAACGCTTCAGGTTAGATTTGATTCGGGTTTGATAAAAGATTAATCCTATCCGACCTTGGAGCATTGCTCCATATTAGACTTGATTTGAGTTTCATCTAAGCTTCTTGATCCAACCAGATCTTGGAGCAATGCTCTAGATTGGATTTAATTCTAGTTCGATCTAAGTTTGATCCATCCTGATTTTGCAGCAATACTCCAGATTAGACTTAATTTGGGCTTGATCTAAGTTTGATCCAATCTGATCTTAGAGTAGCTTTCCAATTTGGGCTTGCTTTAGGTTTAATCTTAGTTTGATCGAACCCAATCTTGGAGCAACGCACTAGATTTAATTTGATTTAGATTAAATCTAACTTTGATCCAACTCGATCTTATAGCAGCGCTGCAAATTAGTCTTGATTCAGGTTTGATTTAAGTTAGATCCAACCCAATCTTAGAGCAATGCTCCCAATTGGATTAGATTTGGGTTTGATCTAAGTTTGATCCAATCCGATCATGGAGCAATGCTCCAGATTGGACTTGATTTGAATTTGATCTAATTTTAATTTAATCCGATCTTAGAGCTATGCTCCAGATTTAACTTGATTCTAGTTTGATCTAACTTAATCTACCCGATCTTGGAGCAATGCTCCATATTGGACTTTATTCAGCTTTGATCTAAGTTTGATTCAATCTAATCTTGGAGCAACGCTCCAGACTGAACTTGATTTGAGTTTGATCAAAGTTTGATCAACCTGATCTTAGAGCAACACTTTATATTGAACTTGATTCGGATTTGATCTAAGTTTGATCTAATCCGATCTTAGAGCAACACTCCAGATTGGACTTGATTCAAGCTCAATCTATCATGATCTTGGAGCAATACTCTAGATTAAACTTTAGTCACACTTGATCTTGGTTAGATTTGATCTGATTATGGACACAGCTCTTGGTTAAACTTGATTCATGCTCGATTTAAGTTAGATTTGAACCAATCATGTAGTAACGCTTTTTATTACATTTCATTCAGCAACTTGATTTGAGTTTGATCTTAGTTTGATCTAACCATATCTTGAAGCAATGCTGCAGATTGAACTTGATTCAATTTTAATCTAATTTTGATCCAACTCTAACATGGAGCAATGCTCTGAATTTGACCTGATTTGGGTTTGATCTAAGTTTGATACAACCCGATCTTTGAGAAATGCTTCAGGTTAGATTTGATTCGGGTTTGATCTAAGATTAATCCTATCCTACCTTGGAGCATTTTTCCATATTGGACTTGATTTGGGTTTTATCTAACCTTCTTGATCCAACCCGATCTTGGAGCAATGCTCTAGATTGGATTAAATTCTAGTTCGATCTAAGTTTGATCAATCCTGATTTTGGAGCAATACTCCAGATTAGACTTAATTTGGGTTTGATCTAAGTTTGATCCAATCTGATCTTAGAGCAACTTTCCAAATTGGGCTTGCTTTAGGTTTGATCTTAGTTTGATCGAACCCAATCTTGGAGCAACGCACTAGATTGAATTTGATTTGGATTAAATCTAAGTTTGATCCAACTCGATCTTATAGCAGCGCTGCAAATTAGACTTGATTCGGGTTTGGTTTAAGTTAGATCCAACCCAATCTTAGAGCAACGCTCCCAATTGGATTAGATTTGGGTTTGATCTAAGTTTGATCCAATCCGATCATGGAGCAATGCTCCAAATTGGACTTGATTTGGATTTGATCTAATTTTGATTTAATCCAATCTTAGAGCTATGCTCCAGATTTAACTTGATTCTGGTTTGATCTAACTTAATCTACCCGATCTTGGAGCAATTTTCCATATTGGACTTTATTCAACTTTGATCTAAGTTTGATTCAATCCGATCTTGGAGCAATGCTCCAGACTGAACTTAATTTGAGTTTGATCAACCTGATCTTAGAGCAACACTCTATATTGAACTTTATTCAGATTTGATCTAAGTTTGATCCAATCCGATCTTAGAGCAACGCTCCAGATTTAACTTGATTCAAGCTCAATCTATCATGATCTTGGAGCAATACTCTAGATTAAACTTTAGTCACGCTTGATTTTGGTTAGATTTGATCTGATTATGGACACAACTCTTGGTTAAACTTGATTCAAGCTCGATTTAAGTTAGATTTGACCCAATCATGCTGTAACGCTTTTTATTACATTTCATTCAGCAACTTGATTTGAGTTTGATCTTAGTTTGTTCTAACCATATCTTGGAGCAATGCTGCAGTTTGAACTTGATTCAATTTTAATCTAATTTTGATCCAACTTGAACAACGAGCAATGCTCTGAATTTGACTTGATTTTGGTTTGACCTAAGTTTGATACAACCCGATCTTAGAGAAACGCTTCACGTTAGATTTGATTCGGGTTTGATCTAAGATTAATCCTATCCGACCTTGGAGCATTGCTCCATATTGGACTTGATTTGGGATTCATCTAAGCTTCTTGATCCAACCCAATCTTGGAGCAATGCTTTAGATTGGATTTAATTCTAGTTCGACCTAAGTTTGATCCATCTCCATTTTAGAGCAATACTCCAGATTGGACTTAATTTGGGTTTGATCTAAGTTTGATCCAATTTGACCTTAGAGCAACTTTCCAAATCAAGCTTGCTTTAGGTTTGATCTTAGTTTGATCGAACCCAATCTTGGAGCAGCGCACTAGATTGAATTGGATTTGGATTAAATCTAAGTTTGATCCAACTCGATCTTATAGCAGCATTGCAAATTAGTCTTGATTCGGATCTGATTTAAGTTAGACCCAACCTAATCTTAGAGCAATGCTTGCAATTGGATTAGATTTGGGTTTGATCTAAGTTTGATCCAATCCGATCATGAAGCAATGCTTCAGATTGGACTTGATTTGGATTTGATCTAATTTTGATTTAATCCGATCTTAGAGCTATGCTCCAGATTTAACTTGATTCTGGTTTGATCTAACTTAATCTATCTGATCTTGGAGCAATGCTCCATATTGGACTTTATTCAGCTTTGATCTAAGTTTGATTCAATCCGATCTTGGAGCAATGCTCCAGACTAAACTTAATTTGAGTTTGATCAAAGTTTGATCAGCCTGATCTTAGAGCAACACTATATATTGAACTTGATTCGGATTTAATCTATGTTTGCTCCAACTTGATCTTAGAGCAATGCTCCAGATTAGACTTGATTCAAGCTCAATTTATCATGATCTTGGAGCAACGCTCCAGATTAAACTTTAGTGATGCTTGATCTTGGTTAAATTTGATCTGATTATGGGCACAGCTCTTGATTAAACTTGATTTAGGCTTGATTTAAGTTAGATTTAGCCCAATCATGCTGTCATGCTTTTTATTACATTTCATTCAGCAACTTGATTTGAGTTTGATCTTAGTTTGTTCTAACCATATCTTGGAGCAATGCTGCAGTTTGAACTTGATTCAATTTTAATCTAATTTTGATCCAACTCGAACAACGAGCAATGCTCTGAATTCGTCTTGATTTTGGTTTGATTTAAGTTTGATACAACCCGATCTTTGAGAAACGCTTCAGGTTAGATTTGATTCGGGTTTGATCCAAGATTAATCCTATCCGACCTTGGAGCATTGCTCCATATTGGACTTGATTTGGGTTTCACCTAACCTTCTTGATCCAACCCGATCTTGGAGCAATGCTCTAGATTGGATTAAATTCTAATTCGATCTAAGTTTGATCCATCCCAATTTTGGAGCAATACTCCAGATTAGACTTAATTTGGGTTTGATCTAAGTTTGATCCAATCTGATCTTAGAGCAACTTTCCAAATTGGGCTTGCTTTAGGTTTGATCTTAGTTTGATCGAACCCAATCTTGGAGCAACGCACTAGATTGAATTTGATTTGGATTAAATCTAAGTTTGATCCAACTCGATCTTATAGCAGCGCTGCAAATTAGTCTTGATTCGGGTTTGATTTAAGTTAGATCCAACCCAATCTTAGAGCAATGCTCCCAATTGGATTAGATTTGGGTTTGATCTAAGTTTGATCAAACCCGATCATGGAGCAATGCTCCAGATTGGGCTTGATTTGGATTTAATCTAATTTTGATTTAATCCAATTTTAGAGCTATGCTCCAGATTTAACTTGTTTTTGGTTTGATCTAACTTAATCCATCGGATCTTGGAGCAATTTTCCATATTGGACTTTATTCACCTTTGATCTAAGTTTGATTCAATCCGATCTTGGAGCAATGCTCCAAACTAAACTTGATTTGAATTTGATCAAAGTTTGATCAACTTGATCTTAGAGCAACACTCTATATTGAACTTGATTCGGATTTGATCTAAGTTTGATCCAATCCGATCTTAGAGCAACGCTCCAGATTTGACTTGATTCAAGCTCAATCTATCATTATCTTGGAGCAATACTCCAGATTAAACTTCAGTCGCGCTTGATCTTAGTTAGATTTGATCTGATTATGGACACAGCTCTTGGTTAAACTTGATTCAGGCTCGATTTAAGTTAGATTTGGCTCAATCATGCTGTAACACTTTTTATTACATTTCATTCAGCAACTTGATTTGAGTTTGATCTTAGTTTGATCTAACCATATCTTGGAGCAATGCTGCAGATTGAACTTGATTCAATTTTAATCTAATTTTGATCCAACTCGAATATGGAGCAATGCTTCAAATTGGACTTGATTTGGGTTTGATCAAAGTTTGATACAACCCGATCTTTGAGAAATGCTTCAGGTTAGATTTGATTCGGGTTTGATCTAAGATTAATCCTATCCTACCTTGGAGCATTGCTCCATATTGGACTTGATTTGGGTTTCATCTAAGCTTCTTGATCCAACCCGATCTTAGAGCAATGCTCTAGATTGGATTAAATTCTAGTTCGATCTAAGTTTGATCCATCCCAATTTTGGAGCAATACTCCAGATTAGACTTAATTTGGGTTTGATCTAAGTTTGATCCAATCTGATCTTAGAGCAACTTTCCAAATTGGGCTTGCTTTAGGTTTGATCTTAGTTTGATCGAACCCAATCTTGGAGCAACGCACTAGATTGAATTTGATTTGGATTAAATCTAAGTTTGATCCAACTCGATCTTATAGCAGCGCTGCAAATTAGTCTTGATTCGGGTTTGATTTAAGTTAGATCCAACCCAATCTTAGAGCAATGCTCCCAATTGGATTAGATTTGGGTTTGATCTAAGTTTGATCCAATCCGATCATGGAGCAATGCTCCAAATTGGACTTGATTTGGATTTGATCTAATTTTGATTTAATCCGATCTTAGAGCTATGCTCCAGATTTAACTTGATTCTGGTTTGATCTAACTTAATCTACCCGATCTTGGAGCAATTTTCCATATTGGACTTTATTCACCTTTGATCTAAGTTTGATTCAATCCGATCTTGGAGCAATGCTCCAAACTAAACTTGATTTGAGTTTGATCAAAGTTTGATCAACTTGATCTTAGAGCAACACTCTATATTGAACTTGATTCGGATTTGATCTAAGTTTGATCCAATCCGATCTTAGAGCAACGCTCCAGATTTGACTTGATTCAAGCTCAATCTATCATTATCTTGGAGCAATACTCCAGATTAAAATTCAGTCGCACTTGATCTTGGTTAGATTTGATCTGATTATGGACACAGCTCTTGGTTAAACTTGATTCAAGCTTGATTTAAGTTAGATTTGGCCCAATCATGCTGTAACGCTTTTTATTACATTTCATTCAGCAACTTGATTTGAGTTTGATCTTAGTTTGATCTAACCATATCTTGGAGCAATACTGCAGATTAAACTTGATTCAATTTTAATCTAATTTTGATCCAACTCGAACATGGAGCAATGCTCCGTATTGGACTTGATTTGGGTTTGATCTAAGTTTGATACAACTCAATCTTTGAGAAACGCTTTAGGTTAAAGTTGATTCGAGTTTGATCTAAAATTAATCCTATCCGACCTTGGAGCATTGCTCCATATTGGACTTGATTTGGGTTTCACCTAACCTTCTTGATCCAACCCGATCTTGGAGCAATGCTCTAGATTGGATTAAATTCTAATTCGATCTAAGTTTGATCCATCCCGATTTTGGAGCAATACTCCAGATTAGACTTAATTTGGGTTTGATCTAAGTTTGATCCAATCTGATCTTAGAGCAACTTTCCAAATTAGGCTTGCTTTAGGTTTGATCTTAATTTGATCGAACCCAATCTTGGAGCAATGCACTAGATTGAATTTGATTTGGATTAAATCTAAGTTTCATCCAACTCGATCTTATAGCAGCGCTGCAAATTAGTCTTGATTCGGGTTTGATTTAAGTTAGATCCAACCCAGTCTTAGAGCAATGCTCCCAATTGGATTAGATTTGGGTTTGATCTAAGTTTGATCCAACCCGATCATGGAGCAATGCTCCAGATTGGGCTTGATTTGGATTTAATCTAATTTTGATTTAATCCGATCTTAGAGCTATGCTCCATATTTAACTTGATTCTGGTTTGATCTAACTTAATCCACCCGATCTTGGAGCAATTTTCCATATTGGACTTTATTCACCTTTGATCTAAGTTTGATTCAATCCGATCTTGGAGCAATGCTCCAAACTAAACTTGATTTGAGTTTGATCAAAGTTTGATCAACTTGATCTTAGAGCAACACTCTATATTGAACTTGATTCGGATTTGATCTAAGTTTGATCCAATCCGATCTTAGAGCAACGCTCCAGATTTGACTTGATTCAAGCTCAATCTATAATGCTCCAGATTAAACTTTAGTTGCACTTGATCTTGGTTAGATTTGATCTGATTATGGACACAGCTCTTGGTTAAACTTGATTCAAGCTTGATTTAAGTTAGATTTGGCCCAATCATGCTGTAACGCTTTTTATTACATTTCATTCAGCAACTTGATTTGAGTTTGATCTTAGTTTGATCTAACCATATCTTGGAGCAATACTGCAGATTAAACTTGATTCAATTTTAATCTAATTTTGATCCAACTCGAACATGGAGCAATGCTCCGTATTGGACTTGATTTGGGTTTGATCTAAGTTTGATACAACCCGATCTTTGAGAAACGCTTCAGGTTAGATTTGATTCAAGTTTGATCTAAGATTAATCCTATCTGACCTTGGAGCATTGCTCCATATTGGACTTGATTTGGGTTTCACCTAACCTTCTTGATCCAACCCGATCTTGGAGCAATGCTCTAGATTGGATTAAATTCTAATTCGATCTAAGTTTGATCCATCCCGATTTTGGAGCAATACTCCAGATTGGACTTAATTTGGGTTTGATCTAAGTTTGATCCAATCGATCTTAGAGCAACTTTCCAAATTGGGCTTGCTTTAGGTTTGATCTTAGTTTGATCGAACCCAATCTTGGAGCAACGCACTAGATTGAATTTGATTTGGATTAAATCTAAGTTTGATCCAACTCGATCTTATAGCAGCACTGCAAATTAGACTTGATTCGGGTTTGATTTAAGTTAGATCCAACCCAATCTTAGAGCAATGCTCCCAATTGGATTAGATTTGGGTTTGATCTAAGTTTGATTCAATCTGATCATGGAGCAATGCTCCAGATTGGGCTTGATTTGGGTTTGATCTAATTTTGATTTAATCCAATCTTAGAGCTATGCTTCAGATTTAACTTGATTCTAGTTTGATCTAACTTAATCTACCCGATCTTGGAGCAATGCTCCATATTGGACTTTATTCAGTTTTGATCTAAGTTTGATTCAATCTGATCTTGGAGCAATGCTTTAGACTGAACTTGATTTGAGTTTGATCAAAATTTGATCAACCTGATCTTAGAGCAACACTCTATATTGAACTTGATTCGGATTTGATCTAAGTTTGATCCAATCCGATCTTAGAGCAACGCTCCAGATTGGACTTGATTCAAGCTCAATCTATTATGATCTTGGAGCAACACTCCAGATTAAACTTCAATCACGCTTGATCTTTGTTAGATTTGATCTGATTATGGACACAACTCTTGGTTAAACTTGATTCAAGCTTGATTTAAGTTAGATTTGGCCCAATCATGCTGTAATGCTTTTTATTACATTTCATTCAGCAACTTGATTTAAGTTTGATCTTAGTTTGATCAAACCATATCTTGGAGCAATGCTGCAGATTGAACTTGATTCAATTTTAGTCTAATTTTGATCCAACTCGAACATGGAGCAATGCTTTGAATTGGACTTGATTTGGGTTTGATCTAAGTTTGATACAACCTGATCTTTGAGAAACGCTTCAGGTTAGATTTGATTCGAATTTGATCTAAGATTAATCCTATCTGACCTTGGAGCATTGCTCCATATTAGACTTGATTTGGGTTTCATCTAAGCTTTTTGATTCAACCCGATCTTAGAGCAATGCTCTAGATTTAATCTTGGAACAATGCACTAGATTGAATTTGATTTGGATTAAATCTAAGTTTGATCCAACTCGATCTTATAGAAGCATTGTGAATTAGACTTGATTTGGGTTTGGTTTAAGTTAGATCCAACCCAATCTTAGAGCAATGGTCCCAATTGGATTAGATTTGGGTTTGATGTAAGTTTGATCCAATCCGATCATGGAGCAATGCTCCAAATTGGACTTGATTTGGTTTTAATCTAATTTTGATTTAATCCGATCTTAGAGCTATGCTCCAGATTTAACCTGATTATGGTTTGATCTAACTTAATCTACCCGATCTTGGAGCAATGCTCCATATTGGACTTTATTCAGCTTTGATCTAACTTTGATTCAATCCGATCTTGGAGCAATGCTCCAGACTGAACTTGATTTGAGTTTGATCAAAGTTTGATCAACCCGATCTTAGAGCAACACTTTATATTGAACTTGATTCAGATTTGATCCAATCTAATCTTAGAGCAACGCTCTGGATTGGACTAGATTCAAGCTCAATCTATCATGATCTTGGAGCAACGCTCCAGATTGAACCTCAGTCATGCTTGATCTTGGTTAGATTTAATCTGATTATGGACACAGCTCTTGGTTAAACTTGATTCAGGCTCGATTTAAGTTAGATTTGACCCAATCATGCTCTAACACATTTTATTATATTTCATCAGCAACTTGATTTGAATCTTGAAGCAACAATCCAGAATGTACTTGATTTGGGTTTGATATAATTTGATCTAAGTTTGATCCAACTCAATCTTAGAGCAACGTGCTAAATTGGACTTGATTTAGGTTAGATCTAAGTTTGATCCAACTCGATCTTATAGCAGTGCTGCAAATTAGACTTGATTCAGGTTTAATCTAAGTTTGATTCAATCCGATCTTGGAGCAATGCTACTGATTGGATTAGATTTGGGTTTGATCTAAGTTTGATCCAAACCAATCTTGGAGCAACACTCCAGATTGGGCTTGATTTGTATTTGATCTAATTTTGATTTAACCTGATCTTAGAGCTATGCTCCAGATTTAACTTGATTCTGGTTTAATCTAACTTAATCTACCCGATCTTGGAGCAATGCTCCATATTGGACTTTATTCAACTTTAATCTAAGTCTGATTCATTTCGATCTTAAAGCAATGCTCTAGACTAAACTTGATTCAAGTTTGATCAACCCAATCTTAGAGCAATTCTCCATATTGGACTTGATTTGGGTTTGATCTAAGTTTGATTCAACCCGATCTTAAAACAACACTCCATATTGGACTTAATTTAGGCTCCATCTGTTCTGATCTTGGAGCAATGCTCCAGATTAAACTTTAGTCACGCTTGATCTTAGTTAGATTTGATCCAATTATGGACACAGCTCTTGGTTAAACTTGATTCAAGCTCGATTTAAGTTAGATCTAGTCCAATCATGTTGTAATGCTCTTTATTATATTTCATTCAGCAACTTGATTTGAGTTTGATCTTAGTTTGATCTAACCATATCTTGGAGCAATGTTGTGGATTGAACTTAATTCGATTTTGATCTAATTTTGATCCAACCCAAACTTGGAGCAACGCTCCAAATTGGAATTGATTTGGGTTTAATCTAAGTTTGATATAACTCAATCTTTGAGAAATGCTCCAGATTAGATTTGATTCGAGTTTGATATAAGATTATCCAACCCGATCATAGAGCAATGCTCTATATTGGACTTGATTTGGGTTTGGTTTTGGCTTGATCAAACTTAATCTTGGAGCAATGCTCCAAATTGGATTTGATTCAGACTCAATCTAGCTCGATCTTGGAGATTGCTTTAGATTAAACTTCAGTCGGGCTTGATCTAGGTTAGATCTGGTCCGATTATTGACCAATGCTCCTAGTTAAATTTGATTCGGGTCTAATTTAAGTTAGATCCGACACGATCATGCAGCAATGCTCTATATTAAATTTCATGCATCGACTTGATTTGAGCTTGATCTTAGTTTGATCTAACCTGATCTTGGAGCAACGCTCCAAATTGAACTTAATTTGGGTTTGATCTAATTTAAATCCAACCCGACCTTAGAGCAATTGGACTTAATTTAGGTTTGATCTAAGTTTGATTCAACCTGATCTTATAGCAACGCTCCATAATAGACTTGATTTGGGATTAATCTAAGATTGATCCAACCCGATCCTCGAGCGATGCTCTAAATTAGACTCAATTTGTGTTTGATCTAAGTTTGAACTAACCCGATCTTGGGCCGATGCTCCATATTGGACTTTACTTGATCTAAGTTTGATCCAACCCGATCTTAAAGCAATGCTTTAGGTGGCACTTGATTTGGGTTTCAGCTAAATTGATCTAACCCGATCTTGGAGCAATGCATCGGATTGGACTTGATTTGGGTTTGATCTAAGTTTGATCTAAGTTTGATATAATTGGAGTCACGCTCTTGTCTCAAGCCTCAATCAAGAACATAGCTCCAATTGGGTCGATCGAGGCTCCACTTCAAGTAGCAATCCAATTGGGTCGAGTTAGGCTTGAAACAAGCCTATCTCTCCAATTGAGTCGACTGAGACTTAATTCAGAGCAGGAATCCAATTGGTTCGTGTTAGGCTGAAAACAAGAGCATGGGTCCAATTGGGTGGACTAAAGCTCCATTCCGACCAGGAATTCGATTAGATCGAGTCAGGCTCGAATCAAGAAAATGAACCCAACTAGGTTGGCTAAGGATCCATTTGGTGCAGGAATCTAGTTGGATTGGATTGAGGCTTGAGACAAGAGCTATCCTTTTTTGTTTCCTGTAGTCCTCAGTTAGTGCTTTCTATCGTAGGTTATGCTTGCTGCATGCTCTTTGAACCATCTCCCGTGAAAGGACAGCATCTTAGGTAGCACTTCGCCTTAATGTGAAAATTGCGAGTTTAGACTGTGGTTAACCGGATCGTTGTTACGGTCGTTTGAGTACCAATGAAGGTACCACTGGCGAGCTAGAGTCTCTAAGTTGGTCTGAGAATCCGGTGTTATGGAGAGCTCATGAGCATTGGGGAGTGATTACTTGAAGCCTTAAAGGTTCTACTAGCGAGCCAATAACTCTTGAGATGGGTTATTAGGGTGCAGTGCATCCTTTTCTCTTTATAAACTTTGAAGGGCCCCAGGAATTATTTTGGTATTTGATTTATAGAGAACAACATAAAAGAGAGGGTCAATACAACTTCTGAAGTCATGTCACAGAAGAGTAAGCCTTTTATTTCGTGGGAAGAGTAAAGCCTCTTGTCTCATAGGAGGACTTTTCTGATTGAAAGATAACAGAGATACGTTCCCTTTTCTTTACTATATTGGTTTGCATGGTCATGGCTCCAATTGATTTGGCTGAGGCTCAAAACGAGAGCATTGCTCCAACTGGGTCGACTGAGGCTCCATTCAGAGCAGGAATCGAATTGGGTTGATTGAGGCTTGAGACAAGAGCGTGACTCCAATTGGTTCGGTTGAGGCTCAAAACAAGAGAATTGCTCCAACTGGGTCGACTAACTCAACCCAATTGGATTCCTCCTTCGAATGGAGCCTCAGATGACCCAGTTGGAGACATATGCTCCTCTTTCAAGCCTTAGCCGAACCAATTGGAGCCATGCTCTTGTCTCAAGCCTCAATGAACCCAATTAGATTCCTACTCCGAATGGAGCCTCAGTCGATCCAGTTGGAACAATGCCCTTGTTTCAAGCCTCACCCAATCCAATTGCAGCCATGCTCTTATCTCAAGCCTCAATCAAGAGCATGGCTCCAATTGGGTCGACCGAGGCTCCATTTCAAGTAGGAATCCAATTAGTTTGAGTTAGGCTCGAAACGAGCCTATCGCTCGAATTGGGTCGATTGAGACTCGATTCAGAGTACGAATCTAATTGGGTCGCGTTAGGCTGAAAACGAGAGCATGGGTCCAATTGGGTCGACTAAAGCTCGATTCTGACCAGGAATTCGATTAGATTGAGTCAGGCTCGAATCAAGAAAATGAATCCAACTGGGTTGGCTAAGGATCCATTTGGTGCAGGAATCTAGTTGGATTGGATTGAGGCTTGAGACAAGAGCTATCCTTTTTTGTTTCCTATAGTCCTCAGTTAGTGCTTTCTATCGTAGGTTATGCTTGCTGCATGCTCTTTGAACCATCTCCCATGAAAGGACAGCATCTTAGGTAGGACTTCGCCTTGATGTGAAAATTGCGAGTTTAGACTATGGTTAACCGGATCTTTGTTACGGTCGTTTGAGTACCAATGAAGGTACCACTGGCGAGCTAGAGTCTCTAAGTTGGTCTGAGAATCCGGTGTTATGGAGAGCTCATGAGCATTGGGGAGTGATTACTTGAAGCCTTGAAGGTTCTACTAGCGAGCCGATAACTCTTGAGATGGGTTATTAGGGTGCAGTGCATCCTTTTCTCTTTATAAACTTTGAAGGGCCCCAGGAATTATTTTGGTATTTGATTTATAGAGAACAACATAAAAGAGAGGGTCAATACAACTTCTGAAGTCATGTCACAGAAGAGTGAGCCTTTTATTTCATGGGAAGAGTAAAGCCTCTTGTCTCATGGGAGGACTTTTCTAATTGAAAGATAACAGAGATACGTTCCCTTTTCTTTACTGTATTGGTTTGCATGGTCATGGCTCCAATTGATTTGGCTGAGGCTCAAAACGAGAGCATTGCTCCAACTGGGTCGACTGAGGCTCCATTCAGAGCAGGAATCGAATTGGTTTGATTGAGGTTTGAGACAAGAGCGTGACTCCAATTGGTTCGGTTGAGGCTCAAAACAAGAGAATTGCTCTAACTGGGTCGACTAACTCAACCCAATTGGATTCCTCCTTCGAATGGAGCCTCAGATGACCCAGTTAGAGACATATGCTCCTGTTTCAAGCCTTAGCCGAACCAATTGGAGCCATGCTCTTGTCTCAAGCCTCAATGAACCCAATTAGATTCCTGCTCTAAATGGAGCCTTAGTCGATCCAGTTGGAACAATGCCCTTGTTTCAAGCCTCACCCGATCCAATTGCAGCCATGCTCTTATCTCAAGCCTCAATCAAGAGCATGGCTCCAATTGGGTCGACCGAGGCTCCATTTCAAGTAGGAATCCAATTAGTTCGAGTTAGGCTCGAAACGAGCCTATCGCTCGAATTGGGTCGACTGAGACTCGATTCAGAGCACGAATCTAATTGGGTCGCGTTAGGCTGAAAATGAGAGCATGGGTCCAATTGGGTCGACTAAAGCTCGATTCTGACTAGGAATTCGATTAGATCGAGTCAGGCTCGAATCGAGAAAATGAATCCAACTGGGTTGGCTAAGGATCCATTTGGTGCAGGAATCTAGTTGGATTGGATTGAGGCTTGAGACAAGAGCTATCCTTTTTTGTTTCCTGTAGTCCTCAGTTAGTGCTTTCTATCGTAGGTTATGCTTGCTGCATGCTCTTTGAACCATCTCCCATGAAAGGACAGCATCTTAGGTAGGACTTCGCCTTGATGTGAAAATTGCGAGTTTAGACTGTGGTTAACCGGATCGTTGTTACGGTCGTTTGAGTACCAATGAAGGTACCACTAGCGAGCTAGAGTCTCTAAGTTGGTCTGAGAATCCGGTGTTATGGAGAGCTCATGAGCATTGGGGAGTGATTACTTGAAGCCTTGAAGGTTCTACTAGCGAGCCGATAACTCTTGAGATGGGTTATTAGGGTGCAGTGCATCCTTTTCTCTTTATAAACTTTGAAGGGCCCCAGGAATTATTTTGGTATTTGATTTATAGAGAACAACATAAAAGAGAGGGTCAATACAACTTCTGAAGTCATGTCACAGAAGAGTGAGCCTTTTATTTCATGGGAAGAGTAAAGCCTCTTGTCTCATGGGAGGACTTTTCTGATTGAAAGATAACAGAGATACGTTCCCTTTTCTTTACTGTATTGGTTTGCATGGTCATGGCTCCAATTGATTTGGCTGAGGCTCAAAATGAGAGCATTGCTCCAACTGGGTCGACTGAGGCTCCATTCAGAGCAGGAATCAAATTGGTTTGATTGAGGCTTGAGACAAGAGCGTGACTCCAATTGGTTCGGTTGAGGCTCAAAACAAGAGAATTGCTCCAACTGGGTCGACTAACTCAACCCAATTGGATTCCTCCTTCGAATGGAGCCTCAGATGACCCAGTTGGAGACATATGCTCCTCTTTCAAGCCTTAGCCGAACCAATTGGAGCCATGCTCTTGTCTCAAGCCTCAATGAACCCAATTAGATTCCTGCTCCGAATGGAGCCTCAGTCGATCCAGTTGGAACAATGCCCTTGTTTCAAGCCTCACCCGATCCAATTGCAGCCATGCTCTTATCTCAAGCCTCAATCAAGAGCATGGCTCCAATTGGGTCGACCGAGGCTCCATTTCAAGTAGGAATCCAATTAGTTCGAGTTAGGCTCGAAACGAGCCTATCGCTCGAATTGGGTCGACTGAGACTCGATTCAGAGCACGAATCTAATTGGGTCGCGTTAGGCTGAAAATGAGAGCATGGGTCCAATTGGGTCGACTAAAGCTCGATTCTGACCAGGAATTCGATTAGATCGAGTCAGGCTCGAATCGAGAAAATGAATCCAACTGGGTTGGCTAAGGATCCATTTGGTGCAGGAATCTAGTTGGATTGGATTGAGGCTTGAGACAAGAGCTATCCTTTTTTGTTTCCTATAGTCCTCAGTTAGTGCTTTCTATCATAGGTTATGCTTGCTGCATGCTCTTTGAACCATCTCCCATGAAAGGACAGCATCTTAGGTAGGACTTCGCCTTGATGTGAAAATTGCGAGTTTAGACTGTGGTTAACCGGATCGTTGTTACGGTCGTTTGAGTACCAATGAAGGTACCACTGGCGAGCTAGAGTCTCTAAGTTGGTCTGAGAATCCGGTGTTATGGAGAGCTCATGAGCATTGGGGAGTGATTACTTGAAGCCTTGAAGGTTCTACTAGCGAGCCGATAACTCTTGAGATGGGTTATTAGGGTGCAGTGCATCCTTTTCTCTTTATAAACTTTGAAGGGCCCCAGGAATTATTTTGGTATTTGATTTATAGAGAACAACATAAAAGAGAGGGTCAATACAACTTCTGAAGTCATGTCACAGAAGAGTGAGCCTTTTATTTCATGGGAAGAGTAAAGCCTCTTGTCTCATGGGAGGACTTTTCTGATTGAAAGATAACAGAGATACGTTCCCTTTTCTTTACTGTATTGGTTTGCATGGTCATGGCTCCAATTGATTTGGCTGAGGCTCAAAATGAGAGCATTGCTCCAACTGGGTCGACTGAGGCTCCATTCAGAGCAGGAATCGAATTGGGTTGATTGAGGCTTGAGACAAGAGCGTGACTCCAATTGGTTCGGTTGAGGCTCAAAACAAGAGAATTGCTCCAACTGGGTCGACTAACTCAACCCAATTGGATTCCTCCTTCGAATGGAGCCTCAGATGACCCAGTTGGAGACATATGCTCCTCTTTCAAGCCTTAGCCGAACCAATTGGAGCCATGCTCTTGTCTCAAGCCTCAATGAACCCAATTAGATTCCTGCTTTGAATGGAGCCTCAGTTGATCCAATTGGAACAATGCCCTTGTTTCAAGCCTCACCCGATCCAATTGCAGCCATGCTCTTATCTCAAGCCTCAATCAAGAGCATGGCTCCAATTGGGTCGACCGAGGCTCCATTTCAAGTAGGAATCCAATTAGTTCGAGTTAGGCTCGAAACGAGCCTATCGCTCGAATTGGGTCGATTGAGACTCGATTCAGAGCAGGAATCTAATTGGGTTGCGTTAGGCTGAAAATGAGAGCATGGGTCCAATTGGGTCGACTAAAGCTCGATTTTGACCAGGAATTCGATTAGATCGAGTCAGGCTCGAATCGAGAAAATGAATCCAACTGGGTTGGCTAAGGATCCATTTGGTGCAGGAATCTAGTTGGATTGGATTGAGGCTTGAGACAAGAGCTATCCTTTTTTGTTTCCTGTAGTCCTTAGTTAGTGCTTTCTATCATAGGTTATGCTTGCTGCATGCTCTTTGAACCATCTCTCATGAAAGGACAGCATCTTAGGTAGGACTTCGCCTTGATGTGAAAATTGCGAGTTTAGACTGTGGTTAACCGGATCGTTGTTACGGTCGTTTGAGTACCAATGAAGGTACCACTGGCGAGCTAGAGTCTCTAAGTTGGTCTGAGAATCCGGTGTTATGGAGAGCTCATGAGCATTGGGGAGTGATTACTTGAAGCCTTGAAGGTTCTACTAGCGAGCCGATAACTCTTGAGATGGGTTATTAGGGTGCAGTGCATCCTTTTCTCTTTATAAACTTTGAAGGGCCCCAGGAATTATTTTGGTATTTGATTTATAGAGAACAACATAAAAGAGAGGGTCAAAACAACTTCTGAAGTCATGTCACAGAAGAGTGAGCCTTTTATTTCATGGGAAGAGTAAAGCCTCTTGTCTCATGGGAGCACTTTTCTGATTGAAAGATAACAGAGATACGTTCCCTTTTCTTTACTGTATTGGTTTGCATGGTCATGGCTCCAATTGATTTGGCTGAGGCTCAAAATGAGAGCATTGCTCCAACTGGGTCGACTGAGGCTCCATTCAGAGCAGGAATCGAATTGGGTTGATTGAGGCTTGAGACAAGAGCGTGACTCCAATTGGTTCGGTTGAGGCTCAAAACAAGAGAATTGCTCCAACTGGGTCGACTAACTCAACCCAATTGGATTCCTCCTTCGAATGGAGCCTCAGATGACCCAGTTGGAGACATATGCTCCTCTTTCAAGCCTTAGCCGAACCAATTGGAGCCATGCTCTTGTCTCAAGCCTCAATGAACCCAATTAGATTCCTGCTCCGAATGGAGCCTCAGTCGATCCAGTTGGAACAATGCCCTTGTTTCAAGCCTCACCCGATCCAATTGCAGCCATGCTCTTATCTCAAGCCTCAATCAAGAGCATGGCTCCAATTGGGTCGACCGAGGCTCCATTTCAAGTAGGAATCCAATTAGTTCGAGTTAGGCTCGAAACGAGCCTATCGCTCGAATTGGGTCGACTGAGACTCGATTCAGAGCAGGAATCTAATTGGGTCACGTTAGGCTGAAAACGAGAGCATGGGTCCAATTGGGTCGACTAAAGCTCGATTCCGACCAGGAATTCGATTAGATCGAGTCAGGCTCGAATCGAGAAAATGAATCCAACTGGGTTGGCTAAGGATCCATTTGGTGCAGGAATCTAGTTGGATTGGATTGAGGCTTGAGACAAGAGCTATCCTTTTTTGTTTCCTATAGTCCTCAGTTAGTGCTTTCTATCGTAGGTTATGCTTGCTGCATGCTCTTTGAACCATCTCCCATGAAAGGACAGCATCTTAGGTAGGACTTCGCCTTGATGTGAAAATTGCGAGTTTAGACTGTGCTTAACCGGATCGTTGTTACGGTCGTTTGAGTACCAATGAAGGTACCACTGGCGAGCTAGAGTCTCTAAGTTGGTCTGAGAATCCGGTGTTATGGAGAGCTCATGAGCATTGGGGAGTGATTACTTGAAGCCTTGAAGGTTCTACTAGCGAGCCGATAACTCTTGAGATGGGTTATTAGGGTGCAGTGCATCCTTTTCTCTTTATAAACTTTGAAGGGCCCCAGGAATTATTTTGGTATTTGATTTATAGAGAACAGCATAAAAGAGAGGGTCAATACAACTTCTGAAGTCATGTCACAGAAGAGTGAGCCTTTTATTTCGTGGGAAGAGTAAAGCCTCTTGTCTCATGGGAGGACTTTTCTGATTGAAAGATAACAGAGATACGTTCCCTTTTCTTTACTATATTGGTTTGCATGGTCATGGCTCCAATTGATTTGGCTGAGGCTCAAAATGAGAGCATTGCTCCAACTAGGTCGACTGAGGCTCCATTCAGAGCAGGAATCGAATTGGGTTGATTGAGGCTTGAGACAAGAGCGTGACTCCAATTGGTTCGGTTGAGGCTCAAAACAAGAGAATTGCTCCAACTGGGTCGACTAACTCAACCCAATTGGATTCCTCCTTCGAATGGAGCCTCAGATGACCCAGTTGGAGACATATGCTCCTCTTTCAAGCCTTAGCCAAACCAATTGGAGCCATGCTCTTGTCTCAAGCCTCAATGAACCCAATTAGATTCCTGCTCCGAATGGAGCCTCAGTCGATCCAGTTGGAACAATGCCCTTGTTTCAAGCCTCACCCGATCCAATTGCAGCCATGCTCTTATCTCAAGCCTCAATCAAGAGCATGGCTCCAATTGGGTCGACCGAGGCTCCATTTCAAGTAGGAATCCAATTAGTTCGAGTTAGGCTCGAAATGAGCCTATCGCTCGAATTGGGTCGATTGAGACTCGATTCAGAGCAGGAATCTAATTGGGTCGCGTTAGGCTAAAAATGAGAGCATGGGTCCAATTGGGTCGACTAAAGCTCGATTCTGACCAGGAATTCGATTAGATCGAGTCAGGCTCGAATCGAGAAAATGAATCCAACTGGGTTGGCTAAGGATCCATTTGGTGCAGGAATCTAGTTGGATTGGATTGAGGCTTGAGACAAGAGCTATCCTTTTTTGTTTCCTATAGTCCTTAGTTAGTGCTTTCTATCGTAGGTTATGCTTGCTGCATGCTCTTTGAACCATCTCCCATGAAAGGACAGCATCTTAGGTAGGACTTCGCCTTGATGTGAAAATTGCGAGTTTAGACTGTGCTTAACCGGATCATTGTTACGGTCGTTTGAGTACCAATGAAGGTACCACTAGCGAGCTAGAGTCTCTAAGTTGGTCTGAGAATCCGGTGTTATGGAGAGCTCATGAGCATTGGGGAGTGATTACTTGAAGCCTTGAAGGTTCTACTAGCGAGCCGATAACTCTTGAGATGGGTTATTAGGGTGCAGTGCATCCTTTTCTCTTTATAAACTTTGAAGGGCCCTAGGAATTATTTTGGTATTTGATTTATAGAGAACAGCATAAAAGAGAGGGTCAATACAACTTCTGAAGTCATGTCACAAAAGAGTGAGCCTTTTATTTCATGGGAAGAGTAAAGCCTCTTGTCTCATGGGAGAACTTTTTTGATTGAAAGATAACAGAGATACGTTCCCTTTTCTTTACTGTATTGGTTTGCATGGTCATGGCTCCAATTGATTTGGCTGAGGCTCAAAATGAGAGCATTGCTCCAATTGGGTCGACTGAGGCTCCATTCAGAGCAGGAATCGAATTGGGTTGATTGAGGCTTGAGACAAGAGCGTGACTCCAATTGGTTCGGTTGAGGCTCAAAACAAGAGAATTGCTCCAACTGGGTCGACTAGCTCAACCCAATTGGATTCCTCCTTTGAATGGAGCCTCAGATGACCCAATTGGAGAGATATGCTCCTCTTTCAAGCCTTAGCCGAACCAATTAGAGCCATGCTCTTATCTCAAGCCTCAATGAACCCAATTAGATTCCTGCTCTGAATGGAGCCTCAGTTGATCCAACTGGAACAATGCCCTTGTTTCAAGCCTCACCCGATCCAATTGCAGCCATGCTCTTATCTCAAGCCTCAATCAAGAGCATGGCTCCAATTGGGTCGAGCGAGGCTCCATTTCAAATAGGAATCCAATTAGTTCGAGTTAGGCTCGAAACGAGCCTATCGCTCGAATTGGGTCAATTGAGACTCAATTCAGAGCAGGAATCTAATTGGGTTGCGTTAGGCTAAAAAAGAGAGCATGGGTCCAATTGGGTTGACTAAAGCTCGATTCCGACCAGGAATTCGATTAGATCGAGTCAGGCTCGAATCGAGAAAATGAATCCAACTGGGTTGGCTAAGGATCCATTTGGTGCAGGAATCTAGTTGGATTGGATTGAGGCTTGAGACAAGAGCTATCCTTTTTTGTTTCCTGTAGTCCTTAGTTAGTGCTTTCTATCGTAGGTTATGCTTGCTGCATGCTCTTTGAACCATCTCCCATGAAAGGATAGCATCTTAGGTAGGACTTCGCCTTGATGTGAAAATTGTGAGTTTAGACTGTGGTTAACCGGATCGTTGTTACGGTCGTTTGAGTACCAATGAAGGTACCACTGGCGAGCTAGAGTCTCTAAGTTGGTCTGAGAATCCGGTGTTATGGAGAGCTCATGAGCATTGGGGAGTGATTACTTGAAGCCTTGAAGGTTCTACTAGCGAGCCGATAACTCTTGAGATGGGTTATTAGGGTGCAGTGCATCCTTTTCTCTTTATAAACTTTGAAGGGCCCCAGGAATTATTTTGGTATTTGATTTATAGAGAACAGCATAAAAGAGAGGGTCAATACAACTTCTGAAGTCATGTCACAAAAGAGTGAGCCTTTTATTTCATGGGAAGAGTAAAGCCTCTTGTCTCATGGGAGAACTTTTCTGATTGAAAGATAATAGAGATACGTTCCCTTTTCTTTACTATATTGGTTTGCATGGTCATGGCTCTAATTGATTTGGCTAAGGCTCAAAATGAGAGCATTGCTCCAATTGGGTCGACTGAGGCTCCATTCAGAGCAGGAATCGAATTGGGTTGATTGAGGCTTGAGACAAGAGCGTGACTCCAATTGGTTCGGTTGAGGCTCAAAACAAGAGAATTGCTCCAACTGGGTCGACTAACTCAACCCAATTGGATTCCTCCTTCGAATGGAGCCTCAGATGACCTAGTTGGAGACATATGCTCCTCTTTCAAGCCTTAGCCAAACCAATTGGAGCCATGCTCTTGTCTCAAGCCTCAATGAACCCAATTAGATTCCTGCTCCGAATGGAGCCTTAGTCGATCCAATTGGAACAATGCCCTTGTTTCAAGCCTCACCCGATCCAATTGCAGCCATGCTCTTATCTCAAGCCTCAATCAAGAGCATGGCTCCAATTGGGTCGACTGAGGCTCCATTTCAAGTAGGAATCCAATTAGTTCGAGTTAGGCTCGAAACGAGCCTATCACTCGAATTGGGTCGACTGAGACTCGATTTAGAGCACGAATCTAATTGGGTCGCGTTAGGCTAAAAATGAGAGCATGGGTCCAATTGGGTCGACTAAAGCTCCATTCCAACCAGGAATTCGATTAGATCGAGTCAGGCTTGAATCAAGAAAATGAATCCAACTGGGTTGGCTAAGGATCCATTTGGTGCAGGAATCTAGTTGGATTGGATTGAGGCTTGAGACAAGAGCTATCCTTTTTTGTTTCCTGTAGTCCTCAGTTAGTGCTTTCTATCGTAGGTTATGCTTGCTGCATGCTCTTTGAACCATCTCCCATGAAAGGATAGCATCTTAGGTAGGACTTCGCCTTGATGTGAAAATTGCGAGTTTAGACTGTGGTTAACCGGATCGTTGTTACGGTCGTTTGAGTACCAATGAAGGTACCACTGGCGAGCTAGAGTCTCTAAGTTGGTCTGAGAATCCGGTGTTATGGAGAGCTCATGAGCATTGGGGAGTGATTACTTGAAGCCTTGAAGGTTCTACTAGCGAGCCGATAACTCTTGAGATGGGTTATTAGGGTGCAGTGCATCCTTTTCTCTTTATAAACTTTGAAGGGCCCCAGGAATTATTTTGGTATTTGATTTATAGAGAACAGCATAAAAGAGAGGGTCAATACAACTTCTGAAGTCATGTCACAAAAGAGTGAGCCTTTTATTTCGTGGGAAGAGTAAAGCCTCTTGTCTCATGGGAGGACTTTTCTGATTGAAAGATAACAGAGATACGTTCCCTTTTCTTTACTATATTGGTTTGCATGGTCATGGCTCCAATTGATTTGGCTAAGGCTCAAAATGAGAGCATTGCTCCAACTGGGTCGACTGAGGCTCCATTCAGAGCAGGAATCGAATTGGGTTGATTGAGGCTTGAGACAAGAGCGTGACTCCAATTGGTTCGGTTGAGGCTCAAAACAAGAGAATTGCTCCAACTGGGTCGACTAACTCAACCCAATTGGATTCCTCCTTCGAATGGAGCCTCAGATGACCCAGTTGGAGACATATGCTCCTCTTTCAAGCCTTAGCCGAACCAATTGGAGCCATGCTCTTGTCTCAAGCCTCAATGAACCCAATTAGATTCCTGCTCCGAATGGAGCCTCAGTCGATCCAGTTGGAACAATGCCCTTGTTTCAAGCCTCACCCAATCCAATTGCAGCCATGCTCTTATCTCAAGCCTCAATCAAGAGCATGGCTCCAATTGGGTCGATCGAGGCTCCATTTCAAATAGGAATCCAATTAGTTCGAGTTAGGCTCGAAACGAGCCTATCGCTCGAATTGGGTCGATTGAGACTCGATTCAGAGCAGGAATCTAATTGGGTCACGTTAGGCTGAAAATGAGAGCATGGGTCCAATTGGGTCGACTAAAGCTCGATTCCGACCAAGAATTCGATTAGATTGAGTCAGGCTTGACTCGAGAAAATAAATCCAACTGGGTTGGCTAAGGATCCATTTGGTGCAGGAATCTAGTTGGATTGGATTGAGGCTTGAGACAAGAGTTGTCCTTTTTGTTTTCCTATAGTCCTCAGTTAGTGCTTTATATCGTAGGTTATGCTTGCTGCATGCTCTTTTAACCATCTCCCGTGAAAGGATAGCATCTTAGGTAGGACTTCGCCTTGATGTAAAAATTGCGAGTTTAGACTGTGGTTAACCGGATCGTTGTTACAGTCATTTGAGTACCAATGAAGGTACCACTAGCAAGCTAGAGTCTCTAAGTTGGTCTGAGAATCCAGTGTTATGGAGAGCTCATGAGCATTGGGGAGTGATTACTTGAAGCCTTGAAGGTTCTACTAGTGAGCCGATAACTCTTGAGATGGGTTATTAGGGTGCAGTGCATCCTTTTCTCTTTATAAACTTTGAAGGGCCCCATGAATTATTTTGGTATTTGATTTATAGAGAACAACATAAAAGAGAGGGTCAATACAACTTCTAAAGTCATGTCACAGAAGAGTGAGCCTTTTATTTCATGGGAAGAGTAAAGCCTCTTGTCTCATGGGAGGACTTTTCTGATTGAAAGATAACAGAGATGCGTTCCCTTTTCTTTACTATATTGGTTTGCATGGTCATGGCTCCAATTGATTTGGTTGAGGCTCAAAATGAGAGCATTGCTCCAACTGGGTCGACTGAGGCTCCATTCAGAGCAGGAATCGAATTGGGTTGATTGAGGCTTGAGACAAGAGCGTGACTCCAATTGGTTCGGTTGAGGCTCAAAACAAGAGAATTGCTCCAACTGGGTCGACTAACTCAACCCAATTGGATTCCTCCTTCGAATGGAGCCTCAGATGACCCAGTTGGAGACATATGCTCCTCTTTCAAGCCTTAGCCAAACCAATTGGAGCCATGCTCTTGTCTCAAGCCTCAATGAACCCAATTAGATTCCTACTCCGAATGGAGCCTCAGTCGATCCAGTTGGAACAATGCCCTTGTTTCAAGCCTCACCCGATCCAATTGCAGCCATGCTCTTATCTCAAGCCTCAATCAAGAGCATGGCTCCAATTGGGTCGACCGAGGCTCCATTTCAAGTAGGAATCCAATTAGTTCGAGTTAGGCTCGAAACGAGCCTATCGCTCGAATTGGGTCGACTGAGACTCGATTCAGAGCAGGAATCTAATTGGGTCGCGTTAGGCTGAAAATGAGAGCATGGGTCCAATTGGGTCGACTAAAGCTCCATTCCGACCAGGAATTCGATTAGATCGAGTCAGGCTCGAATCGAGAACATGAATCCAACTGGGTTGGCTAAGGATCCATTTGGTGCAGGAATCTAGTTGGATTGGATTGAGGCTTGAGACAAGAGCTATCCTTTTTTGTTTCCTGTAGTCCTCAGTTAGTGCTTTCTATCGTAGGTTATGCTTGCTGCATGGTCTTTCAACCATCTCCCATGAAAGGACAACATCTTAGCTAGGACTTCGACTTGATGTGAAAATTGCGAGTTTAGACTGTGGTTAACCGAATCGTTTTTACGATCGTTTGAGTACCAATGAAGGTACCATTGGCGAGCTAGAGTCTCTAAGTTGGTCTGAGAATCCGGTGTTATGGAGAGCTCATGAGCATTGGGGAGTGATTACTTGAAGCCTTGAAGGTTCTACTAGCGAGCCAATAACTCTTGAGATGGGTTATTAGGGTGCAGTGCATCCTTTTCTCTTTATAAACTTTGAAGGGCCCCAGGAATTATTTTGGTATTTGATTTATAGAGAACAGCATAAAAGAGAGGGTCAATACAACTTTTGAAGTCATGTCACAGAAGAGTGAGCCTTTTATTTCATGGGAAGAGTAAAGCCTCTTGTCTCATGGGAGGACTTTTCTGATTGAAAGATAACAGAGATACGTTCCCTTTTCTTTACTGTATTGGTTTGCATGGTCATGGCTCCAATTGATTTGGCTGAGGCTCAAAATGAGAGCATTGCTCCAACTGGGTCGACTGAGGCTCTATTCAGAGCAGGAATCGAATTGGTTTGATTGAGGTTTGAGACAAGAGCGTGACTCCAATTGGTTCGGTTGAGGCTCAAAACAAGAGAATTGCTCCAACTGGGTCGACTAGCTCAACCCAATTGGATTCCTCCTTCGAATGGAGCCTCAGATGACCCAGTTGGAGACATATGCTCCTCTTTCAAGCCTTAGCCGAACCAATTGGAGCCATGCTCTTGTCTCAAGCCTCAATGAACCCAATTAGATTCCTGCTCCGAATGGAGCCTCAGTCGATCCAGTTGGAACAATGCCCTTGTTTCAAGCCTCACCCGATCCAATTGCAGCCATGCTCTTATCTCAAGCCTCAATCAAGAGCATGGCTCCAATTGGGTCGACCGAGGCTCCATTTCAAGTAGGAATCCAATTAGTTCGAGTTAGGCTCGAAAAGAGCCTATCGCTTGAATTGGGTCGACTGAGACTCGATTCAGAGTGTGAATCTAATTGGGTCGCGTTAGGCTGAAAATGAGAAAATGGGCCCAATTGGGTCGACAAAGCTCGATTCCGACCAGGAATTCGATTAGATCGAGTCAAGCTCGAATCGAGAAAATGAATCCAACTGGGTTGGCTAAGGATCCATTTGGTGCAGGAATCTAGTTGGATTGGATTGAGGCTTGAGACAAGAGCTATCCTTTTTTGTTTCCTATAGTCCTCAGTTAGTGCTTTCTATCGTAGGTTATGCTTGTTGCATGCTCTTTGAACCATCTCCCATGAAAGGACAGCATCTTAGGTAGGACTTCGCCTTGATGTGAAAATTGCAAGTTTAGACTATGGTTAACCGGATCGTTGTTACGGTCGTTTGAGTACCAATGAAGGTACCACTGGCAAGCTAGAGTCTCTAAGTTGGTCTGAGAATCCAATGTTATGGAGAGCTCATGAGCATTGGGGAGTGATTACTTGAAGCCTTGAAGGTTCTACTAGCGAGCCGATAACTCTTGAGATGGGTTATTAGGGTGCAGTGCATCCTTTTCTCTTTATAAACTTTGAAGGGCCCCAGGAATTATTTTGGTATTTGATTTATAGAGAACAGCATAAAAGAGAGGGTCAATACAACTTCTGAAGTCATGTCACAGAAGAGTGAGCCTTTTATTTCGTGGGAAGAGTAAAGCCTCTTGTCTCATGGGAGGACTTTTCTGATTGAAAGATAACAGAGATACGTTTCCTTTTCTTTACTGTATTGGTTTGCATGGTCATGGCTCCAATTGATTTGGCTGAGGCTCAAAATGAGAGCATTGCTCCAACTGGGTCGACTGAGGCTCCATTCAGAGCAGGAATCGAATTGGTTTGATTGAGGCTTGAGACAAGAGCGTGACTCCAATTGGTTTGGTTGAGGCTCAAAACAAGAGAATTGCTCCAACTGGGTCGACTAACTCAACCCAATTGGATTCCTCCTTCGAATGGAGCCTCAGATGACCCAGTTGGAGACATATGCTCCTCTTTCAAGCCTTAGCTAAACCAATTGGAACCATGCTCTTGCCTCAAGCCTCAATGAACCCAATTAGATTCCTGCTCCGAATGGAGCCTCAATCCGATCTTGGAGCATTACTCCAAACTGAACTTAATTTGAATTTGATCAAAGTTTGATCAACTTGATCTTAGAGCAACACTCTATATTGAACTTGATTCGAATTTGATCTAAGTTTGATCCAATCCAATCTTAGAGCAACGCTCCAGATTGAACTTGTTTCAAGCTCAATCTATCATGATCTTGGAGCAACACTCCAGATTAAACTTCAGTCACACTTGATCTTGGTTAGATTTGATTTGATTATGGACACAGCTCTGGGTTAAACTTGATTCAGGCTCGATTTAAGTTAGATTTGGCCCAAACATGCTGCAATGCTTTTTATTACATTTCATTCAGCCACTTAATTTGAGTTTGATCTTAGTTTGATCTAACCATATCTTGGAGTAATGCTACAGATTGAACTTGATTCAATTTTAATCTAATTTTGATCCAACTCGAACATGGAGCAATGCTCCAAATTGGACTTGATTTGGGTTTGATCTAAGTTTGATGCAACCCGATCTTTGAGAAACGCTTCATATTAGATTTGATTCGAGTTTGATCTAAGATTAATCCTATCCGACCTTGGAGCATTGCTCCATATTTGAATTGATTTGTATTTCATCTAAGCTTCTTGATCCAACCTGATCTTGGAGCAATGCTCCATATTGGATTTGATTCTAGTTCAATCTAAGATTGATCCAGCCCTATTTTGGAGCAATACTCTAGATTGGACTTAATTTAGGTTTGATCTAAGTTTGATCCAATCTGATCTTAGAGCAACTTTCCAAATTGGGCTTGCTTTAGGTTTAATCTCAATTTGATCGAACCTAATCTTGGAGCAACGCACTAGATTGAATTTGGTTTGGATTAGATCTAAGTTTGATCCAACTTGATCTTGTAGCAGCGCTGTAAATTAGACTTGATTCACATTTGATTTAAATTTGATCCAACCTGATCTTAGAGCAACGCTCCCAATTGGATTAGATTTTGGTTTGATCTAGGTTTGGTACAATCCGATCATGGAGTAATGCTTCAGATTGACCTAATTTGGATTTGATCTAACTTGATTTGGATTTGATCTAATTTTGATTGAATCCGATATTAGAGCTATGCTCCAGATTTAACTTGATTCTGGTTTGATGTAACTTAATCTACCCGATCTTGGAGCAATGCTCCATATTGGACTTTATTCAGCTTTGATCTAAGTTTGATTCAATCCGATCTTGGAGCAATTCTCCAGACTAAACTTAATTTGAGTTTGATCAAAGTTTGACCAACCTGATCTTAGAGCAACACTCTATGTTGAACTTGATTCGAATTTGATCTAAGTTTGATCCAATCCGATCTTAGAGCAATGCTCTAGATTGGACTTGATTCAAGCTCAATTTATCATGATCTTGGAGCAATGCTCCAGATTAAACTTCAGTCACGCTTGATCTTGGTTAGATTTGATTTGATTATGGACACAGCTCTGGGTTAAACTTGATTCAAGCTCGATTTAAGTTAGATTTGGCCCAAACATGCTGTAACACTTTTTATTACATTTCATTCAGCCACTTGATTTGAGTTTGATCTTAGTTTGATCTAACCATATCTTGGAGTAATGCTACAGATTGAACTTGATTCAATTTTAATCTAATTTTGATCTAACTCGAACATGGAGCAATGCTCCGAATTGGACTTGATTTGGGTTTGATCCAAGTTTGATGCAACCTGATCTTTAAGAAACACTTCAGATTAGATTTGATTCGAGTTTGATCTAAGATTAATCCTATCCGACCTTAGAGCGTTGCTCCATATTCGAATTGATTTGTATTTCATCTAAGCTTGTTGATCCAACCTGATCTTGGAGCAATGCTCTAGATTGGATTTGATTCTAGTTCGATCTAAGTTCGATCCAGCCCTATTTTGGAGCAATACTCTAGATTGGACTTAATATGGGTTTTGATCTAAGTTTGATCCAATATGATCTTAGAGTAACTTTCCAAATTAGGCTTGCTTTAGGTTTAATTTCAGTTTGATTGAACCTAATCTTGGAGCAACACACTAGATTGAATTTGGTTTGGATTAGATCTAAGTTTGATCCAACTCGATCTTGTAGCAGCGCTACAAATTAGACTTGACTCACGTTTGATTTAAGTTTGATCCAACCTGATCTTAGAGCAATGCTCCCAATTGGATTAGATTTGGGTTTGATCTAAGTTTGGTACAATCCGATCATGGAGCAATGCTCCAGATTGGACTTGATTTCGATTTGATCTAATTTTGATTTAATCTTATCTTAGAGCTATGCTCCATATTTAACTTGATTCTGGTTTGATGTAACTTAATCTACCCGATCTTGGAGCAATGCTCCATATTGGACTTTATTCAGCTTTGATCTAAGTTTGATTCAATTCAATTTTGGAGCAATTCTCCAGACTAAACTTAATTTGAGTTTGATCAAAGTCTGATCAACCTGATCTTAGAGCAACACTCTACGTTGAACTTGATTCGAATTTGATCTAAGTTTGATCCAATCCGATCTTAGAGCAATGCTCTAGATTGGACTTGATTCAAGCTCAATCTATCATGATCTTGGAGCAACGCTCCAGATTAAACTTTAGTCACGCTTGATCTTGGTTAGATTTGATTTGATTATGGACACAGCTCTGGGTTAAACTTGATTCAGGCTCGATTTAAGTTAGATTTGGCCCAAACATGCTGTAACGCTTTTTATTACATTTCATTCAGCCACTTGATTTGAGTTTGGTCTTAGTTTGATCTAACCATATCTTGGAGTAATGCTGCAGATTGAATTTAATTCAATTTTAATCTAATTTTGATCCAACTCGAACATGGAGCAATGCTCTGAATTGGATTTGATTTGGGTTTGATCTAAGTTTGATGCAACCAGATCTTTGAGAAATGCTTCATGTTAGATTTGATTCGAGTTTGATCTAAGATTAATCCTATCCAACCTTAGAGCATTGCTCCATATTCGAATTGATTTGTATTTCATCTAAGCTTGTTGATCCAACCTGATCTTGGAGCAATGCTCTAGATTGGATTTGATTCTAGCTCGATCTAAGTTCGATCCAGCCCTATTTTGGAGCAATACTCCAGATTGGACTTAATATGGGTTTGATCTAAGTTTGATCCAATATGATCTTAGAGCAACTTTCCAAATTAGGCTTGCTTTAGGTTTAATCTCAGTTTGATTGAACCTAATCTTGGAGCAACGCACTAGATTGAATTTGGTTTGGATTAGATCTAAGTTTGATCCAACTCGATCTTGTGGCAGCACTACAAATTAGACTTGACTCATGTTTGATTTAAGTTTGATCCAACCTGATCTTAGAGCAACACTCCCAATTGGATTAGATTTGGGTTTGATCTAAGTTTGGTACAATCCGATCATGGAGCAATGCTCTAGATTGGACTTGCTTTGGATTTGATCTAATTTTGGTTTAATTTGATCTTAGAGCTATTCTCCAGATTTAACTTGATTTTGGTTTTATCTAACTTAATCTACCCGATCTTGGAGCAATGCTCCATATTGCACTTTATTCAGCTTTGATCTAAGTTTGATTCAATCTGATCTTGGAGCAATTCTCTAGACTGAACTTAATTTGAGTTTGATCAAAGTTTGATCAACCTGATCTTAGAGCAACACTCTATGTTGAACTTGATTCAGATTTGATCTAAGTTTGATCCAATCCGATCTTAGAGCAATGCTCTAAATTAGACTTGATTCAAGCTCAATCTATCATGATCTTGGAGCAACGCTCCAGATTAAACTTCAGTCACGCTTGATCTTGGTTAGATTTGATTTGATTATGGACACAGCTCTGGGTTAAACTTGATTAAGACTCGATTTAAGTTAGATTTGGCCCAAACATTCTATAACGCTTTTTATTACATTTCATTCAGCAACTTGATTTGAGTTTGATCTAACCATATCTTGGAGCAATGCTGCAGATTGAACTTGATTCAATTTTAATCTAATTTTGATCTAACTTGAACATAGAGCAATGCTCCGAATTGGACTTGATTTGGGTTTGATCTAAGTTTGATGCAACCTGATCTTTGAGAAATGTTCCAGGTTAGATTTGATTCAAGTTTGATCTAAGATTAATCCTATCTGACCTTAGAGCATTGCTCCGTATTCAAATTGATTTGTTTTTCATCTAAGCTTGTTGATCCAACCTGATCTTGGAGCAATGCTCCAGATTTGATTTGATTCTAGTTCGATATAAGTTTGATCCATCCTGATTTTAGAGCAATACTCCAGATTGAACTTAATTTGGGTTTGATCTAAGTTTGATCCAATATGATCTTAGAGCAACTTTCCAAATTGGGCTTGCTTTAGGTTTGATCTTAGTTTGATCCAACCCAGTCTTAGAGCAATGCACTAGATTGAATTTGATTTGGATTAAATCTAAGTTTGATCCAACTCAATCTTATAGCAGCGTTGTAAATTAGACTTGATTCGGGTTTGATTTAAGTTAGATCAAACCCAATTTTAGAGCAATGCTCCCAATTGGATTAGACTTGGGTTTGATCTAAGTTTGGTCCAATCCGATCATGGAGCAATGCTCCAGATTGGACTTGATTTGGATTTTATCTAATTTTGATTTAATCCTATCTTAGAGCTATGCTCTAGATTTAACTTGATTCTATTTTGATCTAACTTAATCTACCTAATCTTGAAGCAATGCTCCATATTGGACATTATTTAGCTTTGATCTAAGTTTGATTTAATCCGATCTTGGAACAATGCTCCAGACTGAACTTGATTTGAGTTTGATCAAAGTTTGATCAACCTGATCTTAGAGCAACACTCTATATTGAACTTGATTCGGATTTGATCTAAGTATGATCTAATCCGATCTTAGAGCAATGCTCTAGATTGGACTTGATTCAAGCTCAATCTATCATGATCTTGAAGTAACGCTCCAGATTAAACTTCAGTCATGCTTGATCTTGGTTAGATTTGATGTGATTATGGACACAGCTCTGGGTTAAACTTGATTCAGGCTCGATTTAAGTTAGATTTGGCCCAAACATGCTGCAACACTTTTTATTACATTTCATTCAGCCACTTAATTTGAGTTTGATCTTAGTTTGATCTAACCATATCTTGGAGTAATGCTACAGATTGAACTTGATTCAATTTCAATCTAATTTTGATCCAACTCGAACATGGAGCAATGCTCTGAATTGGATTTGATTTGGGTTTGTTCTAAGTTTGATACAACCCGATCTTTAAGAAACGCTTCAAGTTAGATTTGATTCGGGTTTCATCTAAGATTAATCCTATCCAACCTTGGAGCATTGCTCCATATTGGACTTAATTTGGGTTTCATTTAAGCTTCTTGATCCAACCCAATCTTAGAGCAATGCTCTAGATTAGATTTAATTCTAGTTCGATCTAAGTTTGATCCATCATGATTTTGGAGCAATACTTCAGATTGGACTTAATTTGGGTTTGATCTAAGTTTGATCCAATCTGATCTTAGAGCAACTTTTCAAATTGGGCTTACTTTAGGTTTGATCTTAGTTTGATCGAACCCAATCTTGGAGCAACGCACTAGATTGAATTTGATTTGGATTAAATCTAAGTTTGATCCAACTCGATCTTATAGCAGTGCTACAAATTAGACTTGATTCGGGTTTGATTTAAGTTAGATCCAACCCAATCTTAGAGAAACGCTCCCAATTGGATTAGATTTGGTTTTGATCTAAGTTTGATCCAATCCGATGATGGAGCAATGCTCCAAATTAGACTTGATTTGGATTTGATCTAATTTTAATTTAATCCAATCTTAGAGTTATGCTCCAGATTTAACCTAATTCTGGTTTAATCTAACTTAATATACCCAATCTTGGAGTAATGCTCCATATTGGACTTTATTCAGCTTTGATCTAAGTTTGATTTAATCTGATCTTAGAGCAATGCTCCAGACTGAACTTGATTTGAGTTTGATCAAAGTTTGATTAACCCGATCTTAGAGCAACACTTTATATTGAACTTGATTCAGATTTAATTCAAGTTTGATCCAATCCGATCTTAGAGTAACACTCTAGATTGGACTTGATTCAAGCTCAATCTATCATGATCTTGGAGCAATGCTCCAGATTGAACTTCAGTCATGCTTGATCATGGTTAGATTTGATCTGATTATGGACACAGCTCTTTATTAAACTTGATTTAGGCTCGATTTAAGTTAAATTTGGTGCATTCATGCTGTAACACATTTTATTACATTTCATCAGCAACTTGATTTGAGTTTGATCTTAGTTTGATCCAACCATATCTTGGAGCAATGCTACAGATTAAACTTGATTCAATTTTAATCTAATTTTGATCCAACTTGAACATGGAGCAATGATCTAAATTGGACTTAATTTGGGTTTGATCTAAGTTTTATACAACCCAATCTTTGAGAAATGTTTTGCTCTCGTTTGGAGCCTAAATTGACCCAATTTGATTCGTGTTTCTTTAGAATCGAGCCTAATTTCTTGACCCAATTTGAGCCATGGTCTCGATTTAAGCCTAACTTTGACCTAATTGCATTCCTACTCCAAATCAAGCCTCGGTTGACCTAATTGGAGTAATGCTTATACATTTCGAGCATTACTCCAATTAAATTCGACGAGGCTTGGAGTAAGGCTCTGAAGGTCGTCAAGTTAGGCCAAATTCGAGACCATGGCTGGAGCCAAGTGGGGCTGGGTAAGCACGGAGGGTATTGGGTCATTTAAGCCAGCGAGAGCAAGCATTTCTCAAAAGATCAGGTTGTAAACAGATCAAACAGGTGTGATTTAGACCATTGCTCCATGTTCAGAAGTTGAATCCAAAAATTAGATTAAAATTGAATCAAGTTTAATCTCTGTAGCGTTGCTCCAGATATGGTTGGATCAAACTAGATCAAACTCAAATCAAGTTCTTGATAATGTAATAAAATGTGTTGCAACATGAATGCACCAAATTAACTAAATCGAGCCTAAATCAAGTTTGAAAAAAATTTTGTGTCCATAATCAATCAGTATGATCAACATGGCAATTAATGCAGGCATTGCTCCAAGATCATGATAGATTGAAGGCTTGAATCAAGTCAATCTAGAGTGTTACTCTAAGGTAGTTGGAATCAAACTTGAATTAAATCTGAATTCAATATAAAGTGTTGCTCTAGGGTCAAGTTAATCAAACTGATCAAACTCAAATCAAGTTCAGCTCTAGCGTACTCTAAGATCAGATTAAATCAAATTTAGATCAAAGCTGAATAAAAGTCAATATGGGGCATTACCTCCAGATTGGGTATATTAAGTTAAGATTAAACCAGAATTCGTTAAATGCAGACATAACTCAAGATTGAATTAAATTAAAAAATTAAGATCAAACAAATCAAGTCTTGAACAGACGTGCTCCATCATCGGATTGGATCAAGGCTTTAGATCAAAACCAGAGTATCCAATTGGGAAGCGTTTCTCACAAGACCCAGGTTGGATGCTCAAACCGAATCAAGTTTAATTTGCAACCTTTGCCAATCCAAATCAAATTCCAGTGCGTAGCTCCAATGTTGATCAAACAAATCAAACCTAAAGTAAGCCCAATTTGAAAGTTACTCAAAAATCAGATTGAATCAAGCTAGATCAAAACCCAAATTAGTCCAATCTGAGTATTGCTCAAAATCATGATGGATCAAACAGAATCGGAATATAATTAAATCTAATCTAGAGCATTGCTCTAAGACAGGTTGGGTCAGAAACTTAAATGAAGCCCAAATTAAGTCAATATGGAAACAATGCTCAAGGTTGGGTAGGATTAATGTAAATGAACGAATCAAATCTAACTGGCGTTTCTTAAAGGTCGGGTTGTATCAAACTTAGAACAAACCGTGGAAAATCCATTGGCTGATACTCGAGTTGAATCAAAATTAGATTGAAATTGAATCAAGTTCAATGTGCTCAGATATAATTTAGATAAACTAGATCAAACTCAAATAAGTATTTGAAATGAAATGTAATAAAAAAGTGTTGCGTATGTTTAGACAAATCCCAGAATCGGCTGAATCAAGTTTAACCACAGTATGTCCATAATCACATCAAATCTAGCAAAATCAAGCATGGCAAGTTTAATGCAGACGTTCACTTCAAGATCATGATAGATTGAGCTTGAATCAAATCAATCTAGAGCATTGCTCTAAGATCGGATTAAGATCATACTTGATCAAATCGAAATCAAGTTCAACAAAGAATGTTGCTAAGACCGAGGTTGATCAAACTTTGATCAAACTCAAATCAAGTACCAGTCTAGACATCCAAGATCGAATGAAACTTAGATCAAAAAGCAAATAATGTCAATATGAAACATTGCTTCAAATTAGGTAGATCAAATTAGGTAAATAAGTAAGTTAAATCTAAAGCATAGCTCTAAGATAGGATTAAATCAAAATTAGATAAAATCAAATCAGAGTCAATGCAGAGCATTTAACTCCATGGTCAGATTGGACAAATAAGATCAAATTTGAAGTCTATCCAATTAGGAGCATTAATACAAAATTGGGTTTGATCTAGCCGTGAATCAGAATACAATTTACAACATTTATAGGTAAAGTTGGATCAAACTTAGATTAAATCAAATTCAATCTAGTGCACCAATACAAGGCTGGGTTGGATCTAAGATGACCTAAAGCAAGCCCAATTTGGAAAGTTGCTTCCCCAAAGATCATGTGTAGGCTAGATCAAACCCAAATTAGGATTCAATCTAGTGTGCTCTAAAATCGAGATGAATCTATCAGAACTAGAAATCAAATCAAATGCAGACATTAACAAGATTTGGATCAACAAACTTAGATGAAAAACAAATCAATTTAGTCTGAGCAATGCTCTAGGCTCCGGGCTTCGTAATCTTAGATCAAACTCAGACAATCTAACTGGAACATTTCTCAAAGGTCCGAATTTACATCAAACTTAGAAGCCAAAATCAAAAGTCAATTCGGAACGTGCTCTAATATTCCAACTATTCAAAATTAGATTAAAATTGAATCAAGTAATGCAAACATTACTCCAAGTTGGAACAAACTTCAAAATCAAATTCTTGAAATAAATGTAATAAAAGCGTTACCCATGTTCAGGCCAAATCCGTAGAATTAATCAAGTTTAACCACATTTGTGATCCATAATCAAATCAAAATCTAACCAAATCAAACGTATTTGAAGTTTATCTGGAGCGATTGCTCCAAGATGCGGATAGATTGAGCTTGAATCAAGTCTAATTTAGAGCATTTAATACAAGACAGATTGGATCAAACTTAGATCAAATGCAGATCAAGTTCAACATAGAGTGTTGCTCCAAGGTCAGTCAAACTCAAATTAAGACCCGTCTAAATTGCTCGAAGATTGAATCAAACTTAGATAAAGCAGATAAAGATGCAATATGAAGCATTGCTCAAGATTAGATAAACAAAATCAAGTGCATCTGGAGAATACTCTAAGATCAAATTAAGCAAAATTAAATCAAATCAAAGCAAGAATCAATCTCGACATTTCTGCATGTCGAATTATCTTAACCGTCAAACCCAAATCTAATCAATGGGAAGTGTTGCTCTAAGGCTGGATCAAACTTAAATAAACATGAAGTCAAATACAGACAATCTTTGCAGATCAGAGCTTAGATCTAATCCAAACCAGAATTCAATCTGAATGCGTTATCGAACAGGGCCAATCAAAGCTGAATGGTGCTCTAAGATATATTGAATCAAACTTAGATCAAACCCATATTAAATTTGAATTTAGATATTGCCAAAATAAGGCCTGAATCAAACTTAGACTCAGCTAGAATCAAATCAATCTGAAACATTGCTCCAAGGTGAGGTTGGAATCAACAAGCTTGGAATGAAATACAAATCAATTCGAATATGGAGAGCAATGCTCTGGAGTTAGACAGGATAAATCTTAGATCAAATTTCGAATCATTAACTTTATTCTCAAAGATACAGTTGCATCAAGCAAATGCAAATCAAATCAATTTAGAAGCATTGCTCATGTTAAATTTGAATCAAAATTAGATTAAAATTAATTAAATTCAATGCAAATTATTACTCAAGATGGTTAGATCAAACTAAGACCAAACTCAAATCAAGTGGGCAGATGAAATGTAATAAAAGCGTTAAATCTAACTTAAATCGAGTTTGAATCAAGTTTAACCCAAAGGTATGTCCATAATCAAATGGAAATCTAACCAGATCAAGCGTGACTAAAAGTTTAATGCAGGCGTTACTCCAAGATCATGATGGGTGAGCTTGAATCAAGTCAATCTAGGCACCTTCTCCCAAGATCGGATTGAATCAAGCCCAGATCAAATTCGAATCAAAGTTCAACGCCAAGTGTTGCTCCAAACCTCGGTGATGAACTTGATCAAACTCAGAATGCAGATGCAGGAGAATTGCTCCAAAAATTAGATAATTAAGCCTAGATTAAAGAGCTGAATAAGAATCCAATGCTGACCCAATAAGATCGGGTAGATTAGGATGAGCCAGGAAATCAGTTAAATATGTATGGCTACAAGACCTAAGGTTAAATCAAAATTAGATCAAATCGATCAGGTCAATGCAGGCAGTATATGTCCAGTTATATAAACTTAGATCAAACAAATCTAATCAATTGGGAACATTGCTTCAAGATCGAGTTGGATCAAACTAAATCAAACGTGGTCAAGTCTAACAACAACGGCATATAGGTCGAGTTGGATCAAACTAGATTGGTTTGGAAAGTTCTCTAAGATCATATTGAATCAAACTAGATCAAAATATATTAGAATCCAATCTAAGAGTATTGCTCCAAAATAAGAACAGATCAAACTTAGATCGAACTAGAATCAAATCCAAGATCGAGGATTCATCAACAAGCTTAGATGAAATACAAAATCAATTCGAGATATGGAACAACGCTAGGCTCGGATAGGATAATCTTAGATCAAACTCGAATCAAACCTAATACGAAGTGACACAAAGTCCGAGGTTGCATCAAATAAAACCCAAATCAAGGTGCTCAATGACCAGTTGAATCAAAATTAGATTAAAATTAGATCAAATTCAATGCAGCATTACTCCAAGATATGGTTAGATCAAACTAGATCAAACTCAAATCAAGTGGGCAACATGGATGAAATGTAATAAGTGTTATAGCATGTTTAGGCCAAATCCTAACTTAAATCGCTTGAGATCAAGTTTGAGACCAACACGGTGACGATCCTACCTCAGATCTGGCCAAATGACTGAGTTTAATCTGGAGCATTCTTCCAAGGATCATGATAAATTAAGCTTGAATCAATCTAGAGCATTGCTCTAAGGTCGGATTGGATCAAACTTAGATCAAATTCGAATCAAGACCCAACATAGAGTGTTGCTCTAAGGCCGGGTTAGTCATTAAACTGATCAAACTCAAATTAAGTTTGAATACAGAGGTAAACTTAGATCAAAGGCTGAATAAAATCCAATATGGAGCATTGCTCAAGATCGAATAAGTTAAACGAGAATCAAGTCCTGTTTATATATCGGATTCAATCAGAACAGATCAAATCCAAATCAAAATTAGATCAAATCCAAATTAGGTCAATGCAGTTATGCAAAACTAGATCAAACCAAAATCTAATCAATTGGGAGCGTTGCTCTAAGGCTGAATCAATTTAAATCAAATGTGAATCAAGTCTAATTTATTGTTTACTACAGATCAAGTTGGATCAAACTAGATCTAATCCAAACCAAATTCAATCCAAGATAGGACAGGGTGAGATTAAACAAAGCAAGCTTGAACTGGAAAGTTGCTAAAGATCGAGATTGGATCAAACTGGGTCAAACTAAATTAAGTCAATCTCGTATTGCTAGGGCTGGATGTCTTAGATCAAATAAAATCAAATCAACATGGAGCATTGCTCGGAGTTGGATCAAGAAATAAATGAAATACAAATCAATTCAAATATGGAGCAATGCTCCAAGGTCGGATAGGATAATCTTAGATCAAGCTCGAATCCAAATCTAATATGGTTTCTCAAAGATCGAGGTTAAAATCAAATAATCAACCCTAATCAAATTTGGAGCATTGCTCCTCTTGGTTGGATCAAAATTAGATTAAGAGTGAATCAAGTTCAACAATAACATTACTCAAGATTATGGTTAGATCAAATTCAAAATCAAATAATTAAGTGGCTAATGAAATGTAACTCACTAGCGTACATGTTTAGGCCAAATCCAACTTAAATCGAGCACGGAATCAAGTTTAACCAGTGAGGCTGTATCCATGCAAATCAAATCTAACCAAGATCAAGTGTGGCTTGAGTTTAATGCAGGTGTTGCTCAAGATCATGATGGAATTGGCTGAAACAAGTATCAGACGTTGCTCGTGGATGGATCAAACTGATCAAATTCGAATCAAATTCAATATAGAGTGTTGCTCTAAGATCTATCAACTTGATCAAATTCAAATTAAGTTCAGTTTGGAAATAATACTCAAAGATGAATTGAGAGCTCCATTGGGAAGCGAGGAATCTAATTAGGTTCATTGAGGCTTGAGCCAAGAGCATGGATTCCAATTGGACAGCTAAGGCTTGGAGCATATGTCCAACTGGGCCATCTGAGGCTCCACATTCGGAGAGTCAATTGGGTTGGGTGGGTCGACTGATTAGAGCAATTACGGTGACGAGCCTGTGCCAAACCAATTGGAGTCACGCACTGTCTCTCCATCCAATCAAACCAATTCATTCTGCATGTCAACCCGGTTGGGGCAATGCTCTCATTTAATTTTCAGACAAATCAATTGGAGCCATGACCATGCAACCAAACCAATACGACAAAGAGTAAAAGGCTCACTCTTATGACATGACTTCGAAGTTGTTTTGACCCTCTCTTTATGCTATTCTCTATAAATCAAATGCCTAAAATATGCAAACTTCGAAGTTTATAAAGAGAAAAGGTGCTCTGCACCCTAATAGCCCATCTCAAGAGTTATCGGCTCGCTAATGCAACCTTCAGAAACTTCAAATCACTCCCGATGCTGCATGAAATATATAACATATCGGACAAACTTAGGAACTCTGAAAGCAGCGATGGTGGCCTCAAATGAGCGTAACAACGATGTCCGATTCTCATAGTCTAAACTCGCAATTTTCACATCAAAGCGAAGTCCTGCCTAAGATGCTGTCGCGCAGAGGAGATAGGAAAAGCATAACCCCTGCGTTAGAAAGCACTAAGTTTGGGACTATAGGAAACAAAAGGATAGCTCTTGTCTCAGCCTCAATCAATCCAACTAGATTCCTGCCTGAAATGGATGTGTGGCCAGTTGGATTCATTTCTCGATTCGAGCTGACTCGATCTATCAGACGAGTCGAATCCGGCTTAGATGCAATTGAACCCATGCTCTCATTTTCAGCCTCGCAACGACAGTGGGTTCACTGCAGATACGTCGACCCAATTCAAGCGATGATGCTTTTCGAGGCTTGCTCAAACTGGTGGATTCTTATTTGAAATGGAGCCTCGGTCTCGACCAAATTGTAGCCATACTCTTGATTGAAGGCTTGAGATAAGAGCATGGCTACAGTTGGATCGGGTGAGGCTTGAAACAAGGGCATTGTTCCAAGCTTGAATCGACGAGGCTCCATTCGGAGCAGGAATCTTATTAGATTTGCTTCCGGGCTTGGAGACAAGAGCATAGCTCCAATTAGTTCAGCTAAGGCTTGAAGAGAGGAGCATATGTCTCCGTGGGTCAATCTGAGGCTCCATTCAAAGGAGGAATCCAGGTGGGTTGAGTTAGTAGACCCGAGTTGGAGCAATTCTCTTGTTTTGAGCCTCGACCGAATGCAAGACCAAGTGGAGTCACCTCTTGTCTCGAAACCTCAACAAACCCAATTCGATTCCTACTGCTAAGTAGAGCCTCGATGTAGACCCGAGTTGGAGCAATGCTCTTGTTTTGAGCCTCAGCTAAATGAATTGGAGCCATGACCATGCAAATCAATACGGTAAAGGAAAAGGAACGTGTCTACGGTATCTTTCAATCGAAAAGTCCTCTCCCTGAGACAAGGGGCTTTACTCTTCCCATGAAATAAAAGTCTTCACTCTTCGTGACATGACTTTAAAAGTTGTATTGACCCTCTCTTTTATCTTTGTTCTCTAGAAATCAAATACCAAAATAATTCCTAGGGCCCATCGAAGTTTATAAAGAGAAAAGGATACCTTTCGCACCTAATAACCCATCTCAACAGTTATTGGCTCGTTAGTAGAACCTTCAAGGCTTCAAGTAATCACTCCCTATTTCTAATGAGCTCTCCAAAACACCAGATTCTCAGACCAACTTAGAGACTCTAGCTCGCCAATGGTACCTTCATTGGTACTCAAACGATCGTAAAAACGATTCGGTTAACCATGATCCTAAACTCGTAATTTTCACATCAAGTCGAAGTCCTAGCTAAGATGTTGTCCTTTCATGGGAGATGGTTGAAGAACCATGCAGCAAACGTATAACCTACGATAGAAAGCACTAAGCGAGGACTACAAGTAAACAAAGGATAGCTCTTGTCTCAAGCCTCAATCCAATCCAACTAGATTCACTGCACACCAAATAGATCCTTAGCCAACCCGAGTTGGATTCATTTTCTTGATTCGAGCCTAGGCTGGAGTCTAATCGAATTCCTAGTCAGAATTGAGCTTTAGTCAACCCAATTGGACCCATGCTCTCATTTTTAGCCTAATGCGACCCAATTAGATTCCTGCTCTGAATTGAGTCTCAATCAACCCAATTCGAGCGATAGGCTCATTTTGATCCTAACTCAAACTAATTGGATTCCTACTTGAAATGGAGCCTCGGTCCGACCCAAGTGGAGCCATGCTCTTGATTGAGGCTTAGAGATAAGAGCATGGCTGCAATTGGATCGAGTGAGGCTTGAAACAGAGGGCATTATTCCAATTGGATCGAGGCGAGGCTCCATTCGGAGCAAGGAATCTGAATTGGGTTCATTGAGGCTTGAGACAAGAGCATGGCTCCAATTGGTTCGGCCTAAGGCTTCAAACGAGGGAGCATATGTCTCTCTAACTAGGTCATCTGAGGGCTCCATTCGAAGGAGGAATCCAATTGGGTTGAATTTAGTCGAGGCCCGAGTTGATTCAGAGCCTATTCTCTTGTTTTGAGCCTCAACCGAACCAATTGGAGTCACGCTCTTGTCTCAAGCCTCAATCAAACCAATTCGATTCACCTGCTTCTGAATGGAGCCTCGGTCGACCCGGTTGGAGCAATGCTCTCATTTTTGAGGCCTACGGCCAAATCAATTGGAGCCATGACCATGCAAACCAATACGGTAAAGAAAAGGGAACGTATCTCTTATTATCTTTCAATCATAGAAGAGTCCTCCCATGAGACAAGAGGCTTTACTCTTCCCACAAAATAAAAGGCTTCTTTTATAACTCTTACGTGACATGACTTCGAAGTTGTATTGACCCTCTCTTTTATGTTGTTCTCTATAAATCAAATACCAAAATAATTCTTGGGGCCCTTCAAAGTTTATAAAGAAGAGAAAGGATACCTTTGCGGACCCTAATAACCCATCTCGAAGTTATCGACTCGCTAGTGGAACCTTCAACGCTTCAAGCAATCACTCCCCAATGCTCACGAGCTCTCCAGAACACTAGATTCTCAGACCAACTTAGAGACTCTAGCTCGCTAGTGGTACCTTTATTCGTAGTCAAATGACCTTAACAACGATCCAGTTAAACACGGTCTAAACTAGCAATTTCCACATCAAGGCAAAGTCCTACCTAAGATGTTGTCCTTTCATGGGAGATGGTTCAAAGAGCATGCAACAAGCATAACCTACGATAGAAAGTTCTAACTGAAAACTACAGGAAACAAAAAAGGATAGCTCTTATTTCATGCCTCAATCAATCCAACTAGATTCACACGCTTCAAATGGATCCTTAGCCAACCCAGTTGGATTTATTTTCTCGAGTCAAGCCTGACTCAATCTAATCGAATTCTTGGTCGGAATCAAGCTTTAGTCGACCCAATTGGACCCATGCTCTCGTTTTCAGCCTAACGTGACCCAATTAGATTCCTACTCTGAATTTAGTCTCAGTCGACCCAATTCGAGCGATAGGCCCGTTTAGAGCCTAACTCGAACTAATTGGATTCCTATTTGAAATGGAGCCTCGGTCGACCCAATTGGAGCCATGCTCTTGATTGAGGCTTGAGATAAGAGGATGGCTGCAATTGGATCGGGTGAAGCTTGAAACAAGGGCATTGTTCCAACTGGATCGGCTGAGGCTCCATTCGGAGCAGGAATCTAATTGGGTTCATTGAGGCTTGAGACAAGAGCTTGGCTCCAATTGGTTCGGTTAAGGCTTGAAAGAGGAGCATATCTCTCCAACTGGGTCATCTTAGGCTCCATTCGAAGGAGGAATCCAATTGGGTTGAGTTAGTCGACCCAGCTAGAGCAATTCTCTTGTTTTGAGCCTCAACCGAACCAATTGGAGTCACACTCTTGTCTCAAGCCTCAATCAACCCAATTCGATTCCTGCTCTGAATGGAGCCTCAGTCGACCTAGTTGGAGCAATGCTCTCGTTTTGAGCCTTAGCCAAGTCAATTGGAGCCATGACCACGCAAACCAATACAGTAAAGAAAAGGGAACGTATCTCTATTATCTTTCAATCAGAAAAGTCCTCCCATGAGACAAGAGGCTTTACTCTTCCCACGAAATAAAAGGCTCACTCTTCTGTGACATGACTTCAGAAGTTGTATTGACCCTCTCTTTTATGCTGTTCTCTATAAATCAAATACCAAAATAATTCCTGGGGCCCTTCAAAGTTTATAAAGAGAAAAGGATGCACTGCACCCTAATAACCCATCTCAAGAGTTATCAGGTCGTTAGTAGAACTTTCAAGGCTTCAAGTAATCACTCCCTAATTCTCATGAGCTCTCCATAACACTGGATTCTCAGACCAACTTAGAGACTCTAGATCGCCAGTGGTACATTCATTGATACTCAAAGGACTGTAATAATGATTCGGTTAAACACAGTCTAAACTCGCAATTTTCACATCAAGGCGAAGTCCTACTTAAGATGCTATCCTTTCACGGGAGATGGTTCAAAAAGCATGCAGCAAGCATAACCTATGATAGAAAGCACTAACTGAGGACTACAGGAAACAAAAAAGGATAGCTCTTGTCTCAAGCCTCAATCCAATCCAACTAGATTCCTGCACCAAATGGATCCTTAGCCAACCTAGTTGGATTCATGTTCTCGATTCGAGCCTGACTCGATCTAATCGAACTCCTAGTCGGAATGGAGCTTTAGTCGACCCAATTGGACCCATGCTCTCATTTTTAGCCTAACGCGACCCAATTAGATTCTTGCTTTGAATCGAGTCTCAGTCGACCCAATTCGAGAAATAAACCCATTTTGAGCCTAACTCGAACTAATTGGATTCCTACTTGAAATGGAGCCTCGGTCGACCCAATTGGAGCCATGCTCTTGATTGAGGCTTGAGATAAGAGCATGGCTGCAATTGGATCGGGTGAGGCTTGAAACAAGGGCATTGTTCCAACTGGATCGACTGAGGCTCCATTCGAAGCAGGAATCTAATTGGGTTCATTGAGGCTTGAGACAAGAGCTTGGCTCCAATTGGTTCGGCTAAGGCTTCAAACAGGAGCATATGTCTCCAACTAGGTCATCTGAGGCTCCATTCGAAGGAGGAATCCAATTGGGTTGAGTTAGTCGACCCAGTTGGAGCTATTCTCTTGTTTTGAGCCTCAACCAAACCAATTGGAGTCACGCTCTTGTCTCAAGCCTCAATCAACCCAATTCGATTCACCTGCTACGAATGGAGCCTCGATCGACCCGATTGGAGCAATGCTCTCATTTCGAGCCTCAGTCAAAACAATTGGAGTGATGACCATGCAAACCAATACAGTAAAGAAAAGGGAACGTATCTCTGTTATCTTTTAATTAGAAAAGTCCTCCCATGAGACAAGAGGCCTTACTCTTCCCATAAAATAAAAGGCTCACTCTTCTGTGACATGACTTGAGAAGTAGTATTGACCCTCTCTATTATGTTGTTCTCTATAAATCAAATACCAAAATAATTCATGGGCCCTTCAAAGTTTATAAAGAGAAAAGGATGCACTGCACCCTAATAACCCATCTGAAGAGTTATCAGCTCGTTAGTAGAACTTTCAAGGCTTCAAGTAATCACTCCCCAATGCTCATAAGCTCTCCATAACACCAGATTCTCAGACCAACTTAGAGACTCTAGATCGCCAGTGGTACCTTCATTGGTACTCAAACGACCGTAACAACGATCCGGTTAAACACAGTGTAAACTCGTAATTTTCACATCAAGTCGAAGTCCTACCTAAGATGCTATCCTTTCATAGGAGATGGTTCAAAGAGCATGCAGCAAGCACAACCTACGATAGAAAGCACTAACTGAGGACTATAGGAAACAAAAAAGGATGGCCCTTATCTCAAGCCTCAATCAATCCAACTAGATTCCTGCACCAAATGGATCCTTAGACAACCCAGTTGGATTCATTTTCTCGATTCGAGCCTGACTCGATCTAATCGAATTCCTAGCCGGAATCGAGCTTTAGTCGACCCAATTGGACCCATGCTCTCATTTTTAGCCTAACGCAACCCAATTATATTTCTACTCCGAATCGAGTCTTAGTCGACCCAATTCGAGCGATAGGCTCGTTTCGAGCCTAACTCGAACAAATTGGATTCCTTCTTGAAATGGAGCCTTGGTCGACCCAATTGGAGCCATGCTTTTGATTGAGGTTTGAGATAAGAGCATGGCTGCAATTGGATTGGGTGAGGCTTGAAACAAGGGCATTGTTCCAACTGGATCGACTAAGGCTCCATTCGGAGCGGAATCTAATTGGGTTCATTGAGCTTGAGACAAGAGCATGGCTCCAATTGGTTCGGCTAAGGCTTGAAATAGGAGCATATGTCTCCAATTTGGGTCATACGAGGCTCCATTCGAAGGAGGAATCCAATTGGGTTGAGTTAGTCAACCCGGTTGGAGCAATTCTCTTGTTTTGAGCCTCAGCCAAGACCCAATTAGAGTCACGCTCTTGTCTCAAGCCTCAATCAACCCAATTCGATTCACTGCTGCGAATGGAGCCTCGGTCAACCAGTTGGAGCAATGCTCTCATTTTGAGCCTCGGCCAAATCAATTGGAGCCATGACCATGCAAACCAATACGGTAAAGAAAAGAGAACGTATCTACGGTATCTTTCAATCAGAAAAGTCCTTCCCATGAGACAAGAGGCTTTACTCTTCCCATGAAATAAAAGGCTCACTCTTTTGTGACATGACTTCAGAAGTTGTATTGACCCTCTCTTTTATGTTGTTCTCTATAAATCAAATACCAAAATAATTCATGGGGCCCTTCAAAGTTTATAAAGAGAAAAGGATGCCTTTGCACCCTAATAACCCATCTCGAGAGTTATTGGCTCGCTAGTGGAACCTTCAAGGCTTCAAGTAATTACTCCCCAATGCTCATGAGCTCTCCAGAACACCAGATTCTTGGACCAACTTAGAGACTCTAGCTCGCCTGTGGTACCTTCATTGGCACTCAAACGGCCGTAACAACGATCCGGTTAACCACGAGATCTAAACTCGCAATTTTCACATCAAGGCGAAGTCCTACCTAAGATGCTATCCTTTCACGGGGAGATGGTTCAAAGAGCATGCAACAAGCATAACCTACGATAGAAAGCACTAGCTGAGGACTACGAAACAAAAAAGGATAGCTCTTGTCTCAAGCCTCAATCCAATCCAACTAGATTCCTGCACCAAATGGATCCTTAGCCAACCCTATTGGATTCATTTTCTCGATTCAAGCATGACTCGATCTAATCAAATTCCTGGTCGGAATCGAGCTTTAGTCAACCCAATTGGACCCATGCTCTCGTTTTCAGCCTAACGTGACCCAATTAGATTCCTGCTCTGAATCGAGTCTCAATCGACCCAATTCGAGCGATAGGCTTGATTTGATCCTAACTCAAACTAATTGGATTCCTACTTGAAATGGAGCCTCGGTCAACCCAATTGGAGCCATGCTCTTGATTGAGGCTTGAGATAAGAGCATGGCTACAATTGGATTGGGTGAGGCTTGAATAAGGGCATTGTTCCAACTGGATCGACTGAGGCTCCATTCGGAGCAGGAATCTAATTGGGTTCATTGAGGCTTGAGACAAGAGCATGGCTCCAATTGGTTTGGCTAAGGCTTGAAGAGGAGCATATGTCTCCAATTGGGTCATACGAGGCTCCATTCGAAGGAGGAATCCAATTGGGTTGAGTTAGTCGACCCGATTGGAGCAATTCTCTTGTTTTGAGCCTCAAGAACCAATTGGAGTCACGCTCTTGTCTCGAAGCCTCAATCAACCCAATTCGATTCCTGCTGCGAATGGAGCCTCGGTCAATGCCGATTGGAGCAATGCTCTCATTTTGAGCCTCAGTCAAATCAATTGGAGCCATAACAATGCAAACCAATATAGTAAAGAAAAGGGAACGTATCTCTATTATCTTTCAATTAAAAAAGTTCTCTCATGAGACAAGAGGCTTTACTCTTCCCATGAAATAAAAGGCTTACTCTTTTGTAACATGACTTTAGAAGTTGTATTGACCCTCTCTTTTATGCTGCTCTCTATAAATCAAATACCAAAATAATTCCTGGGGCCCTTCAAAGTTTATAAAGAGAAAAGGATGCACTGCACCCTAATAACCCATCTCAAGAGTTATCGGCTTGCTAGTAGAACCTTCAAGGCTTCAAGTAATCACTCTCAAATGCTCATGAGCTCTCCATAACATCGGATTCTCAGACCAACTTAGAGACTCTAGCTCGCCAATGGTACCTTCATTGGCACTCAAACGACCTTAACAACGATCCGGTTAAATACGAACTAAACTCACAATTTTCACATCAAGGCGAAGTCCTACCTAAGATATTGTCCTTTCACGGAAGATGATTCTAAGAGCATGCAGCAAGCATAACCTATGATGGAAAGCAGTAACTGAGGACTATAGGAAACAAAAAAGGATAGTTCTTGTCTCAAGCCTCCAATCCTAATCCAACTAGATTCCTCTTGCACCAAATGGATCCTTAGCCAACCCCGGTTGGATTCATTTTCTCGGTCCGAGCACGACTCGATCTAATCGAATTCACTGAGTCGAATCGAGCTTTAGTCGGTCCAATTGGACCCATGCTCTCGTTTTCAGCCCTAACGCGACCCCAATTAGATTCTGCTACTGCGATCGAGTCTCAATCGACCCAATTCGAGCGATAGGCTGTTCCGTTTCCCAGAGCCTAACTCGAACTTAATTGGATTTAGCTACTTGAGTAATGGAGCCTCGGTTGGCCCCCAATTGGAGCCATGCTCTTGATTGAGGCTTGAGATAAGAGCATGGGCACATTTGTAATTGGATCGGGTGAACAGACTTGAAATGAGAACATTGTTCCAACTTGGATCGGCGAGGCTCCATTCGGAAGCGGGAATCTAATTGGGTTCATTGAGGCTTGAGAAAAGAGTATGGCTCCACTTAGTTCGGCTAAGGCTTGAAAGAGGAGCATGTATCCTCGAGCCCATTGGGACATCTAAGGCTCCATTCGAAGGAGGAATCCAATTGACTTGAGGTTAGTCGACCCGGTTGGAGCAATTCTCTTGTTTTGAGCCTCATCCATAGGAACCAATTGCGGTCAACGCTCTTGCCTCGAAGCCTCAATCAAACCCAATTCGATTCCTGCTGCGAATGAAGCCTCGATCGACCCGATTTAGAGCAATTCCCTCATTTTGAGCCTCGGCCAAATCAATTGGAGCCATGACCATGCAAACCAATA